>OX393563.1:27156866-27304366 GCA_947652115.1 Blastomussa wellsi | reverse complement strand
AGATCTTGAAAGCTAGAGGCCGATCGCTTTCACTTTCAGTGTTATTTATTCATGCAAAACAGTCAAACTTTTCAATTGCCTCTGCCAGACCCATGACACGAGGTCAATGTCTACAAAATAAATAACAATTTACGATTTCTGTAAAACTAAAATCAACAAACAGTGTTCGCGTATAATATGAAGGCTGCTGTGTAAATGAAAAATACAAACACACTGCTTCACTGTTGATCGAGAACGAGCCAAAAAACTGAGAAACGGCCTAATTTAGGTTCCTCAGGAGTAAATTTTTACTTTCAAAAATTCGATAATTCGTTCTTTTGAAAACCTTGTCAGTAAATTTTTTTCATAATTCCGGCCTGTCCAAATAAAATACATTTCGTCTTTACCGGTGCGGGGTAACAAAATTTTGTGAAAATCACTTAAATCGGATCTGAAATTCAAATTTTCCGATACCTCACACAAAAGCCTTTTTACTCTTTAATGGCATGAATTTTCCCGTTGTTGGCAATTCGAAGAAGACAAAAGAATATTAAAGATCATATCTGAAATGCGAAAACCTTTCTCTAGGCTTGTAAATCGCGAGATATTGTTCTATGTAACCTTTTTGTTCATTAGACCTTCAATAATAACTTATGTGTGAAAAATAAGTTATAGACCTGTACAAAAACCGAAGCAAATTATATTCCGGTTGCAGAGTTTGAAAAACACTTAAACTTAATTTTAGCATTTGCATTTGCAAATAAAAATAGAAACGTTCTACCACAATAAAGCTCAGAATATATATATTGCCATAAGGAAATTACAAGCCTACTCGAAAAGCAAACTTTTAGACAGTGTTGTTTCGCTTCGGCGCTCTGTAATATTTTGTTTGCTTTCACATACAATTAAATGAATCGAATCCTAAACAGGGTCGGTGAATATTCAAAGATTCATATAACCTATGCGTATTTGCAAAGAAAAACAAATCCATTTGACAAAAAAGGGAGTTTAAATTAAAGGAAGAGAAAAAACATTAAGCGCAAATCGCTTTGCAAAGAGTTTTTAATGTAAATATCTCAAGCACCGTGCCGCAACTAAATGTTTTAAATATTGTAATCTTATCGGTTAAAATCAAGAACCAAAACCTTTTTTATGAGTTTCTGCGGTTCTTACAGTGGTACAAACATAGCCGTCGAGTAATTGCTAAGCAAAGATTAACGTATTACGAAAGCACTGGCGTAATACATACATAATGTTGCGGTTTGGGGGACAAGTTAAAATTCGGTGTTCACGCAAAACTAATACGGAATGACGCGTATGTTGGCAGATCAAGTAAGATTACCGACTTGAAAATTTTTAAAGGCTTATTCGCGAAATAACGACATGGACGGGAAAAGATCTCATTTGAAGCGGAGACTCTAAACTTTGTAAGTCTTTGTTAACTCAAGCCAAATTTTAAGGCGCGTTTCTGGTACGAGTTTGGACTGAAAACGTCTTTGCAATTGCGGCCTTCATGACTTGCCATAGCTATTTGTGGTTTTCGACTTCTGTTCTTGAATGCCCGCAACAAGAATTGCAATGAAGTTTTTTCATTACTGTTATCTCAAAATAACCAGATTGGCACCTACTTAAGGCAAGCCATTGGTTTTACGGTTTGGCTGAGAATGCATAAAGCGACTTTCCGGCTGGATGTTTGGTTTTTCTTATTTAAACCGGGGTCATTTCAGCTGCTGCCTTGCCGGTTTGAGGTTAAATTTGAAAATTCCAACGATAAAAGTTACAAATGGTAATAAATTCTAAAATGACCGCAAGATTCTAGAACAACTAAGATTAATTGGAAGGTAACAATCCTTAAAAGAATCATGTTAGCAGACTAGCATGAAATAGAATATTTGGAAAATGGAATCGCGAAAGGTGACGGCCGTTGTTCGTGTACTAGGCATAATGATGTATTTTTCGACAGAACCGTGGACGTATGAGAATTTAACAAGAGAAAGATGTTGGGTTGCCACACCCCCTCACGCTTCATGAGCACCATTGCAAAGTCATTAGTATCACATATCGGGATTCTTAAACATAACTTCGCAATATCATCCATAAATAAACTGCCTGAATCTTTTATTCAGAGTTTCTCGCTACGATGTTTTGAAAAGAAAGGTGCCCATGGCTAAATTTCTGAGCGGATATGCACGTCTAAGAAAAAAAAGCGAGGACCTCTTCAAGAAAGCTATTACTCTCGCGTATATCCGATCCAGAAGTTCAAGATCAACAAAGGAAACAACAGTTAATCGGCTATTTATATCTCAGCCAGTATTACGATTCAGCCTAACAAAAGAAGGCTCGGAAAATGAAGACAGTTACGTTGTTACGACTCGCTATTATCGATATTTTTGATAACTGAAAAATTAGCCTTGGTAATAGAAAATGAAACGCCACATAACCGTCACAGTACACTTGAAAGGGAAACTATATTCAACGTGTTATTTCGTGATTTTTCAAGTGCATTTATAGTGCCCCAAAATTGATCATGCAACATTGTTAACTGCCGTTCCCCTCAAAGGTCTCTTTGTCGTTGATAGAGATTGTAGTTTACGTGTAATTCACTCTCTATAGCCTGCTACTTCTGAAATCCTTGAGTTTAAAACACAGCTGTAGTGACACGAAAAGGCAAGTGCAATTCTAGAGTGGAGAGGCAATCTGACATAGAACTCTCGAAGCCTATATAAACGACAACAGATAACTTATGCATGGGCCTTGAAATCTAGGGCCGCTGTAAGAAAAAAACCCTTAGCAGCAATATTTAACAATTATTCCTCGAGCCCGATTGGGCTCTGAGTCAATAGCCCATGAGGCCTTCGGCCTGATGGGCTATTGACTCAGAGGCCATGAGGGCGAGAGGAATAATTGTTTTAGTGAAAGTATAGATTTATCTAATAATGAGCTCAAATACTCGTCCGAAACTTCAGCCAAATGCAATTCATCCGCCATTGTTTTGGTTTTCAAAGCCGGCGCTTTCACTACTAGTGGGCTATAACATATAAGCCTGGTAGTAGCTCAACCAATCAGAACGCAGCATTGATAATAGACCACTAGTTGGATTTTACTAAAATACGAAAGGTTTTTCTTACGTTGATTTTAGATTGGTTTCAAGAAATGCACGCATTGAAAGCACGAGGAAATTCCACAAAAGCGCGTTATCACCTTTGAGCGGGTTTAAATTGAGGTGTTTGGGGTTGGAGGTAGGGCCGGGAAGAGATCAAAACATTTTGATTTAACGTAGTCATGAACAACGCAGAATAGAACATAATTCAGCTAAAGTAGTATTTTGCTTCTGTATAACGAAGAAGACATATGTATGATTTTGAGTGGCAAATGTTTAATATTATAATACAATAAGCGGTTCCTAAACCCCCAACCTCTTTACCCCTAAGTAATTAATAAATATAGTCTACGACCGCGTTCCGGCTCTGAGGTCATAATTCACAGCATGGAATGAAGGACATTGCCCTACGCTCTAATTTGGTTGTACCAAAAGGTGCCGTCCAGGGTGGAATAACGATTTTTCACTTGCAAGAAGGAGTTGTTTCCCATAGCAACATCGATCAACAAAACATCTCTCCATATCGGGTCCACGCATGCTTTCGCACGCACGGAAGACCAAACCCACTGGCACCTCGAAACACTTGCAAAAACTTTCACTGTTCCACTTTGTATCTCATATAAGCCTTGCCGCCATATTGTTAGGAAGCCCCGAATTTGAGAAAAAATGATTTCCGTGTAAAGCGTGGATTTCAAACGCCTCATAACGCGACGTAATACTATGCTTTTGTCACTTTACTCAAGAGTACACTCGATTTGTAAAATTAAGTCTCATCTAAATCTTATCAACAGATATTACCCGAAGGCTTTCTCAACCCATATTGACACGACATCCCGGCTGTCGCTAACTGACCCGAGAAAGGAGCGCCTGATTGAGGGTTAGTCGCCAACGGAAACCATCTGTCTCGGCACCATGCAACTGTCCGTCTTTTAGAAAGTTTTTGGTTCAACTGAAAATCTGGTGTTTATGGACCAGCATCAACTATCCGTTTTACATGAGGTGTCCGGCTTGTAGAGAATGTACATGCAGTAAAATAACTGGAAATGGCGTGCAGGGTCCAACCCCAACTGTCCTTTTTACAGGGGTGTCTGGCTTGTATCGGGTTTACATTCAGTAAAGTGTGAAAAAGTGACTGAAAAGCAGCGTTCAGGGACCAACACCAGCTGTCCGCCTTATAGTTATTTCTGACTCGTAGTGATGTTATATACAGTAAAGTGACTGAAAAACGGCGTGCGTTTTGCAACACCTGTCAACCGTCGTAGAGAGGTGTCCGGCTTATAGAGAGTACATACAGTCAGGTGAAGTGACTGAAAAACTACGCGCACTCGAGAGTTGACTGTAGATGTTTTGTCTTGATAAGGTTACCATTGCAGAGAAAGGTAAAGCCTGCGTTCGAACCTAAGTAGCTCACCAGGCCGGCGCTTATCTCCGGTTTCCGTAGCATGAAGCGACTAGGAGTATTTCTACTCCCCCCTGGATGGGATGCTAGTCCATTGCAGGGTTACCCCAAGTAGTAAATTCGCCGGTACGCATTTATACACCTGGGTGGAGAGAGGCACTGTTAGAGTAAAGTGTCTTGCCCAAGAACACAACACAATGTCCCCGGCCAAAAGTCACCCTCCTTTTTCCTTTCTTGTTGGCCGGAGTATGCCGCCATTGGCCCATCATTTCGAAACCTCCAAATGCTAGCAACGTTTCTTCTTGAAACATCCATGCCAAGCAGTAAGAGAAAAAAAAGTATTTGACTGAAGCGGCTTGGATCTTACGGTTTCGGCGTCAAAGTGAAGCGGGAAGGAGACTATACCCCTCTCTTGCAGCCTCCCCGGCGTAGTAATGCTACTCATACGGCCCATCTGGCCGAGGCTCGTCCTAGGTTCCTAGGCACGAAGCGACTAGGAGTATTTCTATTCCCTCCGGGGATTCTAGTCCAGCAAATAATTATCCCCCAGCATGAAATGCGCTGCCGGGTACCCACTTATACACCAGCTGGGTGGAGAGGGAACTGAGAGTTAGGTGTCTTGCCTATGAAAACAAAGCGGTTTGATTCCCAGCCAGGCCTAGAACACGGAGTCCTTTTGCATTTTCAGGCAACCTTTGAGCAACTTCTAGAGTTTTGGAGCAACTTTTCAAACATATACGAGCAACTTGTGGACAGCCCTAACACGGGCCCCTTGATTTCCAGCGCACTAAACATTAGGCCACTTCGCCTCCCATAAAGCTTTATCTTGTAACCTTTCGTAAAATTAAGAATTCCATTTTCAGTCGCTGATAGATCACTTTTGTTGCCTGAATTGTATATATCCGGACCGTGGAACTCTCGTTAACCCTCAGAATACTAACAGCCCACATATGCGTGGATAATGATCACACTCCTTGTGTCGCTTGTGACGTCATCAGTTTGCATGTCAGCGGCCGTTTTGTGATAAGAATCTGATGCAGCTGGGACAGATCTTTCCACACCACTGTCCATTAGGAGTATCGAAATCATTCTGACAGAGCTAATAAGAAAACACCCTGACCGGTTTTGGTGCAAAATTGGTGCATAGAAAGGTCAATACACCTATAGTAGATTTGGACCGCCTCTTCAGGGTTTACCAATGATCTGGACCGAAAAACCGAGAAAAAGGAAAAGAAAGCGAGCTAGCGCGAGCAAGAAAAAAATTCAAAATTCGATTTTTGCTGGTGTAAAAAAATGCTGTAAAATGGAGAACCTCCCGGTCTGCAAGGGTTAATTTATTCACGCACCATTAGTTACATATGGCAACTGAAGTAAATGATTATTGTTACACTGTAAAACACGAACACTGAAAAGAATTTTAGTGGCTCAGGTGGCACTAGAACCCACAACCTTCGGGACATGTGCACGGCTTTACCATCGGAGCTACAAAGCCACGATGGGAACAGCTCGTGAATGAATCCCATTTATTTGATGAAATAAAAAGATAGCTCAGCCGGATCTTTCGAAATTTATGGGCAACTTATCAAACTTGCATGTTGGAAAGAGTTCAAGAATTAAAATCGATCGATTGCGCGTGCTGATTGAACAAGCGGAAATTTACAAGCCGCTTGACATAATAACACGGCAATCACGCAACCACAGGAATATCGACAAACCACCTCAAAAATGTGCGCAAGATAAACCTCTCACAGCATTCATTATAGGAAATACTTGACCTCCCTAGAAGCCACAATTCATTAGTGTGGTCGAGATGACGGAAGCGCGCGGGTCGAGAGCGGGATACCCGAATGAAGATGTCATGATAACGGTAGCGCGCGGTTGATGTGCTAAATTTTAGTCCATTAGAGTCTTAATCCAGGATATCTCGTGGAATCACGCAAGTTAGTTCTTAACCATTTCTCCCGTCCCAGTTTTGAGCTACCTGATTAAATAAATGAGGGACATTTATTTTATGAAGTGCGAGGTAAAACTTGTTTCAACTGAGTTACATGTATAGCAACTGCAATGATATAAAGATCTAGAAAGTATATGGTAGCTGTGTAAATATCCGGCCAAAGATGTCGGCAACTGGGAGCAAATAATGACAGCAAACCGCGCCGCATCCTGTTCAATAATTACAAACTAGACTGACCCCGAAAAAAGCACTTGAAAATACTCACAATTACTTTCCTGTAAACAATCCAGGAAATCAAGATGAAGTTAGGGAACGTAAAGTAGAAATGTTTGATCTTTATCAGTGGTCTTTCTCTTGAGCAGCGAGGGTGGAGCTTTCTATATCACGGATATCAGGGCAAAGCGTTCCATTTATGGGACGTTTATTAAATGTAAGCTGGGGGCGGGTTTGGAGAGAATTCCACAGGCATTTAAGACAAAATAAATCAGTGTGGAGCAGCCCAAGTCGGAAAATAGCAGGAAAACAAATCAATGTTTTCTAATTTTAGTTAATCGAGTGAGTATCCGGCTTATTGCCTGTCCAGGTATTTAAGAGGAGGTCAAAATTTTGCCCAGTTTTTGCAAGGGTTAATTGATACTGTAGACAATATATTTTCAATTGGTATTTTCGGTTCTTTTCATGGTATTTACCAAAGAACCATAAACAACGATTTAGTTGAAGGAAAAAAAAAATTGAAACATACCATACAGGAGCAATTAGATGTCAAATTTATCTATTTCAACATCTTCCGACAAAATTGTTTAGTAATTGTAGACAACAAACCGCCTTCCTTCGCCATGCGGAAACTGACTTAGACCTGCGGTGGAAGACAAGTCTAACATAAACGCTGTATTTTGTGTAAATGAAAGCCGTTCTGGTGTATCGTCCGAAACGTTTTGGAAGCCATTCTCGAAAAAATGTCAAACTTCATGAAATTTTGACTTCATTGCTTCATCTTCCAGGAGTTTCCCAATTCCCTGCAAAATCTTCAGATTCTCAGAAGAATTTTGCGCCGAAACAGACTTCTTTGATACCCCCACGTGATCATTGTCTGCACAGTCAAACAATAAACTTCTTCGTCACGCAGGAAGGATCGACTTGGTGATTTGTTTCGTCATACCGCCTGACAATATTTACAAGTCAAATACCGTCTGTTTTAATCCGTTGATGGTAATAACACAAATCTCCCCAAATATTTGGGTTTCGCAACCAAAAATAACCGCATCCGGTTTGAAAAGGGTTTCTAGTCACACCCACTTCCCACAGGTTTTAACGCTTGGTTAAGGTTTATACCACGTGGTTAACGCACTTAAAAATTCCTGTGCGTATACATGTAAATTATTTTTAAAATTAAGAAGAAGTAAGCCATCTCTCCGACGTTTTCCCATACAATTGTGCAGGCAAAAGTTGGAATGGCAACAATGAAAAAGTTTTGAAACAAGAGCTTAACTCGAACTTTCACGAGTGTTTCAGTTTTGACTGAACTCTTAGAAACAATAAAAGAAAGGGGTTTTCAGTGTCTTTTTAAAAATAAACGTTTGAAAAAATGTTCGGGTTCGATAGTGTTGTGGCAAATGACTTTTTAAACCACTTGTATAACGCCAGAAGCAGTGGATCGTATTTACAATTGTGGTCCTTTCGAATTTCTAAGATATACTTTTTTATGTTTTTGATGGGTGGCTTGAATAACGGAAGAATTATAAACGAGTATATACTGAAAATATGAGATTAAAATGGCTTCTCATTCAACCAGTTGCAGTCATGTCGTAGTTGTATTCATCTACGGTACTGTGCCTTTCATGACTTGCACGAACCGCGAAATACTTTTCCAGTCGGCGTTATTAATCTCTGTTTCCTTGGCTAGAATTTTTAGGCAACGTTGCCTTGCAGTTTGCTTTGTTTACTCTGTCAAGGAATTTTAAGTCTGTGGATTTACAGGCTCGTTTTTAAATTCCTTTCCGCTATTCGAATTCAGTTCAGATTAGTACCCGTGAGTACATGCAAGCCGTTGATGAGACCTTTTCATAGCTCTAAAACATTGAATGGAATTTTGAAAACGTCTGGCTGAAGCCATAGTGACACGTTGTTTTTCTTCAAACAGTGATTGACACCATTTTGAGGTGTTTTATTTTGTAAGAGAATGGTTTACAGGTGGTACATGCATTGAAAGGAACTGGTGCTTCGCACGAGCTACCCGTCTAAAATAAATAAATGGGTTCCTTAAAAAATTATTATCAAATCCCGGTACCCAAACGTTGACAAAGCTTGAATCACACCGTTTACTATCTGTCTGGGTTCTTGTCTTAATCACAAAAGAGCATTTAACTAAACAGCAACACTTTAGCCACTTAAGTTTATTGCAATAAATGTTCCATAGGTTAAAAAAGCTTAATTAGCCGACGGGCACGAAAAGAGTTTCGACAAAAACAGCCAAAATCTTTTACCTGTTTAAGCTATGTGCATTCTCAGGGTGGTCTAAGCTTTGCAGAAATAACTTTATATTGTACTGGTATGTCGATGCCAGTTTATTAATGGATTAGATACTCTTTTATACGGTAAACCCGAGAAATAGCGTTTTAGTTTCCGCTCGCGCAAATAGCCAGCAAAAACTGAGCCAGTGAACTAACACGCAACGCTGCCACTAACATCGAGCGTTCGTGTGTGCGCGTGAAGCGTTAACATGTGGTGAAACGAGTGATTTAGCACACAAGTACAAGGACATAAAAAACACGTGCTCTCACAGTTCGTGTTTCGAATCACGTGCTGTAAGATAAAACCAAGTCCAGGGCATAGGGGAACGAATAAAGCGCGACTTTCACCTCATTTCCGTCATTTTGTTTTGTTTTACATTAGCAATAAGTTAAGTTTAATCCCGATTAGCGTGGAAGACAAAAAGAAAGGCCAAGAGGGAAAGACGGACGAAGAAAACATGGTGAACTGCACTGCTCGTAATCTATTAAATGGCATGGAAGCCCTTGTCACCTGCCATTCTTAGACAGACGATTTTGTACCACGTGATGTGTTTTGTCCAATGAGAGCGCGCAAAAAATAATCGGTGGGTTGTTATTTGTCCTCGTTTCTTTCCCTAATTTGAATAATCTTAACTCAGTCCCTCGCGCGTGGGATTTCAGGAACAAAAACCGACTACTCGTAGTCTATTATTTGTACGCCATACTCGTATGTTCGTTCAAGGACGTTTCTTGGAGAGCGTTACACAACTTCAGTTTATTAAACAGTTAAAATGGGATCATGAGGTATGGCGCAGCGGATGAGAACGCTCGCCTCCCAACAATGTGCCCGGGTTTAATTTAGTATACCATCAGTTTCCAGCTGTTTGATCTGCCTATACCCAAACACAGGCTAAGCAGCCCCCTCCCCCGGGGGGGGCGGGGTTTCCTCCGCGTTCTCTGGTTTTCCTCCCTCCTCAAAAAGCAACATTTTAAATTAAATGCGAAATACCATCCTTTGGGGAACATAGGGCGACCGATCTACCATAGCTCTCACCTAACAGCAAGCTGGTTTTCAGACTTGCCGTGTAAGAATAAATGCTAAAAATTCCTTGAAAAGTTACAAGATATAAATGTTAAAGGACTACCAAGCTAGGTATAACTTAGCGCTAAAATATTATTTAATATCAAGGAAATTCAAGTAATAATTAGTAACAATCATAATTTAATGTGAAAGATTAATTAATCAACATGACACGAGCGTGGGACAAAGAAAAATTCTGAGTCCCCGACAGGAATCGAACCCATGACCTCCCACCGGGCGGGTGCTCTATCCACTGAGCTATACGAGAAATTTGCCATCACTCTCATTTCCACAATCATAATTTACTATATAATAATACGAAACAAGCAATCTAGAAATGGCCCCTAGCGATGTAAAATGTGTCCTAGGATATCGCACGTTTAAAGCTTGCAAGATCCCTTATCTAACGTAGTTGATTTGACAGTTGATGATGATGATAACGGTTTATTTAAAACAGCATTTCCATGGGTAAAAATGGCTCTACATCTGTTAAAAGTTACCTGTTAGTTGCGATTGACAGATTTTGATCCATTTTGTTTGTATCCGATTTTCAAAGTTCATTGGCTGTCACTATAATTATGATTGACGGCAGCAAAAAACAAAAGCGTTGGTTAGGTTTTGAACTTCAGAGTTCGCAAGTTATTGAAAAGTGCAGTAATCTCTAGCCAAGTTTTAAAACTCAAGAGAAATAATTCGTTTTTGTCCCAGAAGATTCATCCGCCTAGCCAGTCTCAAATGGGTGTGATAACCGGACGGATACAATTTTAGAGAAATAAATCTTCTTGAGTTTATCCGCCGCGGTGTGATCCGCCTAAAGAGATGGAAAGCCAGACGGAGTAAAATGAGAATTAAGTTATCGTCTAAACATTTAATCCTCCTGTTTTCAAACGACGAAGACAACTCTTCCGAGTTATTGTCTGTGGATTGCAGGTTGTAACGTTTACCTTCGCCCCACCTGGAAGCCAGCTTTTGTTCTGTGGCTAGCGAAGAGAAATAAACTTGTACTTGGAACCAGAGGAAGGGAGGTGGGGTTGGGGAGGGTGGTTTCTCTCACGCCTACGGGGTGGAAATACGGATTTTTGTCTCACTTAGGGAGTTTATAGAGGTCGTGGTCTGTCGCGTAATTTTTTTACGTGCGTAAATAAAATTATAGACGAGGTATGGAAAACTTGCGTACACGTTTACGCAAGCCGTTCATACAATGTCTCTAAATTTTTTTACGCACGTAAACGTACGTACAAAACCACGCGACAGTGGAAATCCACCTTAAAAGCTGCATCAGGGGCTTCACGTAATACATGTTGGCGGTCTGGCATCAGAAATGATATCATTTTAGCGGTCATAAAAGCTTGATTAGCCTTCGTCAAGGGTATAATTTAAATTTTCCTACGAGCATCCTCCGTCTCCTTGATTTGGGAGTTGTACAAGGGGGATTTGGAAACCTGTCAATTCAGCACCACCACACATGATTCTACGTGTAGAAACTTTATTTGAATTGAACCTATTCTTACACTAGTGTGGTTTGTGTGAACACGTTTACCCGCGCAAAAGTAAATCACAACATACACAAAGGTGACTTTTACCATTAGTCATTGTCACAAAGATCAAACATTTTATTTTACAATACGCGCATTGTAGATTGCTTATAATTTCATCAGTGCGTTGTGAGTGGAGCGTGGACCCACCGAGGAGTGTTAGGTACCACTCCCCTCTCGCCATATACGCAAAGAAAAAATAAATCGCTCGTTGGAATTCGAGAGCAAAAAGCACTGCAAGCAACACACAGAAACAACTTATTAATTAATAAAAAAAATCAGTTTTCTATTAAACAGTCGTCTTAATTACCATCTCGCTTATATAATGCCAGTCTACCGGAAAGCGTGAAGAGAATCAATGAAACCTCTTTGTCGAATCTTGTGCTTCATAATACTGTAAGCAGTTTTAAATTGTTGGCCTTTCGGTAACTTTATGAAATCTAACCACACGTGTACGAAAAGCCATGGTCCAACCGAATCATGAAAGCAAAATACCGGAACTAACGTTGCTCGCTGTCTCAGTCACAGTGAACAAGGTCCACGACCTTTCATCAAATTAGACACAAGGCAAGAGAAATGCCAACCAAGAAGCAATGTCAAAGTGGTCGCCAAATCTCATAGTGAACGATCAATGATTAGGATTACAAAAACACTTCTATAAACATCTTTGGGAAGAAAGTTATTAATTTTACACACGAGTTAGGACTTACGAAACGTCTTTAATAATTGAAATGAAAAAGAGAACTAGTTTTCCCGTAGTGTCATAAAGTTACAAACTTTGGAGTAAATCTGGAAAGGTTTTGACAAACATATAGCTTCTTACTGTAGACTCTTTTAAAAGAGTACAAAATACTTATCGACTTATTAATTACCTCATATTCGACTTCTGCCAGTTCGAAAAAATCCGAGCGGCTGTTGGAGGTCAGACAGACTTTGCACTGATGTATAACAATGACAGAGTTAAAAAGAAGTTTCCCACTGACCATGCATGTAGAGTACAAATTACTCAGGAACCCACCTTCCCAAAACTTTCACTTCAAAGTAAAATCATACCTAGGGGGGAGGGTAAGAGGATTGGTTCAATTGCAGGGGTCTTTTGGATACAATAGAGGTTGATACACTTTCTTATCCCATATGGTGCAAAGACAACCAAAAGAAAAACTCGAAATACAGAAAAATCGAGATATAACAGCCACTGAAAGCTGTGTTTGCCTTTAATTAAGCTTGAAAGGCTGCAGAAAAATTAGCTCGAGCGCAAGTGCCATATTTAAGGTTACTTTCGAACACCTTTTTAAACCAAGTGGAAAGAAACTGGTTACCCGGTGGTAGTTGTTCTATCTAGTCTGCTCCCAGCTTGGTTGGTTGTACTGGGTCACACGTCGTTTTCCAGCCCTAGAGTATCGGTTTCTAGGGTTACGTACACAACCCACTATATCTTTAGCTCTTCCAGAACATCTGGATTTCCACGTTGCCTCACGTAACTGACTTAGACTGACTGCAGAATCGGGCGGAAAACGCGCGAAGCGATTCCACGTTGACGCCGCAGCTCCGCGCCAGTTCCACTGCTTCCGGAGTTGCCCGGGTACCAGTGGATGTCACGCCCTTCCTCTGGCCTCGCTTGGGACTTTCGTACGAAGTAGCACCAGTCAGTAAAGTGACGAGCCCTTTGCCAGTTTGGCTCACGAAATAGCGGCAGCAGTTGATGATCTGATTAAATCGCCTGCAAGAGGTTAGTAAAAAGTTTATAATTTTCCCTTATGTAATTAACCCGTAATAATAATAATATCTAAAGGTAGCATTGCTCGTGTTTCTACATAACATTTGTATAGCAACGACGACTTTACACCTGGCAAAAAAAACCTTTGAAATAACAAAACATGGCTTGTTAGCTTTATGCCCCACACACACTCTCCACCGGTGAAATTTAGACCTCCTTGGCCCTGTTCAGTTTTGTAAAGTCTCTGATCCGGAGGGGGAAAGGGGGGAGGGGGGGCTTACGCCTAAAAACTCCCGAAACTTATTGAGGTTAAGATGTATACCTTTCGTTTCGTAGACGCTTTGGCAAAATTTTCGAAGAGGTCTTTTGTTTATTCGAAGGAGGTTTATACTTCCTTTAATTTTTGATGTCGAGGTTTCTTCATCGAGGTGTGCCTGAAACAAAACTCGTTTTCTTTTCTGTAGTTTGACTCGTCTGGCCGCTATTAAGGTCTTGAAACAATGACTTATCTTACTTACCACACAGCTACGTCCTCATAGCGCCCGCGTCGCCGCCCTCCATCTAACGTCTCGCTGTCCTTCTGGGCTCTGATCCATCTGAGAAACAGGGAACTATGATGTGACATTGCGGGCGTTTTGAGATGGAAGTTCAGCCACAACAAAACGGGAAAACAGTGAAATATTTCATAAACTTAAAACCCACCCCAGTAAACATCAACTTCTTCCCTCAAAAAATGTACACAAGTCAGGAGGCAACTTACATACAAAAAGCTTGCTTCTGATTGGCTCAGCTGACCGAAACTGTTCGTTGATTGGAAAGAAGATGGCGAACGAACAAAGAAGACTGAAGAGTACTCCATTTGAGCGCGGCGCGGTAAAAGGGGTTGGAAAGAGTTCGGGTATAAACGGGTCTGACTCGAGTGTGATGTTGGACTGAAATAACTTGTTTTACCTGTTTCCCTTCTTGAACTCCTGCTCCAAAAACTTAGTAGCCTCTCTCGCTCCACTGTCGTATTTCTTTAGTTCGTCAAGAGCTGAAATCACTAAAACACACACACACACACAGATTTAAAAGAACTGAATATTTATCGAGAGAAGAAAGTAGCTACTGGAGAACCAACCAATCGAACGCAATTACCACGAGCGCGATTAGCGCTAAAGAGAAACTAAGCGCGGGAAAACTTGTTGATTGCGCAAAGCGGGAAATCGAGTAACTGGCCTGAGCGCGGGAAAACAAATAGTAAGCGACAAGGGCGGGAAAACATGTAACCCGTGATAAACGCGGGAAATGCAACCAGTGACAAAGGCGGGAAAACACGTTGTCAGCGAAAAGCGCGGGAAAACAGGTAATATGTGCCAAGCTATTGACAAAGAGCCCGCGAAAAATGCAACCTTTGACAAACTCGGGAAACTTGCAACTGATCGCGGGAAAATACGCAACCGGTGCCAAGCGCGAAAAACACGTGTTACCGTTGCGGCAAGCACGGGAAAAATTGGGTTAGCCAAAACCACACCATTGTTCTTATAGTACATGACTCTGAGCAAAAAAAGTCCTCGCTCGGAGTTTAAAAATAACTGTTAACCTAACCTTGGATGGGAATTATGATCACAAGCTTCTCTGAAGCGATCAGCCGCCGAACCAAATGTAGCTGAGTACACAACGCCACTGCATCAGGGACAAGATACACTGTGCTAACAAGAGGAGCTGTTTTAAGGGTGCTCTCCAGTTCAGCCACTTCAGACTGTAAACAAGCGAGTACAGAAATGTCATTCTTTTACCCTAAAGTTCTAAATAATGACTGGCTTGCAACATTGCGGAATCACAACGGAAAAAAAGAACAAGATGTACAGCGTGAAGTTTTTCCAATGGGCGTCGTTTTTTCAAGGTTTCATGAATAATTCTCAAACTCATTAATAATCCATAAAGTTAAAACAAAGAAAATCATAACCGTGAAGGACGTTTGGATACCCGATCGTAATTAACATAGATTTTGACGATTTTATTTCGCCGTTTACTCCTTACTTTTTGTTTTGATTGAGAAAATATATCAAACACTCGAGACAGTGTTTCATCGGCTATCCAAACACCTCGAAGTTCGTTAAAAATACACCGCTGCGCGTCGTATTTTCAACTCTCTTCTCGGTGTTTGGATATCCCAATGAAACACTGTCTCTCGTGTTTGATATATTACGTATACACAAAAAGGCTGTTTACTTGAACAAGTCCTCTTTAGATGCATTTTTAAGAGTACAGTGTAGTTCATAGCAAGTGGGATTCTACCTGCCATATATTTCGAGTCTGTGTAATATAATTCACCAAATTACCTGTAGTAGCTGTTGGGCCATGACCTTCATCACTCGCGATCGACGATCGTAATTTTCCTGAGAAAACACATCCGTCATGTTAATGAGTAAAAAAAGTTTAAATTAAAATAAGTCATTTGATTATACAAGGAAATCTTACCACAGGCGATGGAATGTGTCGTTTATCGGCAGCCATGAGTTTGTCTCTTTCCGCCATCTGTTGAGGTCCTAGAAACTTCTGAATGTTGTGGTCCCACGTAAATGAACTCAGCTCCTATTGATAAAATCAGGCATGTTAGCCGAGGCGGCGAAAAAAAATTACAGCCTTCTCAGTGTAAGTCACACAATTCGCAGCACACGATAGCCAATAGGTGTGAACTGCTGCGATCAGGCGTAGTTTTCATGTGAAAAGTAGGAGTATGCAGTGAGGAAGGGCATGATAGCAGGTAAGGACATGAAGACTCGAGAGGAAGAATAAAAAGGCCGAAAGGAGACGATGTTCAACTGGTTTTTTGTCTCCTTTAAAAGACTTTTCCGACTTTGCTGCTTGTCGATGTTTTAAAATGGAAGAACACCTCAGTAACGGGATACAGACGAGGAACTGGTTGTTCTATGCCAAGGACACACTGTTGCGGTCACAAATGATTCCCTGTTTGCCCGCGCGCACAACGTTGTTGCGGACAAATTTTGTGTCCGAGACACGAAATTCAGAAACATTTTGTGTTCGAAACAAATGTGTCCTCGTTTGCCACCGCCTTTACCCGCTGGATAGCCTTATCCACCCTTTGAACAACTGGGCTGGGATTTTGACTAATGAAGGGCAAGTCGATGTTATTAGTACTATTGTAAAGTAAGTAATATTTTATGTAACGTTTTTTTTTCTGTAATAAGTGCTAGTATGTGTGTGAACAAAAAAAAAACATCGACAGGGTGAAAAATTAGGCTGACAACTGTAAATTGAGGTGTACGGTATACCTGAGTAGACGCAAGCTTCATTCCAAAGCTTCTCAGACATTGAACTCGAACTGCGGCCTGGAAGACCAAAATAACGAGTTATGAAAGCGTACGATATCTTAGAAGGTAACGTCTCACAACAGCTTTGCGCCTACCTCAAGGTACTGACAGTCCCTTGTAAGCCTACTCCACTTCCAGTCAAGACTGCTGTGTATCGCGGTCAGTGGTGCAAATCCTAACAGCGACACGTCTTCCGGTAGAGCACGTGTTTGGACCCAGTTCTCGTCGAGCGTCTCATCAAGAATACTCCGCCATGTTGCCAGTCTTGGTAAAGGAACTAAGAACAGAACAACAGCGGTTTCTTAAAACAAAAAATAATTATCTCCTGGATACTTTCAAAGAGCCCTGGTCAAACGATGCATGATAGTAAACAACTATTCACCGAAGTGGAGGTGGCTAGATAGTTGATGATAGTGCAAGATAGTTAGCGATCAAACGGGAGCGCGCTTTTGAACTATCATCGACTATCACATAACGTTTAACCAGGGCTTAAAGCTATAAGCAGGTGCAAGAAGCATGAAGAACAACGGAGTAAAACGCCTTGAACAGGACGGGAACGTCAGTTGAGGACGGCGTGCGCGCATCAAATAGCCAATAGCCTATTCTGCCCTCCTGTCCTCAACTGACGTTCCCGTCTTCTTGCTAAATCAGTCTATTAAACCAAGTTAACGGAGCTGTCTCGCGGCTGACAAATCTTCAAGTTTGTCAATTACAATCCTTCTCAATCTTCCGCGTGCGAAGCCATCCTTTTTTCTTCTAAGTTTATCGTTACATGTTTGGTGTTCTTCTACCTTGATAAACTATTATTTCGCGTCTTCCTTTAATTTGAAGGCACCAAAGACGCCTTCATTCACGGTGACCAAGTCTCTTTAATATTAATCAAAAGGATGCTTTATAATAATCATTTCCTACCCGCAGCCATGATCTGCTCGGAAGAAGGAAACATGTTCAGTAGAGTAGCCATTCTGGACCATAAAGCACTGAGGCTCTAAAAAGAAAACAAAACAGCGTTTTGATCACGATCAAATGCGTTTAGCCAAGTTGTATGGAGCCCCTCTGGTACTCCGCGCTGGCTCCGCCAATAACTAGAGACCTTTAGATTCTAAGACAACGACGAGTTTTTTTCAATACTAAAGCAGTGCGCGCGCGTGAATCAGCGTCATTTTGGCGGGAAAACGCGATAGCCATCGTCATTCTACTCCGAGTTTCAGTGAGAATGTCGTAGTGGCGTAAACAAGTTATCGAAATGTTAGTACTTTTATCACTGCGATCAGGAGTAGCCTTGCTTGCCGTAAATAAAAATGACCGTAAAGTCGTCATCGTGGTAGCATCTAAAGGTCTCTACTGCCTGTTCTGTAGACTACATCGAACACCGCAAATTATCCCAACACGAATCCTAACCTGCAGGTTCATGATAACTTTGACTGCAGAACGTTTCCAATTCCTTTCAGTCTATCTAGTTTCACTCTCTCGAGACTCTTGTTCGAATGCAGCAAAAAAATAGGGACAATTTAAAGGAGTTCTGTAACTGATGACACATCTTGAAATGCCAAGGCTAAGTTCGTCAAGTTCGTCAATTACAATCCTTGTCAATCTTCCTCATTCGAAGCCATCCCTGTCAGTTTATTGTTACATCCTAAGGGTTCTTCTACCTTGTCAAACTATTATAGAAGTCTTAGAAGTCTTTATTAAGAAAACAGACACAACAGACGTGTGGCTTTACAATCAATGATAAAGTTCAACTAAAATATGTATAACAAAATTGTAATATTAAGAAATAAATTTAAAGAGACATCTATTTACAAAGGCCCATTTGAATCGAACAGTTTTTAAAGTCGTGACCCCTTTCTCTAAGAACCCTATAACGTTTGGGAGGGAGCAAGTTATATAATACATGACCAGTGTCACTTATTGTTCTATTAAAAAGATCACTGTCCCTACATGTAATTACATCAGATATCAAAATGATCTTAATAGTGAAACCGAAACGATAGGCTCAAAATTTTCTTTTTGTTAGAAGGAAATTTTTATACATTATTAATGATGAGGTTATTTATCGTGAGTAAGATCAAACTATCGCAGGTGCCACGCAAGATTGGCAAGGGTATAAAGTGTTTTGTCCATACCTCAACGCAAGTCATGACCAGTTCTCCATTCAGTCTCAGCCAGTCGGTCAGCACCTTGATCGCTGGCAACAGTTTCTGTCCAGCTATGGCCTTCAGTAAATTAGACTCTGCACAGTCCCGAAGAATCTCAGCTCTGGATGCCACTGATGACTCTGCACACAAAAATACAATCAGGCAAATAACAAAAACGAGTTTTCGGTAAACGTGAGTCAATGAGTCAATGACCATGAGTCAATGAGTCATGAGTCAAGTTATGAGTCAGGTCAGCGGTTTTCAAAATTCAAAATGGTGGGCATCGCAAAACTCGGTAAACACGAGTCCATGTCAAACAAAACCGCTGACCTGACTCATAACTTGACTCATGGCTCATTGACTCATAAGACAGGAATCCTCAACAAAAACTAGCTGGACGAGAAAGTCAACAATGATTTTTGAAAAGCTAAAAACCCGGCCCAAAAACGTGGAATCCCGTTCATCCGGTCACAAATGGTCCACCAAAATCTGGCCGTATTAATGGCGTGGCCATATTAACGAGGTTCGACTGAATTATGTTTTACTTGGACCAAAATGAAGTGGTGGTAAAAACAGGGTGACCGTATACGCAAGGCGGGGTTCCACAGTATGTTGAGACGAATTTCTTCAGGATATCACGCACTTTAGAGGCTGCAACTAAACCCAATGTTTACTTGCTATAGGTGGAGGCAAAAAAAGCGTTTTGGAGTGATCTTCCCCTTTCAGAGAGAGCTGACTGTAGACTTTTGTGATTGATTAACTCTCTTACCTGTTTCTGCGTCGCTCACATCACTAAACAGGTCCGGTCTGAACATTTTTCCTACTGACACTCCATTATGTCCCAAGAATGCAGCCTTGAAACCCAGCTTGTCCTGAACAGGCTGAAGACCTGAGAACTTCTCTGTTGATCTGTGGAACCTTTCGTTCTCGCGGTGCTTTCCATTAGCAGAAGAGAATACAGTCTTAGGTACCGACCCTGTGTTTCCAATCTCACTGTCTGACTCACTTTCGATGTAAACATCCTCGCTGTCTTCCTCCTCGCTCATCAAATCATCCAGCATTCCATCTATCTCGCCTCCGCCTTCGCTTAAATCGCTATCTTCGTCTTCATCGTCATTTCCTGATTCGTCCAAATCACTTCCACTTCCGCTATAGCTCTCAAAACTGTAATCAATATTCCTTCGCCGCCGCCTTCGTCGCCGATGTTTCAAAACCTTCTTGGGTTTCCTTGGCTGGTTTAAATCGCTTTGCGCTTTGTTTCCCTGAACGGAGTTTTCATGTTTCGACATCCCATTGAGTGAGAGCGCCACATTGTTTGGTCCGTTTACAACAGGGTGGTCATTGTTAAAATGTTCTTTTGTTAAAAAGTTCTCAAATGATGAAATGCAGTTTTGAAGAAGCAGAGAAAGGAACGCTAATGCGAAAGCAGTTGCTACTGATGACTCTTGAGAACCTGCGAAAAATTGAAGCGGACAGTTTTGTAGTTCTCAGTTTGGTTTTGGTATGCAAATTGTCCATACACGACTCAATACTTTTCTTGTCAACTCTTATACTGTCGAAAAGGGACAATGGAAGAGCGAATTTCAATCGAGTGTCACAAAACCAAAACCAAAGCTAGCACTCTGGTCATTCACAATCGACAATTTAGTGAGCCAATTATTACTTGATGCAAAGAATTAATTGTATATTGCTTCAATTATATATTGAATAAACGCCAGTCAGGGGATCAAGTGGTAGTTGATGACGAAGTCTTGCCTCCAAGGCGGGACTGAGCCCGCGGTGTTTGTGCCTAAAGTTGCTAAGCAACATGACGTATTTGCTTGCACAATTACTTGATGAGGTGTATTTGTGAGCTTTCGCACCAGGTTTTGATTGGGTATAATAAGTTGTGAACTCCTCAGAGAAGATATGCCAAAACTCAGGCACAGGTAAACGTGTACAAGCGAGTCAAAAACGAGAATTGCTTTTGATACTCATGTGGACACCACGTGCACTCTATTTCTGGTTTTGGTTGAAAATAGATCAATTTTCATCTTGCTCTTCTTGCTCTTCTTTATACTGGTTTCAACGTTAGACTGCAGTTTCGTATTTCACACGCGACATACTCTTCTCTCACTACACCAAATTAACTCACCCTTTGACTGCAATCTGGTCACAGCAGCAATTGCCATGACAACCAGTTTCACCATAAGCGAGCTGCTGATGACACCCTCAACGTAATCTGTGACGTCATGCTCCAGGTCGCCGCCATTTTCGTGAGGGCCGATGCCATTCTCAAGTGATGGCTTGGTTGTGCCGGAGGAGGCTGGATCAACAGACAGAACACTGCTGAAGTCCTGTAAAACAGACTGGCACAGATGACCAGTGTCCTCGCTGCTTATTTCAGGCGAGCTAAAATATAAGTACAACAAAAAATCTTCTGTTACAAACTAAGGAGTGATGTTAAAAGTTAGCAACCATCTTTCTCACATGCTCAAAATCTTAAATCTCTTAACTGGCATAGGGGCGGATCCAGGATTTTTCTTAGGAGGGGGTGCAGTATAGCAGTTACAGTACCGCTCAAATGTAAGTTACCGCCGTCTCGCAAGAAACGAGACTCGAACCGCGAGAAACGAGAATCGTCCCACAGGAAATGAGAACTGTCTTGCGAGAAATTTCTCGTTTCTCGCGAGTAAAGTGCAAGTACCAGCGCAACACTCTTTGGAGAAACAAAATATACCGCTTCTGTGTAAACAGTTGTTCGTGTACATAGGAAAAATAGTTCAGCGTTACATTTGAGCAGTACTGTATATTAGAAAGTCACAGGTCATCTCACAGAGGGGTGCGTACTCCCTGCACCCTCCCCCTAGATCTGCCCCTGTGACAACCAAAAGTTTCTTGTAATTTCAGTTATGAGAATTTGCAGACTGTAAATAAAAAAAGTGTTTAGCCCTTTTTTGCCACACTGACTCACAGCTGCAGGCAATTAATTCTGGTTTCTGTTTTATACTCCCCCACCCCCCTGGATGGGGTGCTAGTCCATCGCAAGTTACTCCCAAGCACTCTACCAGGTTACCTGACCAATTTGCTGTTTCCCATTTATACACCTGGGTAGAGAGCAGCACTGAGTCTAAAATTTCTTGCCCAGGAACACAATGCAGTGATCCCGCCAGGGCACAAAGTTGGACTGCTTGATGCACTATGCACTAACCAATAGAACACCAAACCTCCCATTGAGGAAAACGTGACATAATTAAAAAATATAATGGAAAAGAAAAATATAGAAAGAATTGTGGATAAAACTCACTTCTCATGTTGATACAGAACATCTTGGAGGTAGAGGAAGTAAACAAGAAATCTCTTTAACCTGGTTGGAATGAAAGACACAAAAATATTAAAAACCAAAATTAATGTCCATTTAATCAAGACATGTTTTGTTAGAATAGGCCCTTTGCAGCTTGCAGCCACATGATATAAAAACCGCCATGCTGGGTGACAAGCTTATTATTTGTCCCTCACTGGGACATCCAAAACAAAGTGACTTCAACCAGTCAATCCTGAGTTTTCTTTTGTTTTGAATGTCCCAGTGCAGGAATAATAATAGGCTTGTTGCCCAGCGTGAAGGGTTTTGTACCATGTGACTGCAAGGGCCCATAATTAAAATTTTAGGCTTAAAATCGAGCTGAAACATTAATGTGCCCCACTTCTCAACCCACCTTTCTTTGGGTCGAGGTTCATCTAGGGGTAACTCCTTAATCCTATGCAGAACGGACCTGTTCTTTTCAAAAATTCTCAGCAAGTTTCCTTCAGCACCTTCAAACACCTCCATTGACATCAAACTGAGACAAATAACAGTACGGCTTTTAAAATTGAAAACAAATGAAAACCAAATCAAATCATATTCCTATATTGAAATGCACACTACTTGTAATGATAGGACATGGGTCCAGAATGTTGTTTATAAATGGCTCTGTTCAAAAGAAAACAACAGCAACTGAAACAATAATTAACTCCAAGAGCTGCCCCACTACTGTGGGATAAGCACGTTTTTGGTGATTGAAAATACCATAATTGATTTAATCCAAACCCCCTTTGACCTCATATAAATAATCTATCAACAATTTTATTTGTGCAAAATTACTGGAAAGTGAAAATCAAGAATGAAAAAGAAAGAGAGGAAAGGAGGAAACTGGTAACCATGTTAACAATTGTACATTGATATCCAATACACCTGATCTGCAATGGGTCTTAAAAAGGGTTATGGATTATGGATTGTGGCAGTTCGCAGGGTTATTATGACACATCACGGATCGTTACCACCCAGATTGTCTCAACCAGTCACACCGGAAGGTGAAAGCCACACGAGCATACTTTGTTCTTTAATTTATTAGCCGAAACAAGCACACTTTTTATGAATATAAGCATTCAGTAATCCATAAGCCGAAAAATTCTTCCAGTGAAGGGTTGTCATGAACGATCACCGACTAACTTTCGGTGATGGATTGTTAAATTCTGTCACAATCATGTCAATCTGCTGACATTTCTTCCCCCTCTTCATAATGTAATCTGAGTGGGATTTTCCTAAGTCTCCCCTGAAAGCACCTCTCGTGACGGGTCATTGCCATCCATCACCCCTTTGGCAAACTGATATGGATTGGGTGTATTGGACAATGCTCCTCTTGTAAATTCAATTGCAACAGTTTCGAAGGAATATTGAAGCTCTTTAAACATTTTAAATACATTGCACATGTAGTACACCTTTATAAAATGTTTTATTTGTACGTTTTGTGCACATTGATTCTCACGAGGTAATATAAACATGCTTAACCATCTGCTTTGAGAATAACCTCTCACCATCTGAAGTAGAAATATGCTCCCTCACAGCCATAAGCCCTTGTACCAGCAAGTGTTCCAAGTTGGTTTTGAGGCATGCCTATGAAAACAAAGAAATCGCCTAAAGGTACAGGTACATAAAGACGATCTTACCGGAAAATGCGACAATAACACTAAATAATTTATATTATGCAGTTATCAAATAAACATTTTCAACAGCCCATTGCATCCAATAAGATAAAAGCAAAATCCAAAAAAAAATCAGTATTATTAAGTAAAGTCTTATTTAAATTGATGTTATCATGGTTATCTTGTCTCTTAAAATAAATCTAAAAATGAAATACCTAGAAGTACATGTAAAAGCAGGTTAGAATCATAGAATGACTGAGCATTAGAACTTTGTCACTACAAAAATACCTTGTGTGGTCTAAAGTAATAATTTGCTGATTGAAGAGAGGTGAAGTATGAAAACCAGAAACTGAGTACATTGGACTACAAGTTTGGTGCCCTAACCACTAGGGTACACTCACCTCTTTACCTTGCTCTATATGCTCGATATACTTAAACTATGTGTTCCATTTACTCCAACCAAAATTTTTGGTCAACAGTAAACAACCAAACTCTGTTGCTAAGTATGAGTCATCACATTACCTATGTCAGGGTTAACAAGGGCTGCTTCAAAGTAAAACCTTTCTGCTAACTTAATGGCTTCCTTCCCCTCAAGGTCTGACTGATATCGAGCTGTGACACAAACACAAGAATAGTAACAAGATTATGATTTGAGTGCGGGGTGTACATTTTTATGTATCCCACACAAAAGAACTGATATTGACACGTACACTGGTGTATGCATAAAGAATCAACAACAAGTGACATACAGTATTGCACATTTTAAGGCCCTTTCTTACCAATGTCTCCTAAGAATATGAGACAACGTTGACATGCTCTTATTGCCCAAGTTCCTATTTCACCATCCTTATCTTTAACTGCTAAAAACAAATTAAAATCAAAGACTGAAATAACTACACTTGTACAGGTACACATGAGTACATACATTATGAGTAAACATTAATTTTGATTCAAATAAATCAAATTTTATTTGGGTTTCAAGGTCAAAATATATGAAGCTGTGAGAATGTATTGTTAACTACAGAGAGCATTACACATTCTTTTAATAGACTTCCACACTGTTTCTAGCCATCACTAAAAAGTCTGCATACAAGCCTACTGGCCCATCATACATGCATTTCCATCAGGCAGTACTTTATCCTGGTTTCCGCAGCATGAAGCGACTAGGAGTATTTCTACAACCCACTGGATGGGATACTAGTCAATCACAGTTACCCCCCTCCCACAGCATTAAATTCACTAGTACCCATTTAAATACACCGGTGCGAAACAAGGCACTATGAGAGTAAAGCATCTTTCCCTAGAACACAACACAGTACCCCAGCCTGGCTGGAACCTGGAATGCTCAATCTAGAGTCCAGCACACTAACCATTGGGACACTGCGCCTACCATCTATCCATTTTTCTAACAAACACACAGAATATTTTCTGTCTTTTGATCACAATAGGCCATTTCCGAGTTCCCTTTTCCCTCAGTTTCGAAACGAGTCTAAGTGTGAAACTATTCATGTGGAAATAAGTTTGTTTTGCATGAGAATGAATATGAATGGTTTGCACTTAGACTCGTTTTGATGCTGAGGCAAAAGAGAACTCGGAGATGGCCTATTCAAAGCCAGTGAAAAGGTAAGACAAGTAAAACATCTTACCTTGCTGACTGGAAGGAAATCCCCATGACAACACGCCATCCACAGTCAGCTGGTACGACAGCTGAAGATGTGTTAAGAGATGGTAATAATAACCAGCTGCAGAGGATAGATGGGTACGAAGAACTCCATCAAGAGAATGAGTGTCATCCTCCATGATCTAAGGAGAACAGAACTCAAACATCAAACCCTCAAATTTAAATGCAACTTTGAAAGCACGTGGAATATAGCTTGATGCCAAGCCAACAAGGTCCAAAATAAGCCCCACTCGCAGATAAACTACATCACAAATTTAACACCTCAAATTTTTGAAACAATATTTTTGGAAAGAAATCCAAAGTCAAGTCTTAATCAAATTCAAACTTTTTAACTCTAGTTTAGTTCTTTTAAACTCATCGCCAGTAGATGAGCTTGGGAGCTGGTGCCATAAGGATTGGTGGAGCCGGGCAACAACTAGCTCAGACAAGGAGGTAAACATGGCAACCCTGCGAGCGGTCACCACCAAGGCACCGTCACACTGACTGACTCAGTGGAATACTTACCAACCAATACTTACCTAACCCATCCAAACTTGAGGGAGGGTGGAGTGGGCACAAATGGCTTCAGAATGCACTGAAAGCAAGCTAAGTGCGGCAAAATATCTACGCGAATTGTGCAAGCAAGCAAAAGCACCAAAATCACGAGGTGCCCAAGCTTAACACGTAGTCGCACCAGGCCACCTGCGACAAATGTCCGCTGACCTAACTTGTCGTGAGGTTAACTTTGCCTAAATGTTATTTAGCCACATTTAATTAATAGCAGAAACATCATTGCTGTGAACTGGACTGCATTGATCTTTTTCTGGTATTTGCTGACAAGCATTTCGTCTTCATTCAACAAAGTTTTTCCACAGAAATTTCCACGTGACAACACGAACACGTTCATTGTTGCGTTTACAAACCATCAATACAAGAACCTTACAAATTAGGCAGCAGATCGGACGATGAAAGCCACACCCTTAAAATGGAACAACCACAGATAACCACACCCTTAAAATAGAAAATCATTTTTGGTAGAAAGATATGGATTATCTGAGAGTGTCTAGGGTACTTTGATTTTGGTTTACCAGCACTCAATTGAAAACGAATGGACGTCAAACAGAAAGGCTCAAATTTGCGAATTCACTAGTTTCCATACAATAAACTGTAATAGTTTACTATTACCTTTCTGTGATTCCTCAACTTTTGGATGACATCATAAAAAACTTTTCTCCATAGCCGTTCTTCTGCTCTACGGCCATACTCCTTGGGGTGCTGAAGAATCAAGTTCTCACACTGGGCTCTCAACCTGACAAAATAAATTTAAATGCTGTCATTGAAAACTGTTAAAAGCTTTTCATGTCTAGCAACATTTCATGCAACCATTTTTCTTGTTTTTTTCTGACATTCATGACTACAGTTTTGAACATAATATGAAGTTAAATGTTAATTTAAGTTTACTTAGTTAACTACTAGGAGCAGGTTGCTCAGTACAGTTGTGTTGTGTGAGCATTTAGCAGCACACTTTGTGGCATGTTAGGGTTTTGCTGGTATTGCATTACCTTTCCGTGCCAGGTCTCTTGCATCAGGGCACGAAATTGCACCTAATACAGTCGCCAATACGACTAGAATTACCATGCTGGCGGCCAAGATTCAAAAATGAGTCACCAAGTTGGCGACCAGAACTCTTTGGGCTTTGTACATGTATATCTTACCTTGATGTATTTTTCAACTAAATATAAATCTTTAAGGTAGACGAATCGGTGCAAACAATGAGGTCTGTTAAGCAAAATCACCACGAATGCTACGAAGCGAACATGTCAATATCTGCCACCTTGTATTTTCCAAACGCTACATTGTATATTGTGAAATGAAATGTCCCTTTTGCTAACAATGCATATTGCGGGCTCGCAACATTCCTTATTTTTTCAACTGTGGCCACACCTTCCTCATGAAAAAATGGCTCCTAACTTTTTGGTCTTGGCAACCACATTGGAAAATTTAGGAGCCAGAAGGCTCCTTGAAAAAAAGTTAATTTCGTGCCCTGTGCATACTCATCACTTGTACAGGGGGGGGGGGGGGGGGGGGGTCAGTGGTAATTTGGCTTGCATTATGTGTGTATCTTTGCATGTGCTCAAAGTTTTACTTTGTGCTGGGTTCCAGTTTGTCACATTGTCACATTTCTGGGTTTTCTTCTCCTCCCTTCCTGTTTAGGGTTACGGTCATCTCTCTTATTACTTATACTGGACTTTGTGTTCAGTGTGATGGATTCTTGGGGGATGGGGTGGGTTATGGCAGATGGGGCTCATGACTGGGCACTGGTTATGGAGTAGCTCCAGCACCCGGGTCTCTGGGCAACCAACCTCCATCTGCAACACAGGCGTTAAACACATATATCTGTACCATGAAGTTGAACAAATTGCACAGATCATACCCTTCTTAGCTCAGATGTGATTTTGTGTCTACTGTAACCAAGTTTTTTTGTCTGAGCAAAGTTTGTGAGACAAATAACCTCGTAGTCCTGATTAGAAATAACAAATCATAATGTACACATCACAATAAGGAAATACCTTTGCCTAAGCAGAAGAGCGTCTGGGTTGAAAAGTTCCTGCCACTCAACAACAGATCTCAGTTGTATGTCAATTCTATTGGCCAGCTGCACAGAAGACCTACAAGGATGGAAATCATGGCATATTTATTTACATGGACATTGTAGTTTCAATTGAATTTCAGGTCAAAATGGTTTTTAAGTAGTTTCATTATTTTGAACTTTCTTGGTTTATGAAATTTGTGCAGCAGTAAATATGGAAGAAAGGAAATAGTTGATAACTGAAACACTACAGACTAGGACTTGTGTGTAAATTGAAAGTGCACCTAAACCCAAAATATTTTTCGCTACAATAAACCTTTGCACCAGTTTGAAACGCGTTACACCTTTCGTTTCTCCTTTTTACCAAATTCTGACTACTTATAGCATTCAAAAGTTACGAACAATTGTACGTTATTTGGTTCACGACCGAGTCAGAAGGGGCGTGGGTCTATTCCTGGGCTGACATCACAAACTGATTTGCATCGCATCAAGTCTTTGTAAACATGCATGCAAATAAATTGGGAATTAACTGTGATGATCATTCTTCACTTTCATCTATATCCGCAGTTCAAATATGAATTATTTCATATACTACACATCATTTCACTCCATGGGAAAATATGAACTCAATAAATCGACCACACTCCCAATGTGTGGCTTCATAGCTCAGTTGGAAGAGCATCTCACTGGTATCGCAGAGCTCATGGGTTTGAATCCCGTTGAAGCCCTGATTTTTTTCAGGCTTCTTCTTTCCAATTGTTTAAATTGGAAATTTAATGCGATGATCATTCTTCACTTTCAAAAACAATAATCATGACAATTACTTAATTGACCACTCCCCATTGGGGCTTTTCAGGGCCAATGCAAACAAACAAATATTGTAAATAAACATAACAGGGTTAACAATCCCAACTGGCAGGAGGCATAAAAGTTGGCTATTTACAAGCGTAGCCGAGGGGTTGAACCCAGGGCTACCAAGAACAAAAGCAGCTAGTGGTCAGAGCTGGACTTGAACCCGGGACTTACGGATTTAAGTCCAATGCTCTAACCACTTGGCCGAGAACAAATTACTCTAAACTTTGAGTGATATGTTCTGGTTTAAATTTATCCTTGGTTTAATGTTGATTTCCCTTTGTTTCAGATTATGTTAATCAACATGAGACAATGAGAAACAAATATCAAACTGGTTTAAAATTTTTTAAACCAAAGATAAAATTAAACCACAACAGATACACCATTAGTTGAAGCATATTTACAGA
The DNA here is from genome assembly GCA_947652115.1 of Blastomussa wellsi. Taxonomy (NCBI): domain Eukaryota; kingdom Metazoa; phylum Cnidaria; class Anthozoa; order Scleractinia; family Plerogyridae; genus Blastomussa; species Blastomussa wellsi. Next base: position 27,275,207 of record OX393563.1, on the reverse strand, counting down.
AGGGAGAAACACAGGTTTATTTGAATGTGTATTGGTTTACATGTTTAAAGCAGGACTTACAGTCTTAGTGGAACATTTCAAAGTGCTGGGCATTTATAAGCAATTTGTTTGTTAATTTTAGATGCATTTCCCAATATATCTGAGAGTAATTAAATCCAGATTTTACCGGAGGAGCATGCACAGTACCCGAACCTCCTAGCTGGCTTATGCTTATGTTGTGGGTCGAGTCAAATTGTAAACTTTGTTTGATTCTGTTGCGCACTAATCAACTTCAGGTTGGGAGCTTATTGACTTTGGTTGGGGGCTAATCGACTGGGGGCTAAAAGGATTGGGAGCTAAACGACCAGATACCGGATTGGGGCTTTAACAACGCTAAATGATGGACCAAAATATTAATTCAAAGCATTACATCCAAACTTTCCAACTGGATAATGCATAGAGTCAAGTAAACTGTGAAATGAAAATCTCAGCCAATATTTGTATTAATTTTTCTACTTCCATCAGTTGTCGTATCAATTAATTGGCGGATTTCAATGCTAATTAACAATTAGATTATGAGCTCAAGATTTCTATGAGGCCGAATCAACTACCACCTCATAGGAATCGAGAGCGAATAATCTAATTGCTTTAGTGAAAATCATAATAAACGAATCATGTGTCGGTAAAAAAGTTCTAAATCTTGCTGCGAAACTTCGCTAAAGCGCAAAGACGTTGCCATTTAAAAGACGACCTTCATCCACTGCACTCCAATTAAATAATAGAGTGTTTCTGTTGAGGAACTATCGGCTGATAGTTGCCCCGCGGAAATGTGATGTTCTGAAAACAAATATTTTCCCGAGAAGCGAAGCTTCGAGGTCAAATATGCTAGTTTTAAGAACATCAAATTTCCAAGGGGCAACTATCAGACCGATAGTTCCGAGACATAAACACTCCATTGTCTTTATTGTTCAACACTAAATTTTCTTCTGCGCGCAGATTCACAAAATAGCTTCTTGAGTTTTTGCTGCAAGCCAAAATGTACGAATAAACGAAAATCAGGCAAGAAACCCTCTAAATGCAGATCAATCAAATAGCGCTTGAATGTTTTTTTAACGAAAGCCGGCTTGTTTACAAAAAAATTCTTGGACGGGCACTATGCGCTAATAGTGCCCTCCGTGGATTAACACTATCATGTCACGTGTTTAATTTAGACCAATGAGAATCGGAGAAAATTTAGTGGTGAACTATAATGACTGATATTGTGCAGTAGCTCAGCCAATCAGATTGCGGCATTTGCATTAGTATACTAGTAGATTTTTACTATTTATTATTATATTTAGTTTTGTTATTATTTTGTAATAGCAACAATAACAACAGCAACAGCAACACCAATAACAATAATTATCAATAAAGGGCAAAATTGCTGAGCGCTGATTGGTTGAGAGAGAGGGCATTTTTTCTTAATCGAGGGCATTTTTAGTAATCAAGAGAGGGCATGATTACCTGTTAATGATTGGCTAATCCGTTAATTGCCGTAGCGCTAAACAGGCTTCCCAGATAAAAATAGACTGCGCGCGTGATTTTCCTTCGTATAAATTTTGCCCTTTATTGATAAACAAGTAATCCCATGAGACCTCGTACTATTAAAGATTAATCGCACTTGAGTTTTCAAAATTTTCCAAATTGCCCTCGTCGCTTCGTGACTCGGGCAATTTTGGAAAATTTTGAAAACTCTCATGCAATTAATCCTTAATGGTACTTGGCCTCATGTGATTACCTATACTAATAATAATAAACTTTCAAATAAAAGACCTGATGGTTTCAAAAATTGACACATTTTTAAAATAAACCTCAGCTCTGAAAAGTTCTGTACAGACAATATTATATTTGGTCAATGTTTAAATCAATGTCAGATTTAGAACTAAATTTCAACTCTCTAAGTCTTACAAGTGTAACAGCCATTATCAGCAGTGATCTTGAAACAGCTTGATTTTACAATTAATCGCTTTTAGTCAAGACATTCGGCAAAGTGAAATATTTCGAAAGAAAATATATAAAGCTTTACGTTATAAATATAAACGCATTTCATGAAAAACAGCCGTTAAATTTTTGAACTGTCGCTAGCCCGATCACGCAAGAAGCTTGGGGATAACTTCTGAGCGAGCAGATGAATTTCAATATTTCACCAGTTTTTGTCAGACTTATGCAGGTTGAATCGCGATTAACCTTGAAAAACGCTTTACATTTGCAAGTTATTACTTTCTATTAAACTCACGGTAACTTGAATACCCTTTGGGAGAGTCTGATTAAGTCGACGACAGAAATTTCACCGTTATATAACTGCACTTCGTAAGCGTTTTCTCGAGCAGAAGAATCGCTACAATGCAAACCAAAGAGCGAAAACCTCACCTGTTAAGTCTACTTCCCTCTTTTCCTTGGGCATTTGCATTGTTATCCTCTGCCTCCGAAGCTTTTTTCATCCTCACTTAAGATATTCATTGGTAATACTCCTTTGATAGAGCAATCACGGCTAAAACATTGCACAAATGTTCACGAAAATACAGAACTACCTCCTTCACAACCGACATCTTTGCTTCCTGTCGAGTTTCCAAACCCGGGGAAGCTGGGCCTTACCCACATTGCACTTCGAGTTGAGAAAAATTAAAGATGGCGAACAAGCGCATGGTTTACGTTGGTGGATTAGCAGAAGAAGTTGACGAAAAAGTCCTTCATGCCGCATTTATTCCGTTCGGAGACATAACAGATGTTCAGATACCAATGGACTACTCGAGCCAGAAGCATCGAGGCTTCGGATTTGTGGAGTTTGAGCTCGCAGAAGATGCAGCGGCCGCTATCGATAACATGAACGAATCGGAGCTCTTTGGCCGCACAATTCGAGTGAACATCGCTAAACCAATGAAAATCAAGGAAGGATACAGTCGTGCAGTGTGGAGTGAAGATAGCTGGCTAAGTAAACACGCGGGACAGACTTTAGAAGACGCCGACATGAAAAATTCTGAGGAACAAACCGAGGAATCCACTGGCGACGAAGGAATGGCAAAGAAGAAAGGAAATCCGCGAGTTTTCTTCGATGTTACCATCGGGGGACGCCAGGCAGGAAGAATAACTATAGAACTAAGACACGACGTTGTTCCTATGACTGTAGAAAACTTTCGCTCTCTTTGCACTCACGAGAAAGGTTTTGGATACCGGGGGAGTATTTTCCACCGGGTTATTCCACAGTTTATGTTACAGGGAGGAGATTTTACAAAGCATGACGGCACAGGAGGAAAGTCCATATATGGACAAAAATTTGCAGATGAGAACTTTGTTCTCAAGCACACTGGTGCTGGAGTTCTTTCCATGGCGAACTCTGGTCCAAATACTAACGGTTCTCAATTTTTTATCACTACTGAGAAAACCGACTGGTTAGATGGAAAGCATGTTGTGTTCGGTCACGTTATTGATGGTATGGATGTTGTGAGGAAAGTGGAAGCGACTGGTTCACAGAGTGGTAAAACAAGCAAAAAAATAGTGATCGAAGATTGTGGCGAGTTGTAACAGAATTAAGTTAACTTGTCAACATTCATTGATGACAAACATGGTACTTACATGTACCGGTAATACATGTAACGAGTCATTTTCTAAATGAGCAGGGGACTGTTTAAGACGAATGTTTAAAACCAGTTTAATAAAAAAAAAGTAATCATCAGGGGTTTCAAAATGTTTTGAAGTAGGAGTCACTGACTGGAAGAGTAGGCGGCTGTTATACATGTAAGTGAGGCTTTTATCGCAAGCTGATTGCTATGACCAGAGTAGCCAGCGGCATAATAGTCAAGCAACCGGTGGAACTCCGGCAGTCGCCGCCTTGTTTTGAAACCCCTGATCATGCCACCAGAAAGAGCATTCAAACATCAGTCGGTTTGCCAAATTTCAGTGTTTAGTACGCTTTTGAAAATCTTATATTTAAGAGAGCTTTGTATGATTGGATGGATGGGTGTACCCCCATTCCATACTAAACTCTCTTGTTTCAGGGATTGAAGACCTGCCAATGACTTCTTTTACTCCAAGCATGCTCAGATTTCAAAACTTGACCAACACTAGGTTTACACTAGAGGAAATTGTTCTAGTTTCGCGACAAACCTGGAACGTTTCGGTACTGGATTGGTTTTGGTGTTTACACATAAGTGGACAAATCCAAAATAAAAACTTCTCGGGTTTGGTCATATCTTTGGAAATTTTAAATCCAGAATTTAAATTGGGAACTTTGAATCTGATAACTTTCGAATCCGGAGAATTTTGTCCTGTAAACGATTTTCTCTGGAATCCGGATATTTTTCCCCCTGCGATCTTTTGAGTTTGCGGTAAAACCAACATGGAGGATCTAAAAACATTACTGCCAGCCTCCAGTTGCCAAATCTTGTTGCTGGTTCAGGCAATGAATTTTGTTATGTGTACTGCAATATTTCTAGGGAAATGCAGATTATTATCGCAAGGGCATTTAACATCAGCCACACTTAATTGCTAACAACGTAGACAGTTTTGGGTGAAGCCAGGTTGAACAAGTGCCTGGTGGGATAATATGATGGATAATGCTACGGTTGTCAGGGACCTTTATGGAACAACACTGAGCTTGGTACCATTCCATCATGAATGTTCCCGGAGTTGTCATTGTGTGTAAACTGTCAGGAATGCGAATATCCTTTTAGTGTAAATGCCAAAAAATCTGAATACTCTAAAACTGATGAATTCGGAAACATTTACGAATCTGGAACAATCTCCTCTAGTGTAAACCTAGTTGTAAGGCTTGGATTCTCTTTCCTGTGGTAGGATTCACTTTTCAAACCAATCAATTTATTCGTATCCGGTCCTCTGCTCATTTAGAAAATAGCTAATTTCCAGTATATTTGTAAGTACAGCCTAGTTGAAATGTTGAAGTAAAAAGGAGGTGAGGCTATCTAAAGATACAGTCTGGATAATACTCGAGGCCTTCTGTGTAGCCTGCAAGCGGGAAGCCGGCTCACTAAATAAAATGCACGCAAGCAGTATAGTCACAATCTCAAGCCTGCGAAGGCAGCAAGAAAAATGTGGCAGAGATAAGCCATAATCATTCCTATCACTGGCTCATGCTGCTCGTGTGCAAATTATTTAGTGCCTGCTCACAGGCTGCCTTCCATAATGTCTTTATTTGTTTGGAGGAGATTAGCTTGTTTACAGGTTACTAAAGTATAATACACATCTGAACTGAACTGCTTTCAAACTATAGAGGGGGTAAGTTTCTAAAGAAACTGTGGTGCTGCGTCGGTGGGAAGTATAACAAAATAATTTGGTTTTATCAACTGGGTTGATAATGTGAATTGGCCACCGTAAAGAGATTCAAGAGCTGACATTTCGAGCGTTAGCCGACGCTTCCGACGAAGGGCTAACGCTCGAAACGTCAGCTCTTGCTTTCAAACTAACCTAATGTCAGTGCTTCAGCTTGGTTGTGATACTTGTATGAACCAAAATACAGTCTGAGTGTTGAACACAATAGCTTTGCTGGCAGTACAGGGAGTCAAATTAAGGAAAATGTTATCCACCATCCAGTGGACAAACTATGATGTACATGTTGTACACTGGATAGTTTATAGCGTGGGAGAGTGGAGGGGGGGTTGGGTACTACCTTGTATGAGCTATACAGGGATTTGCCGCTGGATAGGGTATGGTTTTTTGACCCCTCAGTCCTGAACAGGGTATATGATTTCAAGTGAGTCTGTTCTAATCAGGGGGGGTAAGTTTCTAAAGAAACTGTGGTGCTGCGTCGGTGGGAAGTATAACAATATAATTTGGTTTTATCAACTGGGTTGATAATGTCAATTGGCCACCGTAAAGAGATTCAAGTGCTGACGTTTCGAGCGTTAGCCCTTCGTCGGAGCGAATCAAGGAATTGTGCGTCGTGTGTCTTTATATACAGAAAGATGGAGCTTCGCTATTGGCTGGTGCCTGGTAACGTGAAAACTTGGGAATAAATTAGTTGAATGAAAAGCGTTCGTTGATACCGTGAGGATTAAGAGTGCCGATTTGAAAAATAAATTTTTGTTCTAGAGTTTTACGGCTTTCCGTGTTTCCTTGGTGAAGGGAAAGGCCGCAGACTGCCATATGTTGCTTAGAATGATTTGGGAGATTGAAGTGTCTCGCGACCGGTTTCGATGCATTTTTGTCGTCTTTCTCTACGTCACGAAGGTGTTCTCGGAATCGGTCGCCAAGTCGTCTCCCTGTTTCGCCGATGTATAACTTTTTGCAAAGAGTGCAAGTTATACAGTAGATGGCATTGGCTGAGGTACAGGTGAAATGATCAGTGATTTTGATAGATCGCTTGGGTCCCGATATTTTGTCAACGTTGTGAATGAAAGGGCATGTTTTGCATCGTGCGCGAGCGCATTTAAAAGTTCCGGGTTGATCACTAGTTTGGAATGCACTTCTGACTAAAAAGTTACCTATGTTTTTGTCGCGTTTAAATGAAATTAATGGAGGTTGCGAAAAGATTCTACCAGTGTCGGGATCATTTTGAAGTAATTTAAAGTTTTTGAGAATGATGGATTTAACTGCGTGGTTGTGAGGGTGAAATGTGAGGGTGAATGGAATTCTATCGTTGTTTTCTCTCTGTGACGTTTGAAGTGCTGACTGTCGATCAATTTGCTGGGCGCGATGATGGCCCGCTTGAACAACAGAAGCAGGATAGCCGCGTTTGTCGAAGAAATTGCACATTTCCTCTGATTTTAAGGAAAAATCAGAGTCGTCACTACAAAGACGGCGAAGTCTAAGAAACTGAGAATAAGGAATGGCATTCTTGACATGTGATGGATGTGAAGATGAATACAACAAATAGCTATGAGAATCTGTGGGTTTGTAGTGCACACTGGTGCATAAACTGTTGCCTTCGATAGAAACTTTGATATCCAGGAATGCTAAGGAAGTATCGGAAATTTCCCAGGTATATTTAAGGGCAGGATGAAACGAATTAACAGCGGTTATAAATTGATTAAGATCTTCTCTGGTAGAAGAGGTAGCGCCGATACAGTCGTCAATGTAGCGACGATAGAGTTCAGGTTTTGGGCCGTTGTATTGATTGAAAAATTGGTGTTCAATGTAGCCTACGAAAAGATTGGCGTAGCTGGGTCCCATTTTGGTACCCATGGCCACGCCATTGATTTGTTTGTAATAATTGTTCGCGAATGAAAAACAGTTGAGTGTTAACACTAACTCAGCCAGACGGAGTAGTGTTTCCGAGCTTGGTTCCTGAACAGTGCGTAAATCAAAAAAATGTTTGAGGGCTAGAAGACCTTCGCCATTTGGGATGACGGTGTAAAGAGATGTAATATCCATAGTGAAAATAAGTTTGTCTTCGCCTAGGAAATTGAAATCGCGAAAAATTTGAAGTGCGTGTTGACTGTCTTTAACGTATGACGGTAAAGATCTGACAATAGGTGCCATAATTTTGTCTAAATAGCTGGAAATGAGTTCGGTAGGGCAACTACAGGCAGAGACGATAGGTCGACCTGGGTTGTTAGGTTTGTGAATTTTAGGTAAAAAGTAAATACACGAGGTTTTTGAATTTGCGAGTTGTCGTCTTTCCGAAAATCGTAGCTTGCGGCTTCCCGTACCCAAAACCGGCATTTAATATATCACGAAAGCGGTTCACTGAAGGTGACATTTCACCGACATGTTTTTGTTAGGTGCCCCAAACTGTTTGCGTCTTCTTGGAGTAACCGGCAAAAGCAGTGTGAATATGTTACTCTTTAGACTGCTTATTTTTTTCCACTACTTTCAGTACTGACCTCCACCACTTTCAATACTTCAATACTTTCTTACACTTCTTACAATCCTTAAACAATTACAATTATAGAATATGGCTACTTGTTATACAATGTTTACAACACGGTTACGACACGGTGTTAAAAAGAATACAATAATTGCCTACTTACATTGCCTTACATAGAAATAAAAGAAAAGGGAGAAAAAAGATAAAGAATGCTGAGCATGTTTAACCCACATTACTTCATGTCTGGCTTGCGTTGATCAAGACATGGACTGGATTGGAGGATTGGAGAGGGCTGGATTTGTAAATATGGACCGGATTTGTAAAATGAGAATTTTAAAACATGTGTTTGTAAAGTGAAGGTGGATTTGTAAAACACGGATTTGAAAGGTGAATGTGTAAAACATGGATTTGTAAAATGTCGATTCGTAAATCATGGATTTGTAAAAGGCCGATTTATAAAACATGGATTTGCAAAAGGCGGATTATTATTAAGAAATCCAGTTACTGTGAAGTAATGGCTGGTAACTGAAAACCCTTTTAGATTTTTTATTCTTTGGTATTATCATTTTTACCGTAAAAAAGTTCTCGGTCCCTGTATTTCTTATATTTATAATATTTTTCTTAAAACATGCTTGAACTCACGCAACGCGACACCTTGAGTTTCATAAAGCTATTTCATTTTCCTAAATCCTGATGTGAGGGCGGCGCGGGTGAGGAAAAGAGTAAAATATCGGAAAGACGGTCTCGTTTCAATTATATTTTTAAGGTTACGTGAAATTTTAGCGTTCGATTGCGCTAATATTTTGTGAAACGATATTGATATAATTGTAGCCGAAACTAAGGCGATAAAATAGTGCAGATGGAATGCTCGAAGAATTAATTAAATTTTGCGTTTACAGTCCTTATGGCAACCAATGACGTATTTCTATGTGATTGCAAATATCACATGGAAAGTATTTTTGAACGGCAGTGACGGAAATATGACAAATTGACATAAACGCTTTTTTCATAAAGTGTTCCGAAATTCAATATTTAGAGATAAAAAGCATTGCCAGAATTTTACACGAAAAGTAGCCCGCGATTCGCGATTGGAGATACAGAAATGTAAACGAATTGAACAATAAGGAAATCAAAGGTGTACAGCTCATTCAACACAATTCAAGTAATATAAAGCCGAAATAAAAAAAAAATGATTTCTTTAATGTCGGTTCATTTCAAACGACAAGCATTTCAAACAACAAACAATATTGTATCCCAGGTTTTATCGGTCTGCTAATGTGAAGTCCTTGATTCTTAACGAAAAGGAAAAAACTTTTGATTTCTTTGGACGCTGAAAAGGCTCAAGATGCCCTCGACAGCTGTTGGCCTACGCGCGCGCTGCGTGCTTGCAGGTGAGAAGGTTTCAGAATTCAACCAATCGCAGCGCTCAGTTCTAATTCTTTTTCCGCTTGAATACATCACCTCGCGATAGATTGCATACATAAATAACAAAATTCGAAGGGGGTATTTGGCGGGCGTTTCGTTGATCACAAATTAATAAACAGGGAATTGTTCTGTTTCTCTTTTCATATTAGGAGAAGATATGTTCACAAGCAACAAGAGAATATAAGAGCGACAAGGATTGAAGATACTGTCAAGGAATTATTCGCACAGAAAAGGGATCTGTTCGGATTCTTCGGATATATACCTATTCTTCGATCAACATGAACAGAAGCGCAGTTCTTCTGTTGATCGTTTCCTTTATCGCGATATCTGCCTCATATAACTCATATGGCGACTATGAAGAGCAAATGAGGAACTATTACGACTCCTTATATGAAAGATCTTCTCTTCCAGCTGAACAGCCAAGCGGACATGAAAAAGAAAATCTGAACCTCAAAATGCCCGGCGTTCACCCGGAGACGGTAGGCAAGCTTATTTTAATGATGGCCGTTTGGTCTCGCGTATTTTAAGGCTTTTGGTGTTGATATTTGTTGGCACCACGTAGAGAACGAAGGCAGAAATTCCTCGTATATTAAACCACTTTGAAAATATTCGCGTGAAATGTCCATTTTGTGTTTTCTTCGCTTAGTGACGAGCTTTGTTGATTGTGTCTTCTCTCACGGGATTCATATAACTCCGCTTCAGTTGTTTTTTATCACTTGGTCAATGGGCGGCCAATTATTTTTCATATATTTCGCTTTGTTGTACTTCTAGAAAATGTTATTCGGGGCTTTTCGACACGTTACATTCTCTTAACTTTTGGGGAAAACTCAAAGGGGATATTCCCAGATACTGAGTGACAAAACAAATTGATGTCAATCTTGGGCAAACAGTTCCACTCTTGAAATTACACGTTCTATATTCGCGATCAACGACGCGGTTGTTTCGGAGAATAATTATATGAATCAATGAAATCGATACTATATTAAAGTTAGAACCTCTGGTCAAACAGTTTCTCTCTTTTTAACACCAAAAAGAATAAAAATCTGAATAAAACGCAGTGTTTATTCAACGATTTTTTAACATTCAACCACACTGTCACTGTGGAGATAAGCTGGCCCACTAAACGAGTTGTGAATTATCTTCATGTCAATTTACATGCATAGTTTTTTTTCTCACCGGCTGCGATCAATAATGAATCCCCCGCAAAGGGAATGTATTATTGTTTGGAAAAGAATTATGCTTATTCCACAGCTAAAAGACAGCAAATTCTCAACAATATATACATATATATAAAAGGCGATATTTATTTTAACACAGCTAGTAAAATAATCGCTCAAGTTGACTTAAAAAAATATAGGCTTGCTACAAGGGCAACTTTTCGCAACACGAGGAATTGAATTTTCCATAATTGGTATCAAGACATGTACATTAAAGCTTTTGTCTTCAATTTTTAAATGGAAGACAATTAGGAATGAACTTTAACCATTTGTCTATATAAATTTACACTTTGAGTTACGTGTGAAAAAACTGTTTAAATTTTTGTCTGAATCTTTTGCATTTTAGGAATACTGATCAATCAAAGATTCTTTTCTTTGCGGATTATGTTAAATACATGTGTGTTGCTGCATGCTTTGCTGAAATATATTAATTTGACCATTAGTTTAGTGAAAGTTTTACTTAGTAGCAATAGTTTTCTGTTTAAGTTTGACATAATTTTAATTTTAAATTTGAAAACATAAGAAATCTATTTGTGACAAGTGAATTATTAAAATAAATTATGAAGTGAAACCCTGTAATTTATTTTATAAGGTTGCTGTGGGGGCCACAGAAATCTGTGTTAAACATGCGGCTGTCTTTGTTAATCAGATGTTAAAGAGCAGGATTTGACTGTTTGGATGAATAAATGCTAGGAATAAAAACAAAGAGAAAGGTTAAAACTGCATAAATTGAAGAGTCAATGAATGAAAGACCAACTGAGTGACCAACCTACAGATTGACTGACCAACCAGCGACTGATTGACGAACCGACTGATGGACCAACCAACTAACCAAATGGCAATGTTTGATATACAATTTCTCTTTTTAAGCTCCTGTTAGTGGACACCCATTGGAGACTCCATTAGTCGTAGTATTGCAGTGTAATGCATTACTGTATGTAATCACTAGATTGCACAATTATGGCAATGCATATTACATTCACTGCATTGCATAGTCTGAAATTGAAACAAAAAAACAAATTTAATGTGGTAGAATTTTCTTGCATCATTTCCAAACCGTTTGGAAATATTTTCTTAAAATGAATACGAGTCCGAGTATTAATATGTGCAATGCTCCTTGCAATCCAATCTCAAATGTGCATGATCAGTAGAGCCATAATATAAGAAATGGAATTACATGTATATTTTCTTTTAGCATGACACATACCTATGTACAGCTGTGGATCTTCACAACAAGGAAACGTATATAGGTATGTAGTCCTATGATTAAAAATGTGAACACATTCATTCACATTTGGGTGATGAACAAAGAACTTGGAAACTCTTGATATGCATTTGGTTCAAACATGACATACATTTGATATGTATCTGAGATGCATCTGGCATGCATGTGACATGCATCTGAAATGCATCCGGCATGCATCTGACATGCATCCGTTATGTATCTAGAAAGAATCCTCCGAACAATTGTTGGACAGTTGGCTATGCACAGGGTACCCAACCTTTTTCCTCAGTAGGGTGGTTTCCTGTACTTTTTAAGTTACTGTTCAGTTGTAATAGATCCTAGATAATTATCCATCATCTTTAGCTAATAATGTTCATCTGAAAGTTCACACTGTTAGCTATATAATATTATTTTATCACAACCCAGTGACCAACTATGAAACAAAGTTGCGATCTGATTCAGCACACAGGCACCTACCGGTACTATTGATCAGTAGTAGGCTTCTGCAGCACGCATTGCATTGTGGCTGGCCCTGAGGTTGTAGGTTGGTAGTTTTATCAAATGAATATTCTTTGTTTGATAGGACGATCACTGGGTTATGCTAAAACAATATTAAGGATGTTCACACTAATTGTTTATGTGCATTGTTACTGCGAAAAAAATGTTAGAAAATTTTTGTGCAAACGTCCTTAAATGGTTCGCTCTTGATTTCTATTGACTTTGATACATGTAGTTGACAGAAAACACGAGCTTGCCATCTAATTGTGAAGGTATTGTTCATTACAGGTGGGTTTGAACCTCATGCTGAGATGCATACTGCACACCATATGCTACTGTTCGGATGCGGAGTTCCAGCAAAAATGGCTTTTGCTAACGAAGGAAAGTTTTGGTATGTCTAGTAACATCTGCCTGTGAACCTAGTGGCCCATCAGTCCAGGGCTTAATCCTGGTTTCCTTAGCATGAAGTGACCTGAAGTATTTCCACTCTGCCTCAGATCCGATGGGGCACTAGTCTACTGCAGGGTTGCCTCAATATTAAATTCAATGCCTCTGCAGGTATCTATTTGTACACCCGGGTAAGGGGAGGATGTTTCCATGTGAGTTAAGGTTACTGAACAGGGTCGCGGGTGCTTTGCGGAAAAAGATCCTCATGCGCGCATAATTTGAGGGAAGGGCCTAAACCTATAAATAATTTTAAAGATTATAGAATCAAGAATGTCGTGGAAATGTTTTTAACTGGTAAAATTAAATATAAGAGAAGCTGCAGTCAGTTAAATGCAAATAGAACAATGCTTATAAGTGCGGCAAACTCGCGTCAGATTTTGGCCCTTCGAAGTAAACAATGACTGCATGCCACTCAGCACATGTTTGGCTTTAAAAGTGTATCGGGGAATCCTTAGATTAGCTCTCAAAAAAAGTTATTATAATTCAAAGTTTGTTCATGTACTTTTCTCGGATTGATACAGAATTTGGACTTATATCTCCCAAAAAAAACAAATAAGCTAAAGCCCAGCACACTTTTGGAGAAGAGGGATTCATGTACCATTGAGCAAAATTTCACTCTTCTACGATGAATTCTCATATGCAAACTAGCCGCTCAAAGATGACAAACTTCACGAATAATTTTGCCGAGAAATACAGCAAAGAAAGTTTCGTAAACATGGCACTCCTACGGGGTTTTCCGGTTTATCGCCTTAATGTACCAATCAGGTTCAATCTCGCGAAACTCGGGATAGCAGTACTGTATTGTTTAGCGTATCGGCTCTTCAGTCTTATGTTCCTTCATACTAGTATGAATTCGTAGCTGTTGTCATGTGATATTTCAACGGATTCGTCCGATAAAGAACGCCTAGAATCCACCATTCCGGAATCCAAACCAGGGTTCGTACAGGTCATGGAAAACCTGGAAAGTCATGGAATTTTAGAATTTCATTTTCCAGGCCTGGAAAGTCATGGAATTTGAGTATGGGTCATGGAAAGTCATGGAATATTATGTTTATTAAAAAGGTACAAAATCAATTCGGTTTTCTCGTGAAGAAAATAGTAAAAACGTACCCAAAATGAAAGATGATTTCCTAGAAAATGCTCAAATTTCGGTCATGGAAAACTTTGACAAGTCATGGAAAAAGTCATGGAAAGTCATGGAATTTCAACAGCTCAAAACAGTACAAACCCTGCAAACCTTCGCTTGGTTCAATAGAATTCTTTGACGTTTTTGTTTTGTTTTTTCTGCTTGCGGAAGCCCAGGAAAGTATCCGAATTAGTAGCAATATTTAGTGTTTCGTTCGGTCGTTGTGACAATTTGTCGCTTTCCGCCAGCATTTCTATGTTTCGCAAAAATTCCCTGGTTACTTTTTACGCTACCACCGATCAGCCTTTGGAACCCAAGGACTTTTTTCTCGCTTTTTTTCTGTTCTTTTCTCTCTCCATACAAAATCTCCTGGCAAAACTGTACTGCAACGACAGAAGTTAGCGACGTGAGCAAAGGAAATTCCCTCTGTTGGAAGCCAATTTCCCGCGTTTGATCTAGCAGTGTTGACAGCTCGACACCTTTAAAGTGTGACGCAATGAGTCACGCACAAAAGGAAATTCGCAATAACTCCGGAGTGAAAAAAGATTTTGGATTTCTGTTTTTTGTAAAAGAAAGACAAATACACATAGTTTATGTACAATAATAATCACAATTTTGAACAAATTTGACCCGTGAACCTGTTCAGTATCCTCAAGTGTCTTGTCTCAAGAACATAATGCACAGGGGTTTCAAAACAAGCTGGCGACTGCTGTAGTTCCACCCATTACTTGACTATTATGCCACTGGCTACTCTTGTTATAGCAATCAGCTTGCAACAAAAAAGCTCACCTCACTCTTCCAGTCACTGACATCAACTTTAAAACATTTTGAAACCCCTGGGCACCTGGGATCACATGGGTAAAGACAATAGCTCTTGCACTTGTTAGGAGTGCAAACAGAGTACTTGAAAATTGTAGTTCAATCCAACATGGTGCACAATGTGAAGGGGCAGTTAATATGACCCATGATGGATTTGAATCCCATTCAACATGTCACACAGACTGAGATAAACTTTCAACATTCTTTTATTGACCACTGTGGAATATAACATTTATCTTGCCTGAAGTGAAATGTGATAAAATTTAAACAGTTTTTTGTTATTTGCATGACAGTTCATACATGATGAATTTGTTTTCTGTAGGAACTGTGGGGAAATGGGATCAGGAGTGTGTGGTAACGGCGGCGCTGGAGAGAAAATATTGTATGCCTGGGGAAGAAATGCTCCTGTGTTGAAATTACCACATGGTAAGTAGATTAGCATGTAATCAATCTTGACTAAAATGTGGTACTACAGGAACATTCTATTGTCATGAATAGTTCAGCATCAAGCATTTTAAATTTATCATGCGTTTATTGTTGTAATCCAGATGTTGCCTTTGAAGTGGGTGGTGATTCTGGTGTCAGGTTTCTTGTACTTCAAGTTCATTACGGCAAAGTTGATAACTTTAAAGGTGAGTGACCTTTCCTTTGAATCACATTGATTTTCTCTGCAGGGAATTCCCATGTGCAATGGAAGTGCCAGAGGATGCTTGTCAGCTCTGTTAGGGTGTGAATTGTAGATTTTAGTATAATTTTGGATGTTTAGAAAGGAATGCCAAATGAATGTTTCTACCAATGGAGGCATTGTTTAGGGCTGCAAATGAAGAAGTGAAAAATAGTGTTGTGCTGTGTTGGTATACCTGCCAATGTTTTCTGAGTCGAAAGTGTGAGATTTTTATTTGAGGGTTTTAGAAGACGACCCGATCACTTCCAAAGTCATCTAAAGCTTAAGACCCCCAAGGTCGTTCCAAGCACTTCCAACGAAAGTCCAAAGAAATGAAAATTTAACATACAGGTAACAAACAACCTCTACCTTCTGTTCAGTAAAACTATACAAAATAGGAACCTAGTGAATCATCAGTGTTATTACTACAGTATATCCCTGAGATATTCAGATTGTTTTCTCTTTCACAGCTAATCCTACCCTGAAAGATTACTCGGGAGTGGACCTGCAAACAACTTCAGTTCAGTAAGTTTAATAACAGAGATGTGATATTGTTTAATAATCACTTGCACTGCAAGTTTCATAATAATTGGGTTAATTGTTATGTACGAATTAATAACTTAAGTTTTGAAAGTACTAGTTAGTAAACTGTCAAGACTAAGAACTGACATCTCTTTTATGTGAATAAACAACAAGTTAAAGGGTCCTAGTCAGCCTCTGCCATTTTTGATGCCATCAAAATTATAAAATTTGTATGGTGAAGTATAATCTTCTCACACACAACTGGTAGCCATGCCAAGCCGAACCACGCAACAAACTTGCTCCAAGTGCCACGCCTGGTCACCAGAAGGGGCCACCAAGGTGCTGAATGCCACTCTGGGATTAAAAGGGTACCGTCTTCCTTTCCCATGGTCATGTGACGCAAAACACGAGGCACCAAAAATGGGGGAGGAAACAGCCAGTTATTATCTCCTTTCCAGGAAACGGTGAAGGTATCGGCAGCCTCGCAACCAGGGTTGAGGAACCTGCTGCAGAACCTGGTCAATTGTGCGGTTTTGTCACTGGCAAAGCGGTCCACTGTGTGTGGGCCCCAAAGTCTATCCTAGCTCGCAAAGCAGGAACAATCAAGCATATAATCATTTGCGTCTTCCACCCTGGAGAGCTCATCCGCTATTTCATTGTAGTCACGGCTAATCCACTCCACAGTTAGATGAATGTCACAAGCTTGACATAGCTTGTAAATGCTCAATGCCTCGTTATGCAGGTCAGCTTTCCGGCTCCCAAGAGAAAGAATAGTCTCCGTGTTCTTGTTGTCAGTCCTATGTAAGACTTCGGATCCTCTCAGGTGAGGTGCCAGGTATTCAAGAACCCGTCTAGTCGCCCTGAGCTCCCTAAAGGTGGAGCTCTTGCTCATCTCTTCCACTGACCAGCTCCCAACAGCCACTTGCCCACCAACTTGGGCAGTAAACCCACCCCAGCCGGATTCATGTGCATCCAAATAAGTAAGCACCTCTGGTTTTGGGCTCGGTGACCAGATTGGATAGCCACTGTTGTCAAAGTTCTCATGCCAGAAAAGGACTTCATCCACCGCGTCATTCGACAGCTGAAAAGGCTATTCCCAGGAAGCTGCATTTAAAATGTCACGGAACAAACCACGTGTCCAAAGCCGCACCACCGGGCCAAGAGTGAGGCCCATGGAAGCTAAGAGCCCTGTGAACTGCACTAGCTGACGTGCAGACGCCACAAATCACAAATCAACAAATGGTAAACAATAACCCTCGTATAAAACTTTCAACAACCACTGACTAGCCCCAATACTCCGCCAGAAATCAATGTTTTCACGCAATCTCCCCTTAACTCTAACAATCGAATTCTGATCAATGTTATCAATATCATCAACACTCACAGTTCCACCGTCCTCATCGGGGGCTTCACAGTAAGATTCTGTATGCTCACTAGTGGGCTGGCTGCTTGGAATATCCCTGACCGGTTCCTTCGGGCCTGGTGGTGACTGCTGCTCGGCAGTCCCGGGCGAAATGCCCTGGTCGAAAACAGTGAAAACAAGTGCTAGTGGAGCGCCCTTTGCGCGAAGGGAACTTTCCCGCCACAGGGGGAGTGGCGATCGGCCGATCGATAAACACTCTCCTCTCCGAAGGATGTTGGGGAACACCCCCTTTTGCCTTCTGCTTGCTAACAACCGACCTTTTCTTCTCATCCCGCAACTGCTTGCTCTACTTAATGGCCTTCCGGATCCGCTTCTCGTTGTCCGAGTCTGTGGCAAGTGGCTCCGCTGTGTAGCACGCCACGGTATCCCAGCCATACTTCTCGGCCAGCAAAATGTGTTTGTTGCGCTCAATTAGCAAATCCCTACCTTCGTTCAGCTTTGTCACTCGCTCCTCGGCAACGGTCGCTTCCAAGGCCTGGTCGATTTTATCCACGACATCCCTATTGAGCTCGTATTGCTTTTTATTTCCCGCAAAGTGAAACTCGTGGTCCGGTGCCGGTTGTTTCTTCGTGACCTTTGAGCCCGTTGAATTCGCAACCTCACTCTGAAGGCGCTTAAGCTCATTCGCATTTGATTGTTGCTGTTGCAGCAATTGCTTAGCCCACTCTGGAGGTTGTGAAGGCGAGTGCGAGCGTGAACAGGAGCCATGTGAATGCCTACGACTGGAAGAACCCGCAGGACTTGCGTGCAAGGAACGCAGGTCAGGCAAGGCGAACGGCAACAAGAAAAACTGAGCACTTTCGGTAAACCATGTGACCTATGCCCCCTGCACACTAGCACCCAGACTCCCAGTTGCGTGTGAAAAAAGTTTTCCGCTTTATTCGTGCCTCAGCCAGCGGAAAACAACACTTATTGCATTGCTGTAAGTTATGTTACTGAACATGTTTGAATTACCTTCAGCATGTTTCTCAGTGATCTCTTTCATTTAATTTTAATACAGAAACTCTCACATGTAAACAATAACAAAGGTGTGGCTGACTAGGGCCCTTTTAGCTGTTATAAAATAAAGTTAGAATTTGTACTTCCTGATGTTGCTCTGAATATTCCTTAACTTTCTCCACCATCCCCTCCCCCTCTCCTCTCTGCTTCCTTCCCTTCCCCTCCACAGACCCTCTCTTTATCCTCCCCTTCCCAGCCATTTCCTTCCCCTCCATTTCATCGACCTTATCTTTACTCCCCTTCCATCTCACTAACCTTCTTTTTCCGTCTCTCGCTTTCACAACCTCCTCACCCTCCCCTCCCTTTCACCATCTTCTCTTTACTCTCCCTCCCTACCAGCCAACCTTCCCTTTACCCACTCCTTGGTTTCACCAACCTCAACCCTTGCATCCCTTTTACCAATCTTTTTACCCTCCCCTCCATTTCACCAACGTCTTTTCCCTCTCCTCCCTCTCACCAACCTTCTCTTTACCCTCCTTTCCTTTCACTTAAGCCTATTTACTCCCACTTTCTTTCCTTTTCCTTCCATTGTCCCAAATTCCTCTTTTCCTCTCCTCTTGTTTCCAGTTGTCTCATTCTCCCAGCCCTCCCTTTCCCAACCATATCTTTTTTTTTCTCTCCTTTTCCAACAAACTTTGTTTATCCACCCCCCCCCCCCCCCCCCTTCCAACTCTCGTTTTCCCCTGTTGCATTTCGCTGACATTGTTCTTGGACCTCATTGCTTCAGTTTCACACCAAATTCCGTAAAATCATTGACAACTAGCTTAGCCCTCCATACCACGTTCTGTTAGTCCAAGGTACCTGGCAGCCATCAAGGTGTTAGCAGTTGGATGGTCATATGTCCCACCTAAGAAACAAGGTTAAAATTATTATCAATAACGTTCCTACAACTTCTAACAAATTAGAAATGACACTTTCGCAATGAGTCATATTGCATTTTTGGGTGATATTCCTCAGCTTTCTTAAATGTATAACTTGCCTTAGGTTCTTAACAAATTATTTGTTAACTAAGATAACAAGTAAATAATCTAGCTAAAGCATAAAAATGTAAAAAAATATCTATTTGTACATGTAGATCTTTTATGTTTTTAAAGTATAGAAATAAGGATGCCATCTTTTAAGCTATTTTGTTTCTTGAAACCCCAATAATGCTAAGGAAATTATCAAGGGCTGTCAAAATTCATTTTAAATCTACAAGTCAATATGGATAATTCATGACTAGTAGTAGTCCCAGAGGTGCTCATGGGAGGGTGGGACGTTCACCCTTTGGTGGCCCTATATTTGTCACCAATAAGAGAGGGGAAGGGGGTGGTGACGGGCCCCCAGGTCCCTTCCGAAGATCCCCTACTGGCTATGTAATATGCAGTTGCTTAGTATCACTCCTCACCCCCTCCCCCACCCACCTAACACTCACCCTGTCTCAGAAAATGGATGACTATTGCTGCATGTAAAATTAACAATTGATCGCATTATAACTTAATGCTCTTGTGTCCTATTCTCCTTACCCCACTCTCCACAAACACACTGCTTACCACTGAGCCTCTAACGTCACGGTTCGTATAGATCATGGAAAACCTGGAAAGTCATGGAATTTAGGTTTTGGTCATGGAAAATTCCGTAAAATGACACTGGTTGTACAAAATGAATATTTCCTTGTGAAATGAAAGTAATTTAAATGAAGGTAATTTTTCAAAGTTCCAAGAAAATTAAAGTTGAAGTTTAGGTTGTAGAAAACTTTGAAAAATCGTGCCCGCAAGGTCATGGAAAATCATGGAATTTCACAAACTCAAAAGAGTATGAACCCTGAACCTGTAAAATGACAAGTTAATGTAAGTATGAAAGTGAGAAATGATCTTCGCAGTGAATTGCCAATTTCAGCAATTGGAATAAAGAAGTGTGAAGAAAATTCAGGGCTGAATTTTTTCAGGCTAAATCTTACCAATTGCTGAAATTGAAAATTCACTGCGAAGGGCATTTCTCACTTTCATATTCATCTGCAGTTCAAAATAATATGAATTATTTCATATGCTTCCCATCATTAATGTAAGTGCTAGTCAAACAAACTTGAAACATCTTGATTATTTGGATGTTTGCCAAACCATTTTGTAATATTCTTAATGGCACTGGATGATAATTTAATTGTTTTTCTTTGCTAGCTCTCTGTTGCTATCTTGTGTCTTGTTATAATAGCTTCATTTTTCTTTCTCTCATCTCTCGCAGACCGAAGCATTTGGCAGCAATATTTCTTTTAGCATCTGGGGGAAGCATTCCAGATCATAAGAAAGGTGTTTGTTAATTTTGTATATCATTGCCAAAACTGAGTCAACTTTTTTTGACTAACATTTTAATTACTGAAACTTAATGTGCTGTTGACGTGACAAAACTGAACTGAAAACAAACAAGCAACATATGCGTTAACTTTACTCCTTTAAATTAAAATAAAACTGACAGAATATTCAACATATGCTGCATGTTTTTTAGTAACAGGACTGCCTGTCTGTAAGTGAGTCAGTGAACTAGTCAGTGCATCACTTGGTAAATGTCAGTCAGTCGGTAAGTTAGTCGGTCAGTCGATCAGTGAATCAGTCATTGACATAGCCAGTTGGTTAGTCGTTCAGGCAGTCAGTCAGTCAGTCAGTGAGTGAGTGAGTGAGTGAGTGAGTGAGTGAATCGGTGTGTCAGTCAGTCAGTGACTTGGTCAGTGAGTCAGTTGGTCAGTCAGTCAGTCAGTCAGTCAGTCAGTCAGTCAGTCAGTAAGTCAGTCAGTCAATCAGTCAGTCGGTCAGTCAGTCAGTTAGTCGGTCTGTCAGTCAGTCAGTCAGTCAGTGACTCAGCCAGTGAGTCAGTTGGTGAGTCAGTCGATCAGTCAGTTGGTCAGTCAGTCAGTCATATTTCTGAAATTGCAGAACACTTTAATTTGTAACAGACATTTGGCAAGTTATACACTTAAGGAAGTAACCTTTGATTTGGTGCTCTCATTTTTGCTTGAATCGCATAAGTGGATTCGTCTGATTGCTTTTCATGCTAAGAAGAAAGAGCACCAGATTTAACTAAAGAAAGCTCATTTATAACTTAAAAATAATATTCTTTCATCTGTTGTATGTTAAATGTTTTAGAATTTTTTAAAATTTAATGGCATACTAAAAACCATTTGCGTTTAATCAGGCTTACATTTTTCATTTTTAATTTTGTTAATCAGCATGGCATCTGGACACTGGCTGCCATTACAGAGGAGGTCCTGAGTTACATCCATTTGCCTTTAGAGTCCATGCACATTCATTAGGTAAGTCCGACCAGTCAATATTCTATTTTATTATAAACACCAGTGAAATACTAGCTGAGCTTTCACACAAAAACATGAGATCTTCGCAGGTGAAAGTAACATGTTATCTTCACATGTGAAAAAATCACTGTTGCTTTGGTTATGTAATAAATCGTGCCTTTTGCAGCGAAAGTGAAAAGGTTTGGAACTTCACTGGTGTC
The DNA here is from genome assembly GCA_947652115.1 of Blastomussa wellsi. Classification (NCBI taxonomy): domain Eukaryota; kingdom Metazoa; phylum Cnidaria; class Anthozoa; order Scleractinia; family Plerogyridae; genus Blastomussa; species Blastomussa wellsi. The sequence continues at coordinate 27,253,579 of OX393563.1, read as the reverse complement.
TGTATAATAAATAGAATGTTGCATGGCCCCTTCGAGATACGAAATTTCTCTTCTTGTGTTGAAACATATATCACTTGTTTGCTGTGCTCACTCTTGAAGTATCTCACTCAAGAGAAATTTTGTATCTCCGCATGGCCAATTAATCTATTTCATAAAAAATAAACATACATACTGCCCACAATCTTCTAATCATTCACCTCACAAACCATAGGTTCCAGTTTTTCAAGTTGCTTTCATAAGTCTGGTCTTTGTTCCTCCCCAAGACGGGTCTTGGGGACGACTGCAGACTCATTTCCCAAACAGTGGTTAGTAATCATGCCTATGTGATTGTCTATAGAAGCTAAATCAACAGAAATTGGTTAATAATCCCAACTGGCAGGAGGCAAACCAGTTGGCTATTTTCAAGGTGTGAAGAAGTTGAATTCAGGACCACTAAACGAATCAATGTAGTGGCAGGAAGGAGGATTGGACCCAGGACCTCCGGATTACAAGTCAACTGCCCTAACCACTTGGCCACGCTTGTCTCCAAAAAGATGACAATTGAACTAAAAAAGCTGGAAGATTAAGTGTTCTGTGATTCTTTTTAGGGAGTGTGATTACTGGCTACAGAATACGAAATGGAAAGTGGACTCTTATAGGAAAGGGTGACCCGCAGCGACCTCAGGTAGGCAAGTCATTCATGGTATATAACAAAGTGTGTCTAGTTGAACAAAATGGGACCAAAAAACCAATGGCTTTGCAAGAAGGGACTCGCCAAATGAATCGGGATGCAAGGTTCCAACTTCAAAGTCCTTGAAAGTCCTTGCATCTCAGAATAAGAATTCAAGGCCTTAAAAGTCCTTGAAAATTGCAGACTTTTACCTGTCTGGTAGCTAGGCAGACTCGCTACTATGAGCAGCTGATTAATGCTGGATTTTACAGTGCATGGAGTCCTTGAAAAATGTTAAATATTTCTTTGAAAGTCCTTGAAAAGACCTTGAATTTTTAGGCCTAAAAAACTGAATGAACACGAATATAGGTCCAAAAAGCATGCTTACATTTCAGCATTGTGAAGATTGTTTGAATCGTATGTATGAGATTTTCAGATGAACTTTTCTTTGAAGTTTTGTTAACAAACAGTACTAAAAGTATAATGGCGGCTTAATGGTTAGTGCAGGGAGGGGGAGGGGGGTGGGGTAGCAATACTCCTTGCCGCCTCATACTACAGAAACTGGCAGCTGAGCCAGTAAGATTTTGCATTTCACTTATGATTATCATGTCTTTTCCAGGCGTTTTACCCAATAGATGAAAATAAGGATGTGAACATCAAAAATGGGGATTCAATGGTGAGTGCTGTGTCACCCTCCTTAGGTCACACAATGCTTGGTAACGCCGGGTGGGTCACGCTACATAGCTCCAGAGCTTCATTCACATCATTCAACATATGCATGATAATGATATTTAGAGGACTTAATCTCCATCTTTGGTAACAACAACAACAACAATATTTTTACTACTTAACAATTCTGAAAACAGGATAAATCTACAGAAACAGCTATGCAATTAATTGAGCTTGGCTAAGGTTATGAGAGGTAGATGAATAAGGCAAACATGAAAAGATAAGATAGGCCAAAAAAGCAAAAATAATAGCTACTGAGTGTATTTACTAACTTTTGAGATAATTGATTCTAATTCTTTGTACGAGTCTTAAGATTCTAATATATTGAACAAAATGATACAAATTTGGTAGTGTTAGGAGCTTCAATAATTGCCTTCAAGTGAAAGGAAATCTTGAAATAACAGATTACCAAGGAAGAAAAACACCAAAGAAGTGATACTAAATTGATAAGAGACAAGGATGGCTTCGAATGAGGAAGATTGAGAAGGATTGTAATTAATTGACTTAAAAAACGTAGGCTAAAGTTGTCCTCTGTCATGGGACAGAGCTTCTCTAACGAGTGGTTCATTGATGCTATTACAAAACATAGATTACAAGATGACAGTTTTCTTTTCTCTAACGGTTAAAAATCCTGTTATTTGCAGGCTGCCCGATGCACCTACAATTCAATGAAAAGAAACGAAATTACTAGAATAGGGTATGTAAGCTGTCTTTCATTTCTTATGAAGTGACCGCGTGATGCGTTGTGTAAGCCCAATACTGTGTGCCTATATTACGCCCATGCGGGCGGAGAGAGTAGAGGGGGGGGGGGGGGGGGGGGTCCTCCGGGTCAAAACGCCGTTTGGCCCTCCACGTCCAGACTAGTCCTTTTTAAAGTCATCACGAGTTACTCCCAAGAATTCTTCCATTCCTTTACAATTCGTCGGCCTCCATTTACATACCTGGGTGAAGAGAGGCACCGTGAGAATTAAGTGTCTTGCCGAAGAAAACATCGCAGTGACTCCTGCCAGGGTTTAAACCCGGACCATTCGATCTGAAATGCAGCGATCTAACCATTAGAGACTTAATTCAAATTTTTCGACAAGTACGCCGTGCCTTGAGCATGAGAGTACAATCCTGGGGTAATTTTTAAGCAGAAGGTTTTAGCCGTTTTGACTGTAATTATACCATTTTCAGGGCGACGATGAAGGACGAAATGTGCAATTTTTACATGATGTACTGGTATGATCCGAAAGAGAATAACGGGAGAATCGGCGAGAACTCGTGTTCTAACATAAATGAAGACGAACTAAAATACCCCCCGGATTCCGATGTACCTTTGCCAGGCAGTGGAAAGAAAAAAGAGATGAAGAGAAACTTCGAGGACGGTACGTTTACTTGTGTATCTAACCTGTACAAATTAACGGTATTTTGCGAGCGATATTTCACGCGCATGTAATGCATGCTCCGCCCACGAAACAAAGGATTTTCGCGCGAAATCTCACCATCTACCCAGGATAATGTTTTTTGTCCTTTTGGCTAATGAAAAGGAAACCTGTATCATAATTCATTTGTATACGCAAATCCCACCTCCTGGAAATTCTGACAGAGATCAAAATCTTATTTCCCGTCACGGTTTTAGTTTATTGTCTGGAAAATCGGTCATGAGAATAAAGAAACTCGTCAGTTTGGCGAATTTGTTTTGATGGACCAGCAGATCAGTTCTCGCGGTGGCGGCCGTTTTCGGTCAAAATTCAAACTTTTCGAAAAGAACATTGACAAAAATACACGCCAGGTGCGCGTGGTGTTCAGAACTCTGGGGGAAAAGTGAAGCTAACATCTTCAAAAAGTCTGGCATTGATAAAGTTATAGGTCAAATGCATGTCTTAACTGTTGCCGCAAACTAAGACCTACCTTACGCATTTCTTGTCGACGCTATACTCTGCTTTATATTATGGATTTAAGCCTGAGAGCGCAGACGGAATTTTCCCTGTTACATGACCCAACCGGCGAAAATCTGTGTGCGTTTGCAGGGTGAATTCTGCAAACAAGCAGGCCTTCTTCCAGGCAAGAGTATCTCTTGCGCGCTGTTCTTCAATGCGCCCCTTTCTTTGCTGTCACTTTCATCTTCCTGTGTGAGAAACTCGTGCTCTTGCTCCATAACATCACAACGCCCTGACGTTTGTTTTTTGTTTATCTTTGATCGTAGGCCAGCTAAGATGAAAGTGCTCAGCATTGAAAGGCGCGAACTGCAGACGAGCGCACAGAACTGGATGGAATCAAATGACATGTCGACTTATTTTTCTTACTGTATTATAAATGCAGTACATCTTGATATACGTCAAACAATATAAAATTTAAAAAATACAGCATAATAAGATATTACCCGAAATTCACACGTATTTAAAGCAGTCAGCTTAGCTGACATTACATTTTTCAGCACATTAATAACGTGCTTTATTTACGTATTTATTTTTTTGTTATTTAATAAATTGAGTGGAAGGTTTTATTCCATTTAAATGATAAACTGTTTGTTATTGTGTGTTATCAAACATACAGTAAAATTGTAAAACTGTATTAGATCAAGGGTGAAAATTGCGGTGAAATAAAGCTGCTTTAGGGATTATCTTTGTATTGGCTACTACTTCTATTCGTGACACGAAGCGGTTTCTTTGGTAAGCTAGTCTTGTTTCCATATTTTTATATGATTGTGAAACGTGGCGCGTACAGTTTTAATTCGATTGGCCGAGAAGACGGGTGCTGCAGTCAACAGAAATGATTTTTCTTTGGCCACGGAATGCTAAATATGGTTCTTAGTGCTGATTGGCTATTTCTTAGTTGACGTTTCCTCTTACGTGGCCTGATACAAATCGATTTTGAAGATTTTCAAGCACGAAAGCTGGCGATCCTAAAACACTTTTGACACAGAAACTTCGCCTAGAACACGCTAATGTTTCCGAGTCTCGCTGGGGTGCAATAATTTACATTCTATATTTAGATTTCCTGCGCTTCGCTATTCAGCTTTCATTTGATTAAAATAAATTGGATTTGCGTAAATCTAAGCACCATGCGTCGATTTGAGGGATATGACGGAAAGCAAAGTGAGAAACCTAAGATGCCTCGCAGCTTCCCCACTCAGTTTCCGGTTCGCGGCTTTCACTGCTTGTTTCGATCGCGCGCGCTACAGGCTGCAGACTCTCCCGTCACGGATCGTCATCATTGTTACATTGGACATGAGGGAGACCAACTGGGCCAAATTGTACGTACGATGCAAATGGAAGTGTGTGGTGTGTTTTAGCCAATAACGCTGAAATTTAGTAAACTTACATTATTTTCCATGGCCTTTCTCGTGCCAGACTCAATTTTTCGTTTCAATCGATTTTAAATTTTTGTACCCAGTCCCTGCTCATTTAGAAAATGGCTAATGCTGGTTTGGCCAGCCGAAATATAGTGCACTTAAAAAAAATCATTCTACGTTGTATCGGTCTTTATGATAAGCCGACTAGCAGGATCATCGTCCGCGGTTGCTTGCTGAAACATTTTGTAGATATTAGTACCCAGTCCTCTTGCTGATATTTTAACTGACCAGCAACCGTTTCCATTTCAGACAAAGTCTAGCTTTTTAAACGTTTATTTATTAGCTGTTTTTTTTGTTGTAGCACCCTGCGCGCCATACTGCGGTGACGGAAAATCATCCTTGTTACTTGAAGAAGACAGCCGCTGGCAGAGAAACAACCCTGCCGATCAGGGGAGTGGTACCCTAGGTCAGGTTACTGCTGTCGACACTGACACTCAAGGCAATGTGTTTATATTCCATCGAGCATCAAGGAAATGGGAAATAAAGTAAGAATATGTTTTTGCTAGGCTACCGTATTTTCTCGATTAGAACTCTACCTTGTTGCCCCAGCGTATATATGAACCCGGCGTTGATTCGGAGCCCGGCGTTTATAAACAGAGGTATTTTTCAGTGTTTTTAAAAGCCTCACTTTTTATTGATTTTGATTTCTCGGCTGCAGACCTCAAATTAGTTGATCACAATATAACAAGGCTTGAAAGAAAGGAAATTTTTAGTCTGAAGTGCCAGATGGGATCTCTAGCCATTGCATTAAGCTAGTAATGTCGTTCTTGCAGAGTAACTTGTTTTTGTATTTTGCAGTTCTTTCGACAGTCACAACATATTCTCCAGTCAAAGTGATCCTATTCCAGAACCGACTGTGCTTAAATTAGATCCACAGACGGGGGCGGTTGTGGAGCGCTTGGGAGAGAACATGTAAGTATCTATGTGCTATCTGATTGGGGGAGTTCACTACTAAACAACAATTAATAATTAAATGATAAGTCGAGCGTTTTCAACGTGAGCCTCTGGCTCGGGAGATTGGGCGACAACTCCCTACGTTTTTCGACGTTAAATAAATATTCTATTCTGTTCTATTCTATTCTATTCTATTCTATTCTATTCTAGTCTAGTCTAGTCTATTCTATTCTATTCTATTCTATAAACAACTACCACGGTAACTTGAGGTACTAGCGAATTATTTACAAAGGTTATTTTTGTGCGCGTCACCAGGGGTGCCCACTGACAACCGTTCACCAGATCTTTGTTGGGATTTCTGACGCTATCCCTTCCTATTTTTTCATCACTCTTTTTACCTCCTTTTCCTGAACTCTGTTTTCTTCTTTCCCAGATTCTTCATGCCTCACGGTCTGACGATCGATCACGAGGGCAACACGTGGTTAACGGACGTAGCCATGCATCAGGTTTGTACCCAGTTCTCTGGTTACAGTCATTAGGTCTTGTTCGTTACTCACTCGATACCGTTTGACTGTTCTTTTACTGAGAAATTTCATCATTTATTTTCTCAAAAGACTATAAAAATAATTAAATACCTCCTTAAATTGCAGTTAAAAAATATCAAATGTTTGAAACGTTTGCACCCGTTTTGAACGACAGGTGGAACTTAAACTTTGCCCTCTGACCCACAAGTTGGTGTCAGCGAACTCCGTCGATCTCCACAAAAATTTCATAAACGTCATTTTTCAACGCGTCTAACGGGAAATCGTTTGCTCGTGTTTGGTCATGTTGTAATCCATTACTGATCCTTGCTTCGTAATAGTTTATTACAAGAGAGGATCAAGGGTAAGAGAGGTAATCCCCATATGGGCCCTATTCCGAAGGTAATCCGTCTCAAGTTATTTTTAGAACGCACTCATTCTCGCGCGTATAATATTGCCACGACGGATGACATCGTCCTTTTCCTTTTGTAATCGTTTTCGTCTACAAACCGTATCTCCACGTCTTCCCCCATTTTATTTGAGGTCGCCTCGCACAATGCGCGAGGGTTTTGCGTGGATGATCTGTGTGGGCTCTCTACTTCATCAACGGTCGCGCCATATGATTGGCTATTTACTGATCCCTTTGGTATAGTGGTGATCTAAAAATAACTTGAGACGGATTACCTTCGGAATAGGGCCCATATGGGGGATTACCTCTCTTACCCTTTATCCTCTCTTGTTTATTATCATTTGTTGAGCACTAGATCGCGATATTGTGAGACATTTTTTTTTGCATTGCACCAAATTACCCTTATAATGTAGAAACCTCAAATTGGTAGTTTACCAAGGAAGAAAAACACCAAAGAGGTGATACTACACCAAAAAGGAACAAGGATGTTTGAGGGTGGAGACGATTGAAACAGATTACAAATGACGAATTTCAAAAATTCAGGCTAAGCCATAACGTAACTCCTTCAAAATCTCAAGCTATTGTTTTCCGATTCTTACAAGCCTGCGTAGCGTCCTTTTCCCTTTCGCGGTTTCCCCTCCCTTCCCTCCCCTCCCCTGTTTACGCCTGCAGTGCACGCTACACGATTGTTCCTGAGCAGCTTGTTATCGTACGTCTTGTAGGTTTTCAAGTTCCCTCCTGGAGAAAAGCGGGCTTCACTGACGCTTGGAAAACAGTTTCTACCAGGAAGTGACAATTATCATTTCTGTAAACCTACCGATGTCGCTGTTGACTCGGATGGGAACGTTTTCGTGGCTGACGGGTAAATGAAACTTTAGTTGCTTTTGGTAGTGGATCACGACTTACAACGTCAATGAACAAATGATGACCTCGGTTTAAATTGCATTTTATTAAAGGATATGTAGTGCACACACGAACGTTAACAACTATTTTCTCGATTAGACGCCCCCGGCGTTTATTTAAAACTCGATCCTGTTGACCTGGCGTTTATATGAACCGGGCGTTCATTCGGGGCCCGGCGTTTGTTAAACAAGGGCAATTTTTTCACTATTTTTGAAAGTTTTTACTGATTTTAAATAAAATTTAGTGAATTTAGGGCAAAATTAATCGGACGGGCCGAGTTCGAGCCCTTGCTAGGGTACTGTGTTGTGTTCTTGGGCAAGATAAAATGGAAATGCTGGGGGTAAGCCTGCGATGGACTAGCATCCAATCCAGGGGGAGTAGAAATACTCTCTGTCGCTTAATGCTACAGAAACCGGGATAAGCTCCGGCCTGATGGGCACTAGGCTCCTATGCAGACTTCATCTTTTACCAAGTACTCACTCGCGCTTGTTGGATATGAGGTGATTAATCGTCGTTGGATATCTGCTCAGATCTCATATCTAACGCGCGCTTGTTGAAGAATTTTTGGCAATTTTTGAGTCGTGTATCTTTTACTTTTTGAGCCATTCTCAGTCCACTTACAAGCAGATGACTTTAAGCATTATAATTTTTGACTTTTTGATTGGTGTTTCACTAGGTACTGCAACAGTCGTGTAATGAAGTTTTCACCAGATGGTCAAACAGTGCTGTTGACGATTACTAACGAAAAATTACAAGGAGTTGGTAGGTTTATATTCGATTTATCGGCCTTAATTTTAAGTAAAGGAACCAAATAACTCTCACTACTCGGCAATGTAGTATTCATAAAAGAGATGCAAGACTGATCTTTGACCGTTTCCTTGCAGTTCCAAACGCCTTCCAGATACCTCACAGTCTGTCATTGGACGAGAAGAACAGACGCTTGTTCGTCGCTGACAGAGAAAACAGCCGCGTCTTGGTTTTTGACCCAATCAACGGGAATCTTCTCCGTGAAATCAAAGGGTTTGGAGAACGAGTTTTTGCTGTGCACTATCTCCCTGAACAAGGTTAGCATAAAGATGTTCGTTATTTGCTACTTTTTCGCGATGTTGTCGAGCTGAAATATACCATAATTAACGCAATTATGTTTTGTTTTTCTCAAGGTGGAGTACTACATGTAGTTAATGGTCCGCTCTCTTCTGGAGCCCAGGGTTTCACCTACAGTTTAAACAGTGGCGCTGTGTTACAGCACTGGAAACCAGCGTTGGTAAGATCTTCAAAAGCTCAAGTTCGTGTGATTTCGTTCGTTTTGTCAACTTTGAATGTCATTTGGCGATCTTTATTTTAAGTAATGTTTTATGAAGAGTTTAATTTTTACCGATCATTTTGGGATTAAAGTATCATCGGTATCACCAAGGTCTTTGTTTAAAATGAAACGCGGCGAAGAAACAGAACCTCTGGGGCCACCGCATTTATTGCAGATACGTGTAAGCATCTATTTGCTACTCTTCAAGAAAGATCATTCTTCAATGTTATTTTTCCTTCACTCAATTCTTTCCTAGGGTTTCACTCAACCTCACGATGTGGCTTCAGATGAAAATGGCTCCGTGTATGTTGCTGATATCGGGAGTAACACAGTTTGGAAATTCAAGCGAAGCGTACCCAATTAATTACCTACTGGAAGAATCTATTGAAAAGAATTTTATTTCGAAATAATTTAGGTTAAAATTGTTTTAAAATTTAAAAGTTAATTTAATACCTCGCTTTCACAGGTTTGCTTCCTGTATGATGGGTTTGTCACATGATGAAATTTTAAATGACGTTTTGACTTTTTAATGCATTATTATGGAAGAAACGATTCTCAGAAGTGGTGGGGGCAGAGTAGTCATGGCAACAGACCGCTGGCGGGAAATCTTAACAGCTGTTATGGCAACTCCACTCCGCACACTTCTGAGATTTTGATTGATCAAATTAAAAGAAAACCATTGGAAAGTTGTCGGAAGATGAAAAAACATTCAAATGTGTTAGGTGCAATAATACAGCAAGCCTCGTACTAAGCTAACACAGACAGGAATGGACTATAGTGAAATGCATCCTACTGTTTTAATATTTATTTTGTAAATGAAATTAGATCTTAGATGATATTTTTAAAAACGTCTCCCATTTGGAAAGGTGTTATAATTTTGTATTAATTTCGTACTAATCCCGGAATAAGGTATCAAAAAAAATAAAAATTTGGATTAAACTATTAAAAAACGGGAAAAATAATTTGGTATGTTTAAATCATTACGTTAGTATTTCTTATGGAAATTTCATTTTATTATTTGGCCGTGTCTCATAAGGACTGGGAACTACCAGGAATTCATGAATTTAATATTGACTAAAATCGATACTGACCGCCATCTAGCTTTCCACAAAAAGACCGGCATCTGGACTGGTTATATGTGGCGGTGAGAACTTCAGAAACTAAAATACGAAAACCTTAACTTGTAAGTAGAGAGGACGAGCAACTTATTTGCCTGCGTTAAGTTGAGATCATCGCAATTCGCAAGCAAAATGTCAGTGAGTATGAACCGGTTACAATAAGCAAAATTGAAGTTTTCTTGTCATTTTTATGACGAAACCTCAAAATAACAGTTTATTAAGTAAGAAAAACATCAGAGGAGATTGAGACGGATTGCAAATGACGATTTTGAAAAATTTAGGCTAAATTTTTCAAAAGGCACAAACTGTGACGTAACTAAGCTTAGTCGGTCTGTATGGGAGAATCTTGATTGAGTTCGTGAGTATGCGTTCGGTCTGTACTCGCCAACCCGACGGTCATGATCATCCTATACAGACTTTCTATTCCGTTAATAAGAGTTTAACCCTATCGTAGTTATCGATGCGTGGCGCATCACAAGACTACTTTGTATCAAACAAAATGTACGTTGTATAAAACAATGTCAGTAATAGCAAGGCTCTAATAAAACCACAGAGGAAAATTGTAAATATTGTTTTTGACTTACATCACTGAATATGCAAACATTTTCAAACTCACCGAGAACTAATCCACAATCAGGTTTGTGCTGTTGGCGATCACTGGAATTCAGACCCGAGAGTGAGAGAGCAGAAAGAAGTGAAAGGATGGAGAAGAATGATAGGGAACATCTATATGACTGTGTCACGTCAAAAATCGTCCCGTGTAATATCACCTTTAAAGGTGGTGTTACACGGAGACGATTTTTAACGCAACGTTAACGCAACATTAAATCGAAGTCGTGCAACATGGCGGCGTAAGCGTACAGGAGATTTTTTGCCGGGGGGTTGCATTCTGTAAGGTTTAAATTTGTTTTCCGCATTGGTTTGCTTTGTCTAGTTTGTTAGCCATCTTTCTAAAGTGCGTACTTGGTGTAGTGTCGGTAGTGTCGCTGATCATCTGGGGAGGGGCGAATTACATTGTTTGAGTTTGGCTCAAGTTGTAATGAAGAAAGTAGACAAAGTAAACCTTAGATGCTTTTATTCTTCCTCCGATCCATTTATTAATTTGTATCCTTAAGTTATTTTATTATTATTATTATTATTATTATTATTATTATTATTATTATTATTATTATTATTATTATTATTTATGCTATTAATTTAATGTTTCTTTAAATTACTCACTCAGGCAAGCCTACAACGAGGTCTGTCGTTTTATAAAAATGTTCTCTGGTCAAAATTTGGCCGCTCGTCATTATTAGAAAAAAATAAACGTTTGCCCGTTGATACGAGGCATAGTCAAAGATACAAGACCTATTGAAAAAAAAAAACGATCAGCACATTTCGGCTCTACAACACAATAAAATGCATAGGCTAGGGCCAACTTTGGACTTAGGGAGGGTGTGGGGGGGAGGAGGAGGATGAAACCTCCATTGCCGAGAAAATTACATAATTTCTGAACGTGTTAGCATTAAACCGGTATACAACCGCCTAAAAATTGCAAATGCTGTTGCCCGAATCCTCAGCGTTGCCCGAAAATGTAGACAATTTTTGAAACCTGGAGGGTTTCAAAAATGCTGCACACTGACCACATAACGACATAAAGAAAAGATCAATCCTTTCCTTGTGTTCATGTAGCTTTATGTCATTATGTTCCTACTATGTCGTTATGTTGCGTTGTTCACACTAGTGACAAAACATCAATGTGTGGTCGTTTTTACATTTGCGTTTTACCACTAGTGTGAGCCAGGCCTAAGTGGCGTTACCACGGCCTCATCAAGCTTGCGTTAAGTTAAAAATCTACTTAAAATATCGAATTAAGTTTGTATTACTGGCTATTCACATGAGATCTACCAGAACATGGTGCTATTTTTAAAGAGCCTTAGTATCCAATAATTAAAATCTTGCCTGTATCATATTAGAGCAGTTTTCACTTGAAAAGTAATTCGGTTTTTGCATTTCTACACTTATTAGTGATTGGCTTAAAACATTTCTCGCCACTTTTTCAACCGACCAATCAGAAGTAATAAAACCAAATCGAATCGTGACTCTCCCGCGCACGTTTTGCCGCGCTTTGTACCGACTGCATTTTTTTACTTCGGGTTTTGATTGGTTCATTGGATTGTCGTTTTCGATTGGTCAGAGTGCCACAATCAAACGAAAATAGCTCTAATAGCAAGGTTTAATTATACCGTATTATCTCGATTAAGCGCCGGGCCCTGAATAAACGCCGGTTGTCCAAGAGTGCAGTTGGTGATAAGGCCCTCAAACATTTATTCGATTAGGACTGGCAATGTATATCGCTGTAAGAAATTGTGAATAACAACCCTTGCTTTAAAAACATCGGGCTTGAATAAACTGCAGGTGTCAAATATTACCACCGGTTCCATCAGGGCACGTTTGAAGTGAAAACCGGCGGCGTTTAATCGAGAAAATAGGGTAATAGGCTATTTAAATAAAAATCTAGAACGTGCACTCATGTGGAATTCGCTGATGTTTGCTAAGCTGAGAGGCTTGTGTAAACGATTTGCCGCATTTCTCACATAGAAATGGTCGTTCGCCTGTATGGGTACGTATGTGATTGTTCAGGGTGGTCGCTCCGGCGAATGTGCGCGCGCAATAACCGCACTTGAATGGTTTATCGTTAGCGTGAGTGACAACATGTGTGCGCACTTCATTAGGTAGGGAAAAAGACTCTGAGCAATAGTTACACTTGTACGGTCTTCTGGGCATGCGCGGACACACGTGCACTTGGAGCATGTTTTTTTGGGCGAATGACTGATTACATTGACCGCATTTCATCAGGCTCAGCTCTGTGCCATCTGCCAAAGTGAACCTTTTGTCGTCGTCATAATCATCGATAACAACGCGCTCTTCTTTCAAAGTGACAGGCTCTACGTGCACATCGTGGGTCCGCTCGGCCTTTGCAAAAGTGTCCCCCATAGGAATGGTGCTGTTGGAGATAACAGGGCTTGGGACCTTGTGGAGCCAAGAAATACGAGGGTCGTTGGGTGAGGTTTGCGAGTGTCTCTCTTTTATGTTTACGCTATCACATGGAACGGGAATTGGCGACTTTCGGGAAGATGCCTTATTAGGAGTGTGCGCGGTGGTCGCTGGCTGACTTGGAACGGGCGCAGAATGTTGCGCTGCTTTGATTGGTCGATCTGCAGGGCGTGCTTGACCTTGAGCTGCTAATACTTCTTGTAGGAGTCTGGTGCCTAGAAAAACATGAGACCATTGACATATTGTTAAGAATACAGGTCTATTCGACATCAGTACATACAAAATTTTATAGTGCCAATACATACACATTTGAAAGCATCCGCAAGAACGACAGACAAATTGAACTTTATACAGGGTGCTTCTTTTATGAAAACCAAATGTCATAACTGAGACATTACGCGCGCTCTCATTGGTTGATAGGTGTGTTTAGATGAGAGTATGTAAACACGGTTGTGACGTTTTAGTTTTGTGCGTACACAGGATTTTTTCCGTGATTGCATAGCCTCCTCTAAACACTCAGGGGTTTGGGAGAATTCTCGAATGTTATGCAAACCCTCCACTGCGTCTCGGCTTGGCATAACTGTCTCGAATTCTCTCAAAGCCCCTCGTGTCTAGATGAGCTAATGTAAACACGGTAAAAGTCCTCCATTGCTTAAATATTAAAGCTCCATCGCCATCAACTTTACGATTAGAGTCAGTAGAAGCTCTTTTTGATCCACATGGCAAAGCTTTAAAGGGGTTTATACCCCATCAATGAAGTCATTTTCAGTAACTGTATAAAATTGCCTTTAAATCAAAGAAAACCTTGAAACAATAGTTTACCGAGGCAGAAAAAAACCGAAGAGGTAAAAATATACCAGGATGGCTTTGAATGAGATAAGGCCCGAGAATTTTTTGTCGGGTTACCGCAGCGATTTACTGGAGGTAAACATTTATGGTCATTTATAGAGCTGGGTGGAAAGAGGTATTGTGTGAGTGAAGAATTTTGGTTAAGATCAAAAGCGCTTTCTGCTTGTGTGGAAAAGCTAGTGAGAATTTTCCGGCAAATGGAACAGTTAAAGTTTTCAACTAAGGTAATGGTATGGGCCAAGTGTGTTCCATTTCAAACCTTTCCAGTGGAATCGATTCCATTTCATTTCTACCGAAACAGACGCGTATTTCATCGAGGAGTATGGTATAAATAGTGCAAAAAATCCAAACGGTACAGTGATATTCTGAGCATTGCCGGCGAAAAAAACGAGCAAGGAGTAAGACCTCAGTTTTTTGAAAAATTTCCAGGTTGAAGGATCGTTACATTTGATGTTACTATGACCGGAATATTTAGTTTTTCCATACAAAGAGAAAGCGCTCCAGAATTTCCAAGACCGCAACAAGACGGCAATGAACCCCAACCCTAACAGGACCGAAGCTAGACTTTGGCATGGATGAGGCAGAAGCTGGATGTGAGCACTGAAGCCACTGGGGTTCTACAGGCATGCCCCCCTCCCCACCCCTCCCTCCCCACAAAATAAACCTCATCTCCAGTGCGCTTTCAGAAAAGGGCGAGAAAATGTTGACATCCAGAAGCGTAGAACATTACTTTTAGCACTTTTTGCGAGGTATTATTTTATTCCCAACTGAACATATTCATTTTTTCATTCTGGGATAAAATCTCGAGGAGGCAACTGCCTTGTCTTGTCTCTTGCTAGCTACGGCCCTGCCAAACGCGAGATAGCATTCAAAATAACGGTTTTTATGACCTCTGAAAACAATGCTATTTAATTACCTATACTAAGTCGCTTCGTCATTGTAATGACATACCGTTGGGATCCACAAGCGCCATATCTTGCACTTCCAGTGGTATTCCCATATCCTGGGGATATTTTTCATCATACCATACGAGAAGTTCCGTTCCTACGGAAATCTCCCTAAAAGCCCGGTAGTAGATATTACCACAGTATTGGAAGGAAAAGAGGTTCTGTTCTTCCCGGTATCGAGCACAGCGAATAAAACGCATCCAGCTTGATGTGTTCTCGTCGCTAGCATCCAGGTAGTGGGAAAGCTTTCCATCTTGATAAATCTAATAATTGCGAACATGCAAATAATTTACTATTTATGGTTACTGAATTTTATGAACATCAATATATTGCGAAGCAGATTTACGAAAAGAAAAAAAAATAGTCATCTCGAGAAAACCATCTTGATTTACCAACAATTTCTCAACATAGTAACGTTGAACAAAATTTATGCCAATAAGTAACTGAAACGCGTCTAATTAAGTTTGAGAATTTCTTGATCTCACAAATTCCTAATTTCATAAACGTCATGTTTATCAAGTTTTAGAATTGGAAAAAAGCGATTTTCACTTGAGTGACGAAAGTAGTTCACGTTTGCTTCGTTTTTTTTTTTACTAAACGCAGTGATTGGTTTAAAAATCTCGCGCCACTTTTTCAACCAATCAGAAGTAAAACCGAAAACAAACTTGTGTCGCGCGCGTGCGTTTTTCCACGCTTCACGTTGGCTTCGTGTATTTGCCTAGAACTTTAATTGGCTTATTGGATTTTCCGCGTCCAATTTGTTAATAGGGAATTTAAGAAACCATTAAACCATTAAAAAATGAATTTGTATTTTACCTACGAATCTTCCAATACTCTAAAGTCATTTAGTCTGTTTCTTATTGTCAAAACTATCTCAAGACTGAATCTGGAACACAGCATGTACAAAGCCATTCTTCTGCTCATTAATGTTATTACTTTGGTTTTGGTTTTACGATACTCAATTGAAAATCGCTCTAAAATGTTTGTTGTTGTCTTTGTTTTTGTTAAAGAGGTACCCCTTAATTTCCAAAGCAATTCAGAATAGCAGAAACCCGTACCTCCCACATGTAAGACGTATCAGTATCAGGTTTGACGTCATCACACTTGACGTTTTTGCCTTCGTAAGGACCAATCCAGGTGCCTACAGGAATGTGTTGCTTTGCGCAGACTCCGCAACCCGTCCCAGGAATACTCGACACGCACAGCTGTACCTCTTCTGGAAATGAGGCTATGGCGTAACTGAATTTAACCGGTTGTTTCTGTCCCGGTATGACCAGTTTTCTTGAGGGGTTGGGAATTTTGTGAACCGGGCATTCGCCTTGTTTTGATCGGCACGCTTCACACTCTGAAAAAAGGAACAACAAAAATTGGGTAAAACGCTTTAAAAATAACGTGAACAGTGAAAAGCAAATTTGTCAACAAAAATAATAGTCTGAAGTGTCAAACGTTCTCTCGTCCTAATCCCCTGAGGCGCGGGCGACCAGAACTTCTCACCCGCTCCTAAGGGGACTAGGGCGGAGAGACGTCTGACACGTCAGACCACAAAAATAAAACCCCGTCATTCACACCTCTTTGAAAGAGACCGCTTGTAAGGAGGTCGGGAAGATGAGAGACCTTGGTTGTTCCATCTCGGCGGGTACAAATGACGCCAAAAGGTGCACTGTTTAAATTCCTGAGTTTTAAATCAATTATCCTCAGACATTGCACCAATATAAAGCTCGTCATTCTCTAAAATCCTATGTTCTAGGCTTTAAAGATTTGGTCATTTTTGGCGGGAAAATGACGTAAAGAATTTGGCGCCAAATTTTGGCTTTAGTATTATTCGCCATCTCTACATCTCCCATAATACACGTTGTTTGCCCCTCCCCCAAAATTTTGCATAACCTCTGTTTCCCATTTCTCCTGGGTGTTAAAGTCGTCCCAAGAGAAACTGAAGACAAAGCTTATGCACAATTTTGGGGAGCAACTGAGTTGTATTATGGGAGATGTGGAAATAGCGAATGGCATATCTAATGATAATCTTTGAAAGAAATTTTCACAAGGATGTCAAAACTGAAATAAATGGAATATGCCTATTCACTCAAAAGATATGACGCATTTTGCGCTACTATATTATTCCAGCCAAAATGACAGGAAAAAAACAGGACTTTCGAGAATGACGACTTCTATACAGGTGCAAAATATCCGGATAATTGTAAAGAAACTCAGGAAATTATTTATACAGTGCAAAAAAACCTCTGGCACCCGGGGTAAGTGCTTCACGACAATAGCCTGCTATAACTAGAAATGTAAAAGGTCCAAAAGGGAGAAACATTTTCCCCTCCCTCCCCTCCCACAAGTGGAACAACTAATTCTCAGTGTATTCACATTAGTTGTTGATTATTGAAATAATACGCACAGATACTGCCGAAATTTTACGAGTGTCAAATTAGTTTCAGATCCCCACATGTACAGGGTCATACGTGGAAAAAAGTGCGAGGAATACGAGCAGTGTCTAGACCATCAAATACCGCCTCATGCAATTTAAGTGTTGTCATGGCTTTATATGACGTAAAATTGGCAGTTTTGGGACTTAAGTCTTTCCCTGTTTTTGTCAGTCTCGCCTGTCCTGTTTAGCTTTTGGCTTTGGAAGCATCAACTCTAATAAAATGAAATCAGACAAAAATGTGATACACATTTTTAGACAACACATGTTTACAGTTTGAATTACAAATGTTTAGTCTGAACTACACGAGCTGCTTTTTTTAACTGATCTGAACGTTATCACGAATTATTAACGACATCATCTCCGGAATTACCAGAAAGAATTTAGCCTTTGTTCTTATCAAAAATAGACCTGACCCCTCTTTGCTCTCTTTCCGTTTTGTAATCGGTATCTTACAAATTGTGTCGGTTCAGAGACTGCAGTTTTACTCGAAACGCCTCCAACGCAGCCAGAGGGTGTGGTATAAACAATACTTTTTATTTTATACTTCTTTTTTGGGACGGCCTTTTGCAAGGCTAAATACTCTCACAGAAAGTCAAGATCAAGATATGGTGATGTTTGTTTGTTTGATCTGTTGTACAAGCGGTATTTGGCCCGTTCATATTGATGCCAATCTAATTTCAGGGTGATCAATAACGTGGTTATGGGTGGCCTTCATGGACGCTTGAATCAGGGGGGAGTACTCCTCCGTAAACGGTTATAAAAGCGGTGTGGATACTGTCCAAGAATGTTTGTTTAAAACGTTTCAGTATGAGCTAGGAATAGATATTTCGTCTTTTGTTCTGGGCGAAGATATATTGTTTTAAAGGATCCATAAGGGTGATGGTCCAAAATGGTTACAAAATTGTAAAAGATCATGCTTGAAATATTGTACAGATTGAACACAAAAAGAAGTCAGTTAGGCCAACCTCTGGTTTGATATAGGGAATTGAATATATATATATATATATATTAGTATCAAAAGGGTAGCCCCAACTCCCTGGGGGGACTTGCAGATGAAAGGAGCGGGGATGCTCTTTGTTTCGCCTAGGGGTGTAAATTTCGGATTTTGGTCTCAGTTAGGGTGTTCTGGACAAAACGCCATTATATTTAGCCGTGAAGGTCTCGTTTAGGGTTGCACGCGAAGAAATATAAAAACATATATTTAATATCTATATTTTTAATTCCCTTTTTAGGGGTCAAAAAAAAATGCTTGGGCCGTTAGCGGTTTAATTCAACATGTCCGACGAGCATCCCCGCCCCTTTCATAGGAGAGTCCCCCCTGCCCGCAACGCACCTTATCATTCGAGGAAATAACCCTTCATGATCCATCTCCCCCGTCGCTCAAAAAGCCATTTGAATCTTATTTGCCCCGCCAGATTTAAAGGAGTCAAAGTCTATTAACCAAGTCTTGAAATATCAAAGGGGCCGACACGAGAAAAGGACTTGAGATGGACATTAGATAGGGCAAGTTATTATTGAAACACGTAATCCAAAAATGTTAAAAATTTCAGCAGAGCATTGTCATCTGTGTTTCGCGGGCACCACCACTGCCTGTATGCTCCTCCCTTTAAATTTTGCGTCGTGGGGATTTTCAATGATGACAAAACAAACAGGCCGAAGTTCCGTTTGCCGGAAATATCGTGACCTTTCATGGTCGACTGGTTCGAAATACCGCTACTATAAAGATTTATTTTGTCTAACGGGTGGGCAGACGAAGAATCCAGAAGGAAGCAATTCGAAATCCTGAAAACTTGTAACATCTTTTTTCACCTTTTCACAGACAAATCCGTTTTAATCGAACAGGAAGCGTTTGACGACTTGTTTAATTTTTGACTGTTGTTTTTTACAATGGACAAAAAATGCTTTTATCTGTGTGTGCTTGTCTATCGGCTTGAGATTAATCAGTCCTATTTTTATCGTGAAACAATGTCTTCTTCTTCGGCTCTAATACGCTTGTTTCTGTTGTTTAATGGGGTCTTTTTCTAATCACAACATTCTGCATCAGGGGGTCTTCCTTAATGTCTAATAAATACACAAAGTTCACTTCCCTTTTCGAATGAGCCGGAAAATTGGTTTCGGAAAACAAACAGTTTTACTGTCTGCGGCAAAAATGGATACCCCCTCTCCTGTATTTAAAAAGCCTTGTCGTTTCCTTTTGTCTATTTATTTGAGTTTTGAGTCTGAAACTGTTGGATCGCGAAAAGAACAAAAAGAGATCAACATTCTACAGCCATTTTTGAAAGAAAAAATAACTGACAATAAGATTAATGTGATGCAAATTTGACCCTTGCGCTCGTGATAAAAGTTACAACTTTGGGAGAACGCAGCATTAGGGTTTTCTTTGGTTCACTTACTTGCAGCTTCTTTTTGTCTCTCTGCATCCGACTGACTTGATTTTCTTTGCGTTTTAAATGCCTCGATGTCGATGAGTTGAGGTTCGTTATGACGATATAAACAGTTGTACAGGTCGTCATACGTAAATGTGAAATGCCTTGCCGCGTGTGGAGCGTTCTGTAGGGCTGCCTGGTTGGCGGGAAAGTGACTGGTGAACGCTGCACCATTTCGCGCCATTTTCTTCAGTCTGGCGATCCGGGAAACTGAAACAAGAGGACATATAACCTTGCTAAATACGATAAAATCAAAGGCACAACATGCTGTAATTAAAATAAAACGAACCACTGCCAAATTCTCACCGTCTTTTTGCTAGCTTTATCAAGCTTATTGTCTGTTGCACACCGGCGTACCGTTTTATGTAACTTCAGGTACTCATTCAAAGTCAGTAAATATTGGCGTTCATAAACCCTGTTTATATTTTGGGTATCTATCTTTCATTTATCGCTCCAGTAATCCCGTCTGAAATGAAATTTCTCTACTGATAACGTCGATCAGCATGATTATTAGGCCCTGGTATTACAGGTATTACAAATAAGAGTTTTGGTTTCATCTGTGACAATGGTTGCAGGATAAATAATTACTACTGCTACCGTTATTGGGTACAGTATATCAACAAGTGCTAAACAACTCTCACCACTAGAAAATCCATACCAAAACTCAGCTTCAAGGCATGCAATAACAGAACTTACGAATGTAAACAGTTAACGTAAAAATGGCGATTATATTTGTGAAATAGTCTTAATTGTCCGGCTACAAACTTACGCACTGAACAGGTTTTGACGCCGACACTTCCACAAACAATAAAGGTCTTTTACAAAGCACTATATGTCTGCTGTATTGGAGGAAGATTCTGCTTTGCTCGTTAGCTATTTCATTTGGAGTAGGGCATAAGATCTTCAAAGGAAACTTCGACGTGGAGTTCAGCTCACAACACCATTATTTAATCTTCCACTGCAAAAGTCAAACCTCGGTTGATTTTGGCCACAGCTTTTGGCATGGTTAGAGTTTGCGAATCAAAGCCTGATGGCGGTGTGGCCAATCAAATGTGAGATTTTAATGAGTACATTTTTAACTTTCTCGGTTTATTATTATGTACAATGTGTTTTTAGCATTTGTGTAACGCTATGGCTGAAGCATTAGTGTTTGGCTATTAAAACTGAATTCTTATTGCAGTTTGTTGAATTTATGTCACAAATGTAAGTTCAACTTTGAATTCTATATAATCAGGAACTTTTTCCGCTTTTAAATCTGGGATGAAATCAGTAGTTTATAACTTTTACTTGCCGTTCGGTATTGAGTGTTCATAACTTGATTGAAAGCTCGGATCTGGATTATCGGGTTCATTTAGGTTTTCTCCCGTATTCCCTTGATTTGTAAATAAGAAGATCAGTATGAGCAGGAGTTACCTCAGTCATTTATGTCAAATATGCGTGTAGTTATCATAAACAGTCTCCGTGGTCTTTTCTGTCTACGGTCCTGGAGATACTGAGAGAACGAATCAGGGATTGCGCGATAAACAACGAACTTTCATTTTATTTACTCTGATGAAGGTGGACAGAGGGCACCAAAAATTCAGTGAAACGTCTACTGATCGGCTTAAGAGAAAAACGTAAAAAGATTTCTACTACCGATGGCAATACTAATTTCTACTGGTGATAGTATTTTCAGTAGAATCAGGGATCCGGGATTATTTTGTAAGAGTTGGGAACTTCTTCCTTGTACAGCGGCTGAAGGAAAAAGGTACCATTCCATTCTGTTTGAGGCATTCCATTTTGTTACAGTGATTATCAATGCCTTGGAAAAGGAAATCTTAAGTTTTACACAATATAATGCTTAGGACGCTTACCATTAGTCAGAACTGGACGGCGGGCCAGACCGGTACATCTGACTAAAATGAATAGACTTTTCTTTTGAGAGTTTCAAAAAATTTAATAAAAATTTCATCAGAAGAGTTCAAACAGTTAACAAATTGACCGAACAGTTCTGATCAATAACGGAATTTTTTTTCCCGAATGGACCAGTAAGCGACCTTAAAGTCGTTCAACCTGGGAGGGCATAAACGGCAAATGGCCTCACCAGAAGCAACTTTGTTTTCCCGAAGTATATCCTTTTATCCCGTGCTTCGTCGACACATGGATAATATTAAATGGCGATTGACGTCAGTTCAGTTATTCTGTTTAGGCGACAAGAGAAATCATTTATGTCAAGACAAAGTTCGCTGAACTTCAATTGATAAACTGCCAAGTTATTTCATCCGGAAATTGGACAATTTGAGAAAGGCTGTGCTTTTCCAAGGAAAGACGAACAGCCTCCTCGCGTCTCAAGCAGAACGAAGGCCGTCCTAACCAACTATATGACACGGATAAAGACCAATTTGCACTATCTACATCTACACAAGCCAAACCGTTGTGTTAAAGGCTAATTTTTTGCCGTGAAGAGCAGAACCATTTTCTTAATTTGAAATGAGTCACGTGTTCATATGGCGAAATACCAATCAATTTTGTGGCAAGTAGTTAGCTACAGGGCATAAATACGATAAGTGTAAGAACTTCCTTTAGCATAAGGTATTTGGCAAAGCACGCCTTCGCGTTGCAGATTGATATGAAATTTCTGCCTTCGGCAAATAAAGATTTGTTATCTTTTAAATACCTCTGGATTGATATTCCAGAAAGAAAAGGGGATGAGCCCGAATTAATAATTTAATAATCAGGAAGATTAAAGCCTAAAATTGGTACAACAGGACAATTTTTAGGCATGGCGAATTCTTCTGCCGTGTTTTTTATTTATTGTGCTAATTTATTGTGTTTAGATTTCCGCATACAATATAAATCCAAAACTAACTTTCTATTACCTGCATCGGAGATCTGGCTGTGTCGGCATTTTCAAAGAAACAATAGGAGCTTAGAACAATATTTCCAAACGGTGCTTATGTTCACAAAGATAAATTCCTCTCTTGAATGTTTTACGCCAGATTAATTAATGAATGACCTTCCCGCAGATTAAAGAAGAATGGCCTTCATTGAAAACTGAACAGGGCTACCTTTATTATGGATAAGTTAATCTTACGGTAGATATCCATGTCAGAGTGATCGAGAATACGAGAAGGAATTTGGCTCGAATGGGACGCGTTAGGTCCCGCCCTTGAAGGTGCTGACGAGCACGGTACAGCAAACATGAAAAAAACAGTACGCTAATAAAACTGTTTACAGTATAAACTTTCCACGTGTGAAATACACCATGCCATTCAACAATTGCGCAAAAATATGTGTTATTTCGCAAGCAGTCTGCGCGCATGCGATTGCTAAATTGGTTTAAATTTGTGAGATTTTTTGGGAAAGAAGTTTAGTGCCCTAGTCGAATTAGGCGCTACGGAAAGGAAGCAACAAGTTCGATCAGGTCAAGTCAAAAATCAATAGTTGTATGCTAAAGTATGCTAGCTCAAACGGCAGAGTACGAGAGGAAGCAGATTAGAGAGCTGATAGTCACAAGATAATAGTCCACTGCACAACGGCTCCATGATCCAGCCGTCAGAGATGCTTTTGATCAGACAAATAAATTTATAGCAATTTTGTAACAATGGTGCCGTATCATACCCATTGCTCACAAGAAAGCTATTTTAAGAAAAAAAGATAATAATAATTAAATAATCTTCAATTAATTGCTACTTTTATACTTTTAACCGCTTGTAGATTGTGCACCCCTGAGAATTCTTTGAAAAAGGAAAACGAACACATAAAAAATAAAAACACCGCATTTGGAGAAATTATAAATAAAGTTGATGTTTAGCTTTGATAGTACAATGGTGAATTAAACTGTTACAACACACCTCACGCAAATTACTCACCAACTGTTTTTATAATGTCCACGTTGTTTTTCCAAAAGACTAATGTCTTGAATTGTTAATTCTTGATTTAAAATTCTATCACGGTGAATGACTGCGCGTTCTATCTGCCCACCCAAACGTATTCCTTATACTTTGGTCTCCATTATTGCTTTGTTACTCGATAATCACAACAGAGGATTTGGCCTGACAGCTTGCGGCATGTTTTTCCTTTCGCGTTTTTCTCTCAGGTCGGGCAATCCGTCAATCATTCCAGAACGACGTCAAAAGTTTTTGACAGCTCTTGGGACACTGCCAGATCTTGTATCGCATACCAGATACGTGCGTCTGATACGACTGTGACATAATATACGGTACGTGTGCGCGCCTCGCCAGGCCGAATAAAAATAACATGTGGCAAGAAAAACAAGCCTCCAAAAAGTCATAGAACACCTTTTAAATGACAACATTGGCTTAGGGACATGGAGTGATATGGTAAGGGAATAGTCATTGTTGTTTTCATCAAGAATGGTGTTTGCGTGCAAACGTGCGGGGCATGGCAGATATACCAATCATAAAAAATTGAAATGATTTGAAATTGATAACCCCAGACAACCATTATTTAACTGTCGCATTCTTAATTAGATTTTGCGATATCATTTTTGTGAAGATAAAGAATTCCAGTACTGTGAGTTCGACTGGAGCGATAAAACTCTGTTCAGTTTCCGCTGATAAGCGTCTTCGTGTCAATATTTAGACAATCATTCGCTTCGTTCTTCGCCGGGTTGAAGTGCACTGTCAAACTTTTCACTTAAACAAACAAATTAGCAGACATTTGCAAGATTATGAAGGGTCTATTTTTACTGGCATTCGCACTGAGAACTAGAAATATGCATCTTCACATGCGAAGCGTTTCAGGTATCCTTTCTTCCCAGATTGCGTATGGGGCATGCGCATTGCGCGCGAAGATTTCCTGCGAAATAGCGCTGGAGGCGGAATCAGCTCTTTTGAGCGCTGCAGTGTTTGTTGTCTTCCTGGTTCCTTTAGCACATCAAACCTCTCGTCGCGCGCGTGCTTTAAGCTGAAAACCTCACTCCCCTGTGCTAAAAATAAATGCGGAAATGACCAAAACTTGACTTTAGTAAATCCTAGATTTTCTTGTCAAAAGGTTCTAGGAGGAAGGAGGGGGGGGGGGGGGGGGTGGGGGGGTGGGTAGCCTCCCACGCGCACGCAGTCGTTCTCTTGGCTTGTCACGCAATCTTCCTCACAAGATTGCGTGACGAGTCAAAAGAACGTCTGGGGGAGATTTTGTATTGTAGGGGACGGATGAGGGGAACCGGTTACTAAACAAAGCTACATAACGGGGGGAGGTTCGGCCTCCAGACCCAAAATTTGTGCTTTCATATACCATTTTTAAAGGGAAAAGCAACGTATCTGGCTTCATATAATTAAATAAAAGCAACGGTCACCCAAAAGGAATCAGCTAGATCATTAGGATCACAAAAGGATCACCAAAGACAGCCATGGATAGCTGTTTCGGCCTTCTTACCATTGCTTTTAATGGTTTATTTTTTATTAAAATTATTACTGCATCTCCATGTCAACCTTATCTCCCTTTGCAGTGCATATTTGCTCAGTAGATTCGCCGACATCACAAAATATATCAGTGCGCCAAAATGCTGCTTGAACCAGATAAAAGTAATTTGAATAGGAATTAGCATTGAAGTTCGAGAGACCAAAGTTGCATTTCGAAGAATTATGGCCTTCATTCATTTCGTTATTATACTCGTTCATTCTGTGATAATTTATAGTCTTTATTGTATATTTGTATATATTGCATTATTTTTTTTTGTTTATTCCTATTTATTTGTAATATCATTTGTTGACAAATTTTAAGGAATTTACCTATTATATTTACCTGTTTCGCTCCGACGAAGGGCTAACGCTCAAAACGTCAGCAATTGAATCTCTTTACGGTGGCCAATTGACATTATCAACCCAGCTGATAAAACCAAATTATATTGTTATACTTCCCACCGACGCAGCACCACAGTTTCTTTAGAAACTTACCCCCTCTATGTATTTTTTAGTTTTAATTTTACAAATTTTATTTTTTTCGGAGATATTAGCATATTTTGAAACTAAAGTTTTGGGTTTATCTCGGTGTAAAAACCTATGACTTTTTTCTTTGTTTTTGAGCTATTGTTTTTCTGTTTTCTATTGTCACTGCAGAATATAAATTGTCTGTTGAGTTGTTATTCTTTACTATTTTATCAGCCTAGAACGGCATGTTAGTCGCCTCAATACGCATACAAAAGAGGACTATTATCAGCAGGAAGGGTACACTTTTTTATACAAGAACGTCTAATTTTGGCGCTGAGGCTGAACGTTCTTACATTTTTTGTGATTTGTGGCTGAAAACGTTATTAAGATGTTCTTAAATTTACATGGTATAGTATTTCAATAAATTAATGCGGGCGTGACCAGGAAACCTATCAGAGTACATTGCTTGCACACACTTGCGCGATTTGCTCTGGTGCCACGTGCGAGATGTCTCACCAGCCAACTCTCGCTAAATTTGACTTCAGATCAAGCATTGAACATAGAGGTTTGTAACGGGACATAAATTTATCAGATTTTGTGGCAAAAACGCAGAAAAAGTTCACAAGCAGTACGTGCAGCAAAGCTTTCTCAACTCTCATCACTCTCAGCCTGAGGAATGTTCTTAATACGTTCTTAAAATTTTGGTTAATTTCAGCCTCAACGTTCTTATAAAAAACGGTTCTTGTAAAAGAAAAAGAGTAACTTCACTGCCGATTTGACGAGGAAAAATATTCGCAAAATCCGACAAATCTTTTCGATATTTTGAATCCGAGGGTACATTTTTGCGTTACTTCAATCTGTCACGTGTATTGGAGCTCAGTCTACCGAGTTGCCGTTTTACGCTCGGAATTTCCTTGCAAAATTACCAAAAGTGAATATTTTTTACCGAAAAATGACGAGCCTAAAATTATTTCAATTAATCTAAAACATGAATTTAATGGAGCTTCATATACTATATTTCATTTATCCGTTGGTATATTTGTGTTTCTAATTTGAAAACAAATTTTTGGGGTGAGAGTATTTAAACAAAAAATACACGGCTTTTGGCCGTTTTTATATAATAATGAATCAAAACCAGTCCTATTCCAACATTGAGTGTACGTGCGTGGGGGTCAACTCTCTGCAGGGGTTCCAAGAATAATTGTCATTCTTTAACACCCCCCCTTCACCCACCCCCCCCCCCCTGTTTAAACCTCTTTTTTACGCAATTGTTGATTCTTACCTTGACCTTTCAGTTTTTTTTTTCACCATTTTGGGACGTTTGTGATTTTGAAGATTACTAAAAGTTTTAAAAAATATTCGAATGTTTTTTTATGATTTATGGCTGAGCACTAATTCTTGAGTAAGGGTTTGACATCTTCTGCGGCACACCCCCAATTTTGTGATACTTGTAAAAAACATACAAGAAGAACGATAGGAATCCAGGAGTTAAAGGCGCTCAGTAAATACTCATTTTTGCATGGTAATGAATAAAATTGTTTTGAAATAAGAAGAAAAGAGGCAGTGACAATAAACTGAGCAAATCACTTATAAAGGAACAAGGATGGCTTGGAATGATGATTATTTAATTATTTATCGGTTAGAAAATCTCCACTAACTGGAAAAATGTAGCCCGCGTTGTGCCGGAGGTGTCCAATAATATACTATACCGGCGGTTTTGTCCGTCTGCGACGCAGGCTTTTGTCATTTAGATTGAAAAGTATCCAAACACGACTTTGCATTGGAGCTTTTATAACATAGCCAGAAGATCCACGCAATCAAATTCAGTATGCGTATTAAAGTGTGCACAAAATCCAATACAACATGCTGATAGCGTGAGCAAATCGCTTCACAGCAGGTTATTTTCACGCGTGAATTTTTGCGAGGGTCGGTTTTAGGCAAATGGGCAAAAGGCAGATATATTACTTCTAAGAGCGGGGAGTGGTTGCCCAATTCTCCCGAACCAGAGGTTCACGTACCAAGCAAAGGTGCGCTAAGACCCGGGGCTAAGACCACACCACAACACCGGGAACTCCGTTCCCTACTTCTGTTGATCGTAACAAAGGTACAGGAGAGGGGCCGACGGTTTTATCGCACGTTCTACTCAATCATTTTGTCCGGTCTGAGGTTCCAAATCAAGACCTCCAGCACTGAAGTCCGACGCTCTACCAACTAACCAAACCGATCGGCGGTTTACAATAAAAGTGTATGCAGCTACGCCCCCCCCCCCCCCCCCACCCGGGGGGACAGCTATTCAAGAAAGATTCCACAGTCGAAATAAATCGTCAACCCCAATCTCAGAAATTCCACTGAAGTTCTGAAAACCGATCAGTTGAAAAACCAGAATACAACCTCAATACAACGTCGAAAAACACGTGACCTCGATGAGCTCTAAACCTGACAACAGGACTGATACTACGTGAAAAAGTAGACTTTGCGAGACATCAGCAATGCAGGAATCGAACCGATAAAGCAGGGTCTTGAGCCCGTGATACTGGTCAGTGGATAACTTATACTGGCAGGTAGGTGCGTTATGTATGGGGAAATTATTTTGTACCCAATGTATTATTACATAAACACCCATGAGACCTTACCCTAACCCTAACTCCCATATAATCTGTAATGTAGTCTAAAGCGATTTATATATCCCATAGTCTGGTATGTCGTCTAAAGCGATTTAAATATATCTGTACATTTCGGGTACTTAATGGTACATAGTCATAATGCTTTCATCGCTGCATTATCATTAAGGAACCATTCTCATTGTTTACAAACTTGGGTACATAATAATTTCCCCCATTCATCACGTACCTACGATCTAGACTATATTCAAGACAGAGGGGGTAAGTGTGGTGCTGCGTCGGTGGGAAGCACAACAATATAATTTGGTTTCATCAACTGGGTTGATAACGTGAATTGGCCACCGTAAAGAGATTCGAGAGCTGACGTTTCGAGCGTTAGCCCTTCGTCGGAGCGAATCAAGGAATTGTGCGTCGTGTGTTTTTTATATACAGAAATATGGAGCTTCGCTATTGGCTGGTGCCTGGTAACGTGAAAACAACGGAATAAATTAGTTGAATGAAAAGTTGGTTTTCACATTGTAATGCAAATTAGCCTGTTGTCTGCCACGGGGCAAAGATTGAAATGATGCCGTTTCTCGGAAAATCTGACGGTCTAAATAGTGAAGTATCAGCATTAAAACCACATTTGAGAGCCAAGTTATGGAATAATGATTGCATTATAAGGAATAGTTTGAAATAGTTACTGGATATCTTGACTCTTGAACTACGCAAGCCGTTTTCCTTTTTAGAAAGTGCCAAAATTGGGCTAAACTTAGAATATTTAAACCACAAAACAGAAATCAAAGCATGGCTATGAAAAAAATTATCAGACATGACAAGAAACCAGTTGAAATTTGTCGATTTAGGCTTGTTTGCCCCCTCACAAATCACGTGCCTAATTTGCATTACAATGTGAAAACAAACATGACGGCTATCATGAATAAGGTCTATTGGTACCAATCGGCTGATTCAACTTTGATTACATAACGTTACACGCATGTGATGTGGGCATGGTTTATAAGGTGTTGCTCATGGGAATAACTTTGCCAAAAAACTGTTGCTGTAAATTGTTACCAGACGGGTGTGGTTTTCCAAACTTATCTTACCATTTAATAAATGAGAACTCCCCCAGTTTGGAGAGCCAGATGATCTATTCACGCACAAACCACCAGACATCCGCCGGAACCACGATGAGATCAAATGCGCCATGCGTATCGTCACGAGATTTTATGTCATTTTCTTATGCGCAAATTGAAAGAAACCTCAACATATAATTTTTAGCTATTTTTATAATTTTAGGTCAGAATTGAAACTTCAAATAAGGTTATATCTCTCCTGATTTACGAAAACATACCTTTCGATTTATGGAAGACTCGAACATGGTACAAATTAATACCATATCACCCCCTCCCCCCTCCCCCACTAGTAGGTAGGGGAAAAGTTCTACACGTGTCAACACGAGAAAAGCTCCACACGTAACAACACGTCCACAAATGTGGCCCTTTAGTCCCAAATGAAGGGTTTCCGATGACAAAGGTTTATTAACCTGCTGCGGTTAGTCATGAGTGCTGGCAGGGGCGTACCTAGGGGAGGTCCTGGGATGCCCACGACCCCCCGCCCCTGTGTGACCCCCCGCCCCTTTGAACAATTCTGACTACATCCCTGGCAGCTGGGGGGGAAGAGACTGCACGGACATAGTGGCTTGGAAAGAAACAGGCCAAGGCAAACAACTCTGAAAAGACTGTCTCTGAAATCTGTTAGGAGCTCCTGGCTAAATCAAATATTAACCCATGGTCCTATATTTGGCGGACTAGCTTATTTGTAGGATTTTGGGAGCTTATTTTCGGTGTATCTGGCTGAACATCGAAGTTTTACGGTAACATAATTTTGTTCAAAGATCGTGCGTGTTTAGGTATTCTGTCAATCAGTGCTTCTACCGGTGATTTTTTCTTTTTTGTTTGCAATGCAGATGTTTGGTTGCGTAATAGTTGTCACGTGTATACGCCCACAGCTTGCTCAAAATGTTTCAAATCAAAAGGTAAATAATGTGCGAGTTAGTTTGCGTTTGATAAAATAAGTGTAAGTAAAATCTTGACCCTTGTAAGGCAGACTGGTATAGTTATAAAATTAAAAGAGCTCCAAATGTGACTCGAGACGCATCTTGAAAAGATAGCCTTTAATTTTCAAGGTGACCTGAAGGCCCTTTCATTGAATTGATCCTTTAAAAATATAAACTTTCTGGAAAGTTATCGCGTTCATTCGATTGGACTTTTAGCACGTTAATAACAAGACGCTGATCAGCTTATGTCATCAAAACTAACTCATTTTATCTTTATTGTTTGCGACAAATAAATTTTTAGCAGAACTGACTTCTGCGTGGGAACCGTTCCAATAAAATAATGCGCGTTTTATCGATCACAACAGGTCTCCATGCAACCGTGAAGGAACCCTTGTTATTCTTTTGTAGCACTTGTCGTTGGCGCCCTTCCGTTAGGACACGACCCTGGGGCTAACCCTAAGCCTACGTCACTCAAACATTTTCACCGTTTTCATATTTCAACGGCAGGTTAGCATTTTTAGGCCTGCATTAAAATACCTGTTGAAAATAGCCTTAACTTCGAGTGTCTAAGAAATATTTTTGAATGCAACGTCATATTTAATCACCCTTACGTGGACAGATTAATTTTACTATAACAACAGGTAGCACATTGTCCATTCAACATTTTAAATTTGCAATGCATGACTTACCTAAATTTGTCAACTTCGTTGACAACTTAGAGAATAAGCAGAGTACAACTACAGTCATCCATATTGTTTGAGGTGAAACGACGCGAATGTATAGCGCCCAAACCTGGAGTTTACGGAAAACGCTAATTGAAAGGGCTGTGAAAAACGTCAATCGCCAATTTGTAAAGGGGTAAGTGAATCGAAACGCAAACGATAGTGGAACAAATTTAAAAACCAAGTCACGAATTATGATGTACTAAATTGTTTCCTAATATTCATTCAAAACACTCTCTTTAATCCATCAACCTTTTAAAAACTAGTGCATTTAGCTTTTTGAGCATGTAGGTCGAATATTTGTTTGTCATGTAAAGCGGAGTAGGAAAGCCGCGTGTTTTTGTTTCCATTCATTGTGACCAGACGTCTACAAATTGATAAACAGAAATGATTATTTTATTGCAGAGTACTTTCCTTTCAATTTGATATCAACCCATTTATAAACACCTGATTCAAAACATAATGTTGTATTGATACGTAGATCTCGTAGATTTTTAGGTATGATATTGCAGTCATACTAACGGAATATGTCAACAGTATAAATTTCACAGACAAGAATAGTGATTTTAATTATTATTATTCAGACAGTTTCATTTCACACGGCCGGTACTTTCTCGCTCGCCAGTTTTATTCTGGCACACGGCAAATTTTTGAAGACTTTCGCAATTTCAATTTCAAATGCTATTTTTCAGGTATTTTGTGTTTTTGAATTAAATTTATTAGTTGCCCACAGGCTATGAAAGTTGTAAAATTATTTAGGAATTTCTTTCGTCTCGGCCGGAGGAACGTAAGGAATGAGAAAGAAAAGGAAGAATAAAATCTTTTCACAATTTGTCGCAAATAATGTTAAGAAAACAGTGTTAAGAAAAGAGATTTTTATTGCAGTATGTTGCTTTTTGCCAAATTTCTAAACGTTGCTATGTTTGAACAATTTAAATGAGGATAGGGGCTCATGGGGGTGGCATTTGACGTGAATACGTCTTTGTTTCCACAAAACGTATTTTAAGATTATTCAAAGAACAAATGAATCAACCACGCTTTGAAAACAAACGACATTAAGGCTTGGTACTTCAGGTTTTTAATTTTGGCAACTGGCCATTTTTTTCTTCAACGTGGCCGTAATAATTGCATATCCGTTCTGTAGTTTTAGTTGAGGGAAGACGATGCACAACACAAGCCAGGCTAGCCCTCGCTCGCAGCAGTTTCCCGCCAAATTAGGGGCTTTGTCGAGGAGGACGTCTTCTGGCTGCGCGCAATTTTCCTTCACATACGACCACTTGTACAAGTGTTTATACCAACGTAATGAGCCACACGATCAAACAACGCCAGATCTAGAGAACTTGAAACACAATACTGGCCGCAAAGGTAATAATGTATATTAATGGATTTAATTTTAAGTTAAAATAAAATAATCAAGCAGGCTAAAATAATCAAACAAAGATTAGGCCTTTCCAGTCGATAAAATGTTGCGTTTCTCATCACTGGGTCGGTCGTTTCTCATCGAGGGTCGGTCGGCTGGGCAAAAAACCAAAAGTAAGGGTTGGCTTGGAATTTTGTTCAATCTTGACCGCTCACAAACGAGGAATTCTACCAGATTCGGCAATGCGAGATGCGACTTATGCTCATGTCAAAGTTCTCTTGTGATTCACTTGCAAAAATTCAAATGAGTGTATAAAATGTCTAATTACTGAAACGGGAAAGGGTACCACGTGATCTCGCTAGCAAAACGTATGATTAGCATAATTATTCTCCTCTTAACATATTCGTTGCCCTCTTGGCCCAAAGCAGGTGAGAAGATTCATGGCGGAAAGCTCACTTTCGCTAAAAGGTCTTGTCCAGATGAACTGGAGCTGCACCCATCAAGCACCGGCTGTAAGTACGGGATCCGAACAAAACAAGTTATTCCCGATGGGACGTGGATGGGTCCGTATCAAGGCGAAGTGGTTAAACCCAGTGACGTCACTGCTGGGCGGGATACGTCATTTATGTGGGAGGTAAAACTTCTTTACGCCATGTTGAATGCATTGACTAAGTTGAAAAAGATTGAAAAAACCCCAGAAAATTACGAGCAGAGCAGAGTCTCTTCGATCTTCCTAGAAAAATCGGAAAGAGGAAGAGAAACAATACTGGCCGCAAAGGTAATAATGTATATTAATGGTTTTAACTTTAAGTCAGTATTAATTTCAAAGGGATACAACAATCAAACAAAGATTAGGCCTTTCTAGTCGATAAAATGTTTCGTTTCTCATCGCTTTTCTCCTTTGAACGTGGCGATTTTTCTAGGAAAATCGAAGAGACTCCGCTCGCAGGGTAGGCTTGTGCATAATTTCACGCGGGATTAGCGCGCGCATGAAAAAACGTGGTGGCGTATTCTTCATGTGCCAGAGGTAAATCGATCTCGTAAACAGTCGGAGGAGCAAGTGTCAGTTTGAGTAAATCTTCGTTGAATCCCCGAGAAGTTTCCGACTTATTTTATCCAATCAAAAACTTGGGCGAAAGCTCGCGAATACACCGAAAGTAATCGCGCCAGCAAATACGTCATGTTGCTTTATAGCAACTACAGGAACGAATACTTCGTCTCGGAGGAGGGATTTCGTCGTCAACTGGCAATTGTTTCCCCAACTGGAAACAAGTTTGTTAACTTTACATTTTCTCTTTTGGTCTTAATTTAATCAAGCAAAGCAATAAATTTCTTTTTTTGTAAACTAAATATAACAAGCAAGTAATCGAGAATAGAAATGATCACGATGATATTCTAAGGGAGTATTTCATATAAACAAGGAACTGTTTTGCTCCCAAACGAGTATGGGGATCCCCCAATATCGCATGCAAAGTTCGATAAAAATCTCAGTGCACGCAGGTTCTATTCAGTTCAGATAAATGAGTTTGATCAGAAGTATTATTATAAGGCTGAATCGCGTTGAGAAAAACTGAATGGTAATGCGTGGTTCAGTTCTACCTGTAACCACCCCCGGGCAACCCCGGGACAAGTTCAGCCCTTTCGGCCCGGAGTGGGGAATTGTTTTTTCAGTCTTGTCCGGGGGGGGGGGGGGGGGGGCTGGGGCAAATCGAAAATACCTTCACGATGTTCTTCCCCGTACCGCGCGAGGGAGACTGCCTATTTCCTATTTCCAACTGGTGAGAGAAGAATAATCTTCTAAAGTTTAAATCTGCATTCGAAGGTTTTTTGCTTTCCCTTTCTTCTCCTGTTCGCTGTTTTTTCGAGAAGTGGTGAGACGTGCGGGTTAGATTTTTTCCTTCAGGTTTCTTTATAAAATGAAGTCTTTATGATTTCTTATGCTATATATGTTCAGTCCAGAAAAGCGTTCAAACTCGCGAGTAGACTTTTAACAAGTCGGCCCTTATCACCTTATTATCGACGCTGAGGTCGCGATAACAATTGGCTAAGTCACGACAAGCGAGGGACTTCGCGGTCGCTTTCAGAAACGTTTAGGTTTTAAAAAACGGTGAAAGCTAGGTAAAAGGGTAAAAGGTGGTGTGTGATGTATGCATGTATTAAAACTTGTAGAATCATTACAGTAACTGTCGTCTTTTATCTCCACAGATTTACGAAAATGGGAAATTACTACATTTCATCGATGGTAAAGATGAGAACACGTCTAGCTGGATGCGTTTTATTCGCTGCGCTCGACACAAAGGAGAACAGAATCTTTTCGCTTTTCAGTACAACAAGGAAATTTACTACAGAGCATTCAATAATATTCCTGCTGATACAGAGTTACTCGTTTGGTACGAAGACAAATATCCACAGTACATGGGGATACCGCTGAAGATCACCGACATCGGCTTGCAGGCTCATGATACAAGTATGTATTTCATTTAACTAAAGGAGTTGCGGGGAACGCCCTTTAACGAGGGAAACGTAGAGTTACACACCCATACACTTTTATCGGACAAAAGAGTAGAGAATTAAAAGCTAAAAGCTAATAAGGCAATGCATGCCGCAGCTGTTTTATCCCAATTATTCTGTCACAAAGGGGAATCATTCTATCTCCCAAGCGCGTCAGTGTCATGCTGTCGAGATATTTCGGCTCCTGGTTCTATCGCGCTAGCGTAGCTCGAGAGAAATGTTGATAACAAAGATCTCCCGATAACATTAAGGGACGGACCATTTTATTTTTGAGGGAGGGGGGGAGGGGCTTGTGTAATTACCAAAAAACATTGCTGCAGAAGACAGAGCGCCAAAACATATCGTGCAAAGGGAGCCACGCGAAAAAAATCTAGCAAGTAATTTCTACTATCCAGGCCCTATTACTTCTAATCCATGTAATCCCTGCTGGGACAGAAGGCTGCATCCAGGTCCTGTGATGATGTAAAAACAATTCTTGCACAAGCTCATAGTCCAAAAAAAATCGTGCTCAACCTGAAGGTGAACTAACCAGGAAGTAACGAATGCGACGTACTCTTGGAGTGAAAATACACCTTTTTTTAGAAGAATATGTTTGGGTGAATACAAACAGCTATGTCAGCTGTTGAAAGAAGTGCGAGTTACAGGGGTGGAGTGGGGGGTGGGGGAACTTCCCGTACATTCTCTTAAATGAAATCTGAACGATGTTCTGGCAACTTGCAAAGCAATCATTCTGGTGGTGCACTACGAATACCTCAAAGTTGCATGATAAGTGCTTCTGTGTGCATTTCGTGGCTAGAGAGCGAGTTCGACACTGTAACATTTTTATTGAAGTTGAAGATGTTTTCTCAGTTGTATAAATTATTTTCGTTGAGGTTTTCGTTGTCAACACGTGGTGGCTGTTGTAAAATCAAGGTATGCTATGAAACGTGGTGATCGCAATTTTCACTTGCCTCGAAAATCATGATACATTAATGAGCATTTCAGTGCTGAAAAAGTAATGCAAAAATCACCAAATTCTGTGCTTTTTATATAAGGAGGCAAAGAAATTTCTGACCACTGCTGAAAAACTAAATGCATCAAGTCAGTGAGATTCTTAATACACACCTTCGAAAAGCCGCTGACTAGTGTGAAAACATCATTATTCGGTCCCAGATCTCGTTTCTCCTCCCCCAGATAACAGAATGAAACTCTTTTTTTTAATATCAGTGCTCTCTCGTGTCTTCCACAGATTGTGCCATTCACACACAACTACCGGATGAGCTTAAACGTCCCAAGCATGATTCAAGCTGGAAAAGATTCGAAACACCACCTCATAACCCATCAGCTGTCAAAAGCTCCAAGTCAGCGTTCGTTTCGGTACCTCAAGGATACTACGACAGTCCTACCTGCAATTCTCAGACTGCGCATGGGCGAAGGAAGCGACAAATAAGTCAGGCAGATCATTGTGAACATTTGGGTCCAGTTTCCCGTCGGAGAACCATTGTGATTAACAGAACTCTTGACGCGCCAGATCCGTTTTGTATTTTAACAACAGCAAAGTGAAAGGACGTTGATCGGTTTTCACGCTGCGTGAAAACTCAACACGCACACCAACAATGGTCTTCTTGAGTGAAGAATTTCGCTTTTAACAAGCAGTAAGTCTGGTCAATTCATCAGCTTTTGACAACAAGAATACTTGTCTTTCCCAGCAAACCAAACAAATCTCCCAGCAACACCAACAACTCTTTTTACCAGCCTACGAAAAGCTTTTGCAGAACACCTCGATTGGGTGCTCCTGGACATAAGAAGTTGTCTGTAAAGGAGCCATGTGACCAGGAATTGAGTTATTTTTGCAATGAATAATATTGCCTTCAGTTGAAGGAAGATTGAAATGGTTGTAATTGTGAAAATTGTTAAATTTAGGCCAAAAATTTAGACGTCGCTCCTATAAATTTGAATCAAAATATCACAATTCTTACTTACCAAAAATATTTATTTCACACATCAAAGACATTTGCTGTGGTAGAATAGTTTGCAAATACGAACCTTGCCCAGCAACACGACACAGGAACTTCAGGAATGGAATATTATACTTCTTGCTAGAGAAAGTTTACCGGTACAGGTCGCTATCTTGAATCAATCAGATTTCTTTATAGGTATTCACTTATTGACGCAGAATACTTTATGAATGCACTTTCTTAGATTCAGTGTCCAAAAAATTTTCATTCTTAGTCAAGTACTATCCGTTCGGTTATTTTCCTCGGACGGTCACTATGGGATGATAGTGCATGTCTCTTCGCGGATGAACACAATAGAGTGTTTCTGTCGAAAAACTATCGGCTGATAGTAAGAATTTGATATTCTTTTAAAAAGCATAATATGCTAATAAGCGATGAAAACTGAACTTCCGGACATAAATCTAAAAATTCAAAACCTGGGGAATATCGCTTGGGGTAGGCCGAGTTGGCTAAAATGAGGCGATATTCCGCAAGATTGAGCAGGATAATTGTTTTATTATTCAACAAATTGTCAACGAAGAGTATTTTACAGCTACAAAAGTTGCCGTTATGAAGCGATTTACAAGACTTCGGCCGAATTATCGTTACTTAAAGGACCTACGTCACGATATTTTGAGTTTTTTTTTGCAACGAACCAAAACCTAAAACTAATAGTTTACAAAGAGGTAAAACACCAAAGAGATGAAAAATTTGAAAAATTTAGGCTAAATTTTTCAAAATTAAAGGCGCAAACTTGACGTAGCTTCCTTAACGTATCTCGTAGGATATCTGCCAAGTACAGATGACGTAAACAACCGCTTCGTGACCATATATGGGCAACGTGACACTTTGTCGAATAATAATCTCGGACATTCCCCAGTTTTGTCAGTATCACGTGACCTGTTTTAGGCTAATCGCGCGCACAAAAAAAAATTGATGGACTGTAAGGACTGATAGTGTCTCTCCGCGGATGAACACTATCGCGTCACATGATCAATTTAAACCAATCAAAAACGGAGAAAATTTAGTGGTGACCTATAGTTAACAATTAGATTATGAGCTCGAGATTTCTATGAGGTGATAGTTAGACTACTCACCCCGTTTACTATGAGAGATAGTCAACTCGGCTGCGGCTCATGGACTATCGCTATTGTTCACCACTAAATTAAATTTTCTTCCGCGAGCACATTCAAAAACGAGCATCTTGAATAATTTGTAAATACAGAAACTAAATGCAGAACTTTTGGTCTGTAGACCCGCTTCTTTACAAAAAATTTTATGGGCGAGTGGTATCCATCCGGGTATTTTCCTCGGACGGACACTATGCACTGATAGTATCTTTTTGCGGATGAACGCGTTACGTGGTCAATATAAACCAACGAGAATCCGAGAAAATGTAGAGGTGAACTATAATCGCTCATAGGAAATGAGGGCAACTAGTCTAAATTTTAATTAGAACTGGTCTGATTGTTTATATCCAGTGGAAGTCCCAAATTCTTGAGCCCCAGATTTCTCTTACTTCTGTAAACTGATCTTTTCTTTAAGGCAGGATTCTACCTGAAAGCCGTTTTTCCGTCATTTAAAGTGGGTTTGAAGAACATATCTCGTTTGCGTTTCAAGGAATGCCAAAACCCGTCATTCATCTCACAAGTAAATGTTTTGTGATGTTTTGTAAATTTTTCGGTATATTTGGGAGGAGAGAGTTTTTCTTAAAGGAGGAGGAAAATTTGGAGAAATAGGAAATAATGAAGATTTAATGAAGCTTAAAAATTAGTTTAAAATTAGTTTAAAATTAGAATATGCACACCAAAACAGTCCCCCAGCCAAACTGGTTGCTCCTGGGTGGGGTTCAACTGTCTGTGGGTGTTTCAAAACTATCTTTTTTCCTTTTATACAATCTCTAAACCTCCCAACATTTTATTAAAATTCAGGTAGAATCCCCCCTTAAACTGAATACTGATCTCAATTATACCCCAGATTTCTCTAATTCTCGATTTCTCGAACCGATTTTCTCTTTCATGGTGGTTCAGAAAATCAAAACCGATTGCTTTGAATATAATCATACATTCCATAGTATTTATGAATTTACATATTTGCTTTGTAAATAAATTCATCGACTAAGAGGTCGTTTATTAAACAGGACATTGAATTGTAATGGTTTCTATTGATTAATAAGCCACCCGTTTCAGTAAACACCGGAATCAGGAGGAGCGGGCGGGGGGTTGGGTGGATAAGAAGGGAGGTCTGGGACAGAGTGACGATGGGTCTGCAATCAACAACATCCATCGAATGGCCCTCTGGCTCGGAATACACTGGGAACGAGTTTGGTTAGCTAAATTAGACTACTAAATCACCCTGGTTAGCCTATTATAACACTGCGGTTAGCCTACAAAGCAATCCGGTTAGTCTACTGAGCACTGCGGTTAGGCTACAAAGCACTGCGGTTAGCCTACTGAGCACTGCGGTTAGCCTATTAAGCAATCCGGTTAGCTTACTGAGCACTGCGGTTAGACTATTAAGCAATCCGGTTAGCCTACTGAGCACTGCGGTTAGCCTACTGAGCACTGCGGTTGGCCTACTAAGCAATCCGGTTAGCCTACTGAGCACTGCGGTTAGCCTATGAAGCAATCCGGTTAGCCTACTGAGCACTGCGGTTAGACTAAAAAAGCAATCCGGTTAGCCTACTGAGCACTGCGGTTAGCCTACAAAGCAATCCGGTTAGCCTACTGAGCACTGCGGTTAGCCTACAAAGCAATCCGGTTAGCCTACTGAGCACTGCGGTTAGCCTACAAAGCAATCCGGTTAGCCTACTGAGCACTGCGGTTAGCCTACAAAGCAATCCGGTTAGCCTACTGAGCACTGCGGTTAGCCTACTGAGCACTGCGGATAGCCTATATTAAGTAATCCAGTTCGCCCACTAAGCACTGCGGTTAGCCTACTAAGCACTGCAGTTAGCCTACTGAGCACTGCGGTTAGCCCACTAAGCACTGCGGTTAGCCTACTAAGCACTGCGGTTAGCCTACTGAGCACTGCGGATAGCCTATATTAAGCAATCCAGTTAGCCTACTGAGCACTGCGGTTAGCCTACTGAGCACTGCGGTTAGCCTACTGAGCACTGTGGTTAGCCTACTGAGCACTGCGGTTAGCCTACTGAGCACTGCGGTTAGCCTACTAAGCATTGCGGTTAGCCTCTTAAGCACTGTGGTTAGCCTACAAAGCAATCCAGTTAGCCTACTGAGCACTGTGGTTAGCCTACAAAGCAATCCAGTTAGCCTACTGAGCACTGCGGTTAGCCTACAAAGCAATCCAGTTAGCTTACTAGGCACTGCGGTTATACGGTTAGCTCTCAAGAATGGTAAGGGTAACTCGATAAATTCTTAAAATTAATGTAGTAGTTAGTGTGCCGTGGCCTTTGACTTTTGGCGCGAGTGGGGCAGAGGTGACACCATTCTCGTCCCCATAGCCCTTCTCGTTTCTCTTAGCCGGCAGGGTCCTTGGCACGAAAAACTAAGGCTCTGGGACATACGATTTTCAATAAAATTCCAATGTTTTTATTGGCTGTTGAGAACAAAGAAATCTTAAACGGAAGTCAAAATGTTCGCCGGCCGCGTTATTACAACACACAACACGTAGAAACATCAATGCTATATACATGAAGTCCGGAAGTCCTAGAAGAGCCCTTCGTTTCTCGTGCCGAGGCCCTGCCGACTAAGAGAAACGAGAAGGGCTATGGGGACGAGAATGAGGTGACACGAGTATTCAAAGAGCGTGCGAAAATCGACGTGTGTTTGGCTAACTATTTATAGGCTTGCTAAGTCTAGCACCCCTTAAGAATAACAGAATAGACTGAAGTTAAAAATTTTAGGTTGTTTTATTTTTTACACATTTTATAAAATATACTTCATACTGACTTCATTGTAAGCTAGCATCAGAATAAAGAACGCGTTTGGAGATGTCGTTTCAAGCGACATTATTAAGTTCGAAGACAACATTGCCGTCTAAAAAAAAAGCTGCGCTGTGTAAGGACACATTGAAATTTTGAGGACAATTTTGAAGCTGAATGATAATTTTATTCGATGAATGAGAGATGCAATGATATACCTTTTTGGTATAAAAATCAGCAGATAAAATGTTCGGCAGTCTCTTTATAATAGTCATAATAGAACATTCCGATTTACTCCTACTTAATGTGTAGACTGGGGAGTGCATGGTGCGCATGCCTATTTCTGTTCTCCAAAAGAATTATACCGTGATTGCATGTTGCCCGTAGAATGGATCGTGTCACTAATTTTTACCCGGTGGCACGATGGGCAAAATCAGGAGCCATTTTGCTCCTGGCAAAATCTCGATGGAAACTAACAACATAGATACATACACAGGCTTTGCAGTCCAGGGGCTTTTTAAACTGTCCCCTGCATGGATGTTTAAAGAAATTCACCAGACGTTTCATTGCACTCAGCTGCATGTTCTACTATTTCTAATTTAACCACTGGCAAAAAATGTCTGATAGGGGCTGAGAAAAATTCTGTGGTGCTGGCGTTTTGGTGGGAGTTTTGTTCCCCCAAGCAATCGCCATCTTGAAGTGGCAAAATATTTAAGAGTTGGGTTGCCTCACCTCAAACCTCCCTGGCTTTTCGAATCCAAGATGGAGAAAGTGAAGCTTGCTTACTATTACTTGAAATGTTAAGGGGCTCTCTCTCTCTCTTCCTTTGAGACTCCCTGGGGGGAGGGGACGGGATAACGGTAGTTGAAAGCGGCCAATGTGAGAGCGTGGGAGCCTTTTATCCTTCCTTGTGTTACCCGCACACAACCCCTCTGCCCAGTCTCTGAAAAACATCTGTAAAAGTTAACTAGCAACCGACTGTAATTATCTCTATTTTGATAGCCCTATTCGTCCTCTTCAGGGACACAATCACCAGGAAA
The DNA here is from genome assembly GCA_947652115.1 of Blastomussa wellsi. Lineage (NCBI taxonomy): Eukaryota > Metazoa > Cnidaria > Anthozoa > Scleractinia > Plerogyridae > Blastomussa > Blastomussa wellsi. The sequence continues at coordinate 27,212,006 of OX393563.1, read as the reverse complement.
TCGCTGATGCCTCGCTAAATGACTTGCTTGTGAAAATGTCTTGTGGCATTTCTCGCAGCTAAATGGTCTTTCCCCCGTGTGAGTTCGTATATGGTTATTTAAAGTCGTCGGTCCTGAAAACGTGCGAGAACAGAACCCACACTTGAACAGTTTTTCACTGGTGTGTTTCTCCACGTGGCCCCTTAAATCTGCTGGCGTGGCAAATGACAACGTGCACTGCCCGCACTGATATGGCTTCTCCGGAGTCTGTGAACACTCATGCATTTGAAGCAACACCCTCTGAGTGAATGTCTTTAAACACTGTCGGCACCTCCACATGCCGAACTCATCCGGAGAGATCTGTGATGTTTGAGTTTCTTTTTGTTCATAGTAAAACTGTTTATGAAGCAGAGGAGGCTTGTAAGAAAGAAGAGCTGGCATAACACTTTTCACGGTGTTTCCGGTCTGACTTTGCTTTTGTGCATGTCCTTCACTTGTACCGGGAGAAATATGTTGCTCATCTGGAAAAGTCATGTTGTTTAATGTTCCTTAAGTAATCAGTATTGAAATCTAACCTGAACTAACTAGTATATATGTTTAAAGTGCCAATGGAATGAGACAATGAGATGAGACAGAGTGGCCGAGTGCCGAGTGCACGTGGTTCCTCTATTAAATTGGCATGTCTGGGAACTAGCTATCTCGAAGCTAAGTGCATGACCACTGAAAAACAACATTAAGGTAACATTTCAGACACATATCAGAGATAAAGCTTGAATAATTCAACTTAGCGAGTTTTACTGATTGATGGGCATGAGCCGAAGTTTTTACATGACGAGTGCACTGGCCTCCGTTGTAGTGAGTGATCCGTAAAATGACTGTTGATACAACAATGACCTCACATGCTGTGTCGCCTGGCTGAGAAGCTATCTAAAATAGTTCATATGAAAGTTTGTCCTTTTAAGTGAATAAATCGAATACTCACTGTCAAGCAACTGTGATCTCTGTAATTCACATGGAACGTGTATTTGCTGAAGAAGGCTTCTGTCGTTCGTGGTCACAAGATCCTTGTGTCGATGTTGTTTCAATTGTTTGTCAGACGCATGCGCACGTGTTGCATTGTCCCTTAGATTGTTAGTTTCAAATTGTTCTTGTTCAGCAATTCTTTGCAAATCTTTATTAATTGGTTGCAAGGAGTAAAGATTATTTCCATCAATCGGCCTCCGAAGGAAATCTCCGACAAATTGTCTTTCATTTGATGTCACAGGCAAACCTGACTCAGATTTTTTACGTTTACCATACCTTAGTGCCATTCTAGGGCCATGCCTTACACCAGAGACACTAAGCTGGTCTCGCTGAAGCTCGTTACCCAAAGTGTGTGCCACAGACACGAAGCGCGGCTGCACAGCACGTGTTGGAGGGACTCTGAAGTTTCCCATGTGATAGTTCTCACGCGGCTCTTGAAAGCCGCACCTTTTAGCATCTGAGTTAGGAGGAGTGCTGGTCACACTGGTGACTGGAGAGCCTCGAGCACTTGAAGATGTTGCTGAAATTAAAGGAAGAGTTTTAGTCAAAAATATAGCTACACGGTTATTTTTGAAGCTTTTGTAAACTTCCCAGAAACATTTTCCCAAATTCTTTAATTCGCTGACCTGCATGGGTTACGTCGAGAATCGTGTTATTGTTTGAAACAAAACATTTAACGATCAAACGAGTCAATAGATTCTTTCTTTTCTAAACTCATTATGGTCTTATCCACACAGAGAAAAGAGTAAAAACCACTTTGTACAGCATAATAAACATGTACAGTGCTACATGGAAGTGCTGCTTTGAATGGTCACACACTAGAACCATCAGCTTATAGCACGACATGAAAAAACAGCTCAAAAACATTCATTTAAATGGTCTTGGATTTCATCAGTGGCGCATGCAGTTCAATAGAAGTCAGAACTAACTTGTACAACACTAGGGTTTTATCCACAGACTTAAAAGATAGAACCACCTGTCCTTGTAAAGCATAATAAACAGTACCACATGAAAGTACTGCTATGGCCATACACAGGGGTTTCATCCACAGACTTTGCCGCGTGAAAATACTGCTCAATTAATAGCTATTTTATTTGAATGGTCTGGCACTAGGGTTTCATCCACAGACGTAAAGGTTAGAACCACCTTTAACAGCATAATAAACATTACCACGTGAAAGTACATATATTTTATTAGACGTTTGGTGAGCAGTATCGCTGAGTAACGAGCAACGAGTAAAAATTCTCAGCGATACTACTCAGCAAAACATCTAATAAGAGATTTATTATCCAACACGCCAAATTGTTATGTCCGTGCGGACGAATTTCTAATCGGTTCTCTGGAGTACAAATCCAGCGTGATATTTGTTCTTGTTTTGGGCGTTATTTGTACTGACAATAATGCTCAAAAGCTTTCATTTGAATGGTCACACGTCAGGGTTTCATCCACTGAGTCTTTTCTTTATTCTCACCATCTGTCTGCTTCCCCCCGTCTGCTTGGCAGTGTATTAGTATTGTAAGGGGAAAGTAGAATTTGATCACCACAGGGTTATGCGGATCTTACCCGAATCGTAATCCTGCATGCCAAGAGGAATCCCTAAGAATTGTGGGTATTTGTCATCATACCAAACCAGCAACTCTTTTCCGGGAGGAATTTCTTTGAATGCGCGATAAAAAATGTTCCCACAATATTGAAAAGCGTACAAATTCTGTTCCTTTATGTGACGCGCACAGCGGATAAATCTCATCCAGCTAGAGGTCTCTTCGTCGCTTCCGTCAATATAATAGCTCAGCTTACCGTCTTTGTAGATCTACAAAACAAGAAATATCAACATTTGAATTCTCTCCTCTATTTGTCATATATAGTGCGATTCTGCTTGGGAGAAGTTAAGTTTGAGTAAATGCACGTGTGTTTTCCGGAGATGGCATATTGGTCTATTTTGATGTCTGGCTAACTTGAAATTCGAAGCGAGAAATTGCAAAATTGAGAAAAATAAAGATAAAATGAAAATGAGAAAACGAGAGAAACAAATGACCTTAGATGCTATCGAGTGGTGAAGCAAAGATTGCAATTTCGTTAAAGTGCCTATGAAATGAAAAAATGAGCCATTGAAAAGTAAGCTTATTGGAAAGGCCTTTAAAAATGAAGAAGAATGGCGTTTTCCTTTTTGTGATATCTCCTCTCGTTCCAGAGATATTCAAGATTTTCGAATTATGCAAATTAGCTACTGATGATGTCATAAGGTGTGATAATTTGGGTGAAAAAATACGAAATATAGCAGATCTCTGCAAGTAATGATGCAATGAAATTGAACTTGGTGAGCATGTTATAGCCTAAGAAATACATCAGATGGTGAATATTTTGGTGTTGCTATAGCAACAAATCCGGTTCCAGATCTCTATTTGATCTTAGCAATTAAACATCATCCACTTCCTAAAGGTTAATTAGGAGAGCTATTGAAAAATGGGCATTGTTCACGCTTTAAATGGGATCAATTATTTGCCCAATACAGCCAAAAGCGAGTGATATTTGATTTAAAGAGGTAAGAGACTGGAACCAAGATTATTGCCATAGCAACATAAAAATATGTATCAAGAGGTGTATTTCTTAGGATACAATGTGCTTGCAAAGTTCCAATTGCATTGCATCATTACTTGCTGAGATATGCCATATTCTGTGTTTTTGCACCCATACAATCACACCTTATGACGTCATCAGTACCTAATTTGCATAATACAAAAATCTTGAATATCTCTGGAACGAGAGGAGATATCACAAAAAGGAAAATGCCATTTTTCTTCATTTTTAAAGGCCTTTCAAATAAGCGAATTATTTTTTAAATATAATTTGGTTTTATCAATTGGGTTGATAATGTGAATTGGCCACCGTATAAGGAGATTCGAGAGCTGATTCGAGCCCTTCGTCGGTGGCCAATTCACATTATCAACCCAATTGATAAAACCAAATTATATTGTTATTCTTCCCACCGACGCAGCACCACAGCTTCTTTAGAAACTTCCCCCCTCTATTTTTTAAATAGCTCGTTTTTTTCATTTCATAGGCAGGTTATTGTTTTCGCCAATGACACAGCAAGAAATAAAAGAAAGGCAGGTGACGGCTGGAAATGATCAAGAGACGATAGCTTTCGGTGAACTTTATCCATTATTCTTAAAAATGCGTTTATATGTTTATATATGTTTAACAATTAGATGCCGAGGTGACTATCGCTCATAGAAAACGAGGGCGAGTAAATAAAGCCAAAATATTGCCTTCAAAGAGCAATGTACGCGCGATCGTTTTCTATCGGCGAATAAAAAACAGTGAGAGAACCAATCAGACTCACGGATTGTCAATAGAACACTGCTGAGTTTCTACCAATCTCAACTACGATGGCCTTAGAACAAGCCATATGAAATATATAAGTGTAAGAGAGGTTTCGTGAGAGCTTTTTATTGCCTTTTTAAAGGAGCAACGTCACGATATTTCGGATCCAGATTACTCTACAATTGTAGGAAAACTACCAGTTAGAGGCAACTGGCAAGGCTTCCTCCAGTTGGGATTTTTAAATCATATGTTAACACACAAAATCCATGGTGGTTCTGCGACAGATTTGTATGCTGGGCATTATAAAGCCTCGACAAAAACGAAGTGAGAAAAGCGAGCTTCGTTTGTGTCGAGGCTTTATAATGCCCAGCATACAAATCTGTCGCAGAACCACCATGGATTTTGTGTGTTGTTATGTTTGTTCAGAAATAAAAGTTGCTTGCTTTTTGCCACCCAACTGAACAGCGAGGTTTAACTTATATATATTATGTACCAAGTGAACAATTGCAGACTGCATGATGGTACCCATCATGAGGTGAGCTATATATTCTAGTACAGAATCATCATTCAGCTACGTTTTTAAGAAATTTATTTTTTTATCAGAACCTTACCTCCCAAAGGTATGCGGTATCCATGTCTGACAAGAGATTCTGCGGGGACAAGCGCCTGCCTTCATAAGGACCAATCCATGTTCCCAATGGAATGTGTTCTTTGGCGCAAACACCGTAACTCGCCCCAGGGATACTCGACACGCAAAGTTGTACCTCATCCGGGAATGACCGAATGGCGTTTGTGATCTGAGGCCCCTCGTAGTCAGTGGCAATCTTGTGTTTTTTTGAAGAAGAAGCTTCTGGGAGAATGAACAAACGTGGGGGACAGATTATCAATGAACAAGCAAAAGATTAGGCCTATCGATTTGCGATAGGCCTAATTAAAAAGAGATTCAGGCAGTTCTTCAGAACCTAACGCAGCCCGAGCATTATGCAACACTCTCGTTTACGTCATAATCACGTGCACATCATGTACCAGCCTGACCGAGCGCAGCGAATTCAATGTGCAGAAGTTAGAGTGTTAAGTTTTATTTCTTGTCGAACAAATATGTCCGGTTGAGCTTGGTAGGCGGCTATAATACAAGAACACCTACAATAACAGCACATTTCGTTTTTCGTTTTTACCGCAGGATAAACAAACAGACTCTACGAAGTAACGATTTTGTTCGACAAAACATTCAGTGATGTTATTTGTCAAGCGCATAACTTACAGGAAAGCTAAACGAGGTCCATTTTGTGTGGGCAATACAAATTGTTCTGAAACTCTAATACGACTCAGTAGGTTAAAACAGTTAATCAACATCAAGACATTACATTGCATTGAAAGTGAGAACATCTGTCTCAATAACAAAACTCCTTGCACTTCACGTCACTTTTTAAATCAGCTAATTAATCAATGTCTTGTGAATTTTAACAAGATTTCCTTTGCCATTTACCATTTAAAAGATCATAAATGCAAGCGCACGAGAGAGAGAGAGAAACATGCTGGACAATATTGGTTCAGGAAATAAGCCAATTTAGATTCATTCGAAGTTGTTTTTGTGGAGGGCATAAAGCTCATAAACATTGGAGTAAAAGCGTTAGTGAAAGCGGAAATTTTGAGAACAATCGTGTCAGTGCAACGTCAACAAAAGAATAATAACGATATTAATCGTACACCACATATTTATCAATATATCGCTGCATAGTTCTAGCAAAAATATATCACACAAAAATATCTTTATTAATATATATTTGGAAACAAAAACGTCTTATATTGTTGGCTGACAGCTATAATACGAGCTATATTCCCACTTACGAAAAAAATTTGGTCATTAAAGTCTTCCCGAGCGTTTAAACAATTGTCTAAATTACGTGGCTTAATGTACACTTTATACCTTGTTCCTCTTCAGCCTTCCTTTTTAATTTCTTCACGTCTATAACTCTCACTTCACGAGTGCCATACAAGTAGAAATTTAGAGTTTTCTCGTCGAAGATATGGAAGCGAATTCCTCCACTACTTTCTTTTGCATTTTCGTGTCTTGGGCTGATCTTGTTTTCCATATGCAGAGTTTTCATACGCTGAAGAAGGAAAAGAAAGTACTTAAATTCGTTAAACTGCCGTAAAATCTCTGGCTATTAAAGCGTTTACTACTATAGCAATAACTGGCTGTGGGTGATTATACATGGTGTTTTAAATGCGGGCCATACAACTGAGCACTTTAGAAGTGGAGACCAATTTACATGCTACGATTGTTCAAAGATATTCGACAACAACTGGCTTAACTCCTGCAAGTCCTTTATCCAATTTGCTTTGACTGAAATCTTACGCAAAATACTATAAATTGCTGTTACTTTTTCTTCTTCTCTTCTCTGCGCAGCTCAGATCTTTTATCAGTGCCATGTTAAGCAATAATTCCGTCTTCAGCATCTTCACAATTCACTTCTTGTTCCGCTCCCGTTTGCGTCAAATATTCTTTTCATAAGTTATTGACAGTTTCAGTTATTTACCTCGCGCATATTTGTTTTTCTGTGGTTTTTCATTGTGGCTGAACTTTGCAGAAACCACTGTCAGGCGGAATGCGAACCCATGCCTGTTGTTTGTTTTTCTAGACATTCACGTCGCGGCGCGGTTAATTTAGCTTTACGATGACGTACCCATACGATAACTAGTGGCGTGGACGTCTGTACACCTTTGGGTCAGTGAAAAATCCGGTCGAAGATTGAGCAATAATATGACGAGAACATACGCTGACGCATTCTGGTCGTGTTACGGATAAATAAGTATAAATATCGACATGTTCATCGTGGATTTACTGACCTTTTACGAGGGCACATGTGCCACATGCAATTTAAAGACCGTTTCATCTCTTTTTCCGGCTTTTTTGTTCTCAACTTGTTAGTTTATTTACTATCAGCCCCCGCACCCCAACACTGAAGTTCGTATTTTTCCGTCTCCATTTTGGACAAATTATGCTATTGTTAAAAAAACTCACTTCGGTTTCCCGTTTGCTGTCACGCGGGCCACAAAATAAAAGGCTTTGCAGGCAGATAACCCCGCAATAGAGACCAGGGAAAATATTTTATGTCGTTCCTTCTGGGAAAGTAAAACATGTCACTTTGGCCGTCAATAAAATTCTTAGGATCAAAATGTCATATTATGTAGGCATTTGACAAGGAAAGGAAATCTTAGACACGCACTTTAATAAGCGAGCGCACGTCCTCTCGTTCTGAAGTTCCCTTCTATCACAAAAAAATCGTAGTACCACTAAAATCAAACGGTAACTTGATAACAGTCAAGATAAACCCTATTCCACGAGGTTTAAATTTGATTAGAGTCCAGCATCATAAAAAGTTGTCAGGGGTTCGAGTGCGATAGCAATATTTCATTTTAAAATCTTTAGGTTAATAACGTTTAAGTTGTGATCGGGTAAGACTGCAAACTGCATGCCGTTCCCTTCTGCTGTATTTCATGAACACTATCTTATTTTGTCGATATTACTCTCTATCAGTAAATTACTTTCTTTATCTAACTTAACGAACTCACCAATACCAGTACTAATTTCCTTGTTCCACGATAGAAATTCAGTTTTCACTGTATCATCTGCGCGTTAATTCTCGAGGTACTCATAAGGCTTCCATCTTGCTTGTATCATTCTTTCAAGGCATAAAATGGATAATGTACCGTCATCTTTGTGTATGGTCATGTCAATTGCATTGTTCTCAAAAATTCCGCATTCCAAGGCTTTACTCGTGACATGGCAAGAGTCGAAGTAAGCTCGTGTGTTTACGCTTTTACTGCGCTTTACTACATAGGAAATTCTTTTTTCCTAAGGTTCATATATGTTCCGCAAATCCAAGGCAAAGATCTTGAGAGGAAACTTTCGAAAGTAGGCAAGATGACCAAGCAAAGCTGACTCATATAAGCTGTATATGTAAAGTAGATCTAATTACTTCGATTACGTGAATGCGAGTATTAGCTCCTGTTTTGAAATATAATTGATGAAAACGCCGGCTGAGAAATACTAGGTTTTTATTTGTTTGTTTACTTGGAAACGAGATTTTTAAAGGCACTATTCAAGTAGATATACGCATGAATTTAATTATGGGTTTAAAACTAGAAACAGTCGCATTTTGCCGCGATATAACGTCCGTTTCAACCATAGCGGATGGTCATTTTTGGTCCCGGAGAGAAAAATCAGATCAATACAAACTGTAGTTGAAATTTTTTATTTAAAAAGTAGGGTTTATACGACTTACTAAGTAATCGTTGAGTAGTGTTACTCTTACTAACATTTCGTTTCCCAGAAAACGTACCAGAAGTAAAAAATGAGAAAATGAAATCCAGTTCAAACCAGAACAACGCAGCATAAACCTTCTGCGTAATTCAGCGCGATACGTAAATAGAAAACGGAAAACTTCTAAAAATCCCGGGAAAAATCGGTCCAGACAATATCAACACTCATCGCCCATATCGGAAACGGAACGCATTCCACAGTGGGGTTACTCGCGGGGCCTGTATTTGTTTTCATTCACAATGTATGCGGAACTTTGAACTCTCGAGAAGCAATTTATTCTGCACTGTAGAAATGATTGTTTTATCTAATATTATTCTTGTCTGGTCCATTATCTCATCAAGAATGTCAGCAGTCAGCCGCAACACGGAAAATGTTGGTGGAAACATCCAAAATAGCTCCTGGGCCTTTCTGCAAAGTCACGAAAGCTGCTCAGTTTTTCATTTTGAGGCCCCTAAATTAGCATTTATTTTGACAACGTGGATTTAAGTGAATAAAAATTTAAAAACATGTAACCTAAATTAAGGACGAATTGCCACTCAAACGAGTTGACAACACTGTAATATTTGCATGTTTTTTCCAGTTGCGAAGACAAGACTGGCTCGGTGCTTTTAATAATTGATGTTATTTCGTTATTTCAGCGTTATTTCGCGGGTGCAAAAAGTCATAGAGCGGTTACTGAACTAAAATATCACCACAAACAATTCGGGTCGTTTCCAAGAATCTCGCTCTGAAGAACATTCACAAATGAGAACGATCTGGAATTTCTAGGTTTAGCCAACGGTGCGGGAGTTCATTCAGAATTCATTCAAATTTACCTCTCTAACCAATAGTGGGTCGAAAAAAGACTTTAAATTAATAAGTTTAAAAAGAAGTAGTCACAAAGAACCTTTGCGGTCGGTAACACTGACTTTTGTGTTTATGAGCATCACATTGTTAATCGTGCCGTTTCATTATATTCCATTGCCTTTCATTGAATTGGAAAACTTAGGAAACAAATATTAAAGTGATAACATTTGACGAGAGAAACAATATCAAATGTCTCGAATGAATTATTATAACAGAAAACAATTAAAATCAAAGACGATCGCGATAGATAGACCGACTGGGTAGGTTTGTTCTTTGGATATGAGTGACTCGATGCTGGCTTGAACTCGCCTGCAAAACAATGTTTTATCCATAAATGCAAAACCACTACTTTGACACTGAAGTAAAAGAGTAGAAATTATTTCTTTCTTTTATATACCATTACTCTTTATTGTTTTACTTTATAACCAAAGAGCGGTATCACAGCATACGAGATTGCAAGACATCTGCACATGCGCAAAAAAATGGCGGGAAAACAGACCCGGGTACAGAACGAATCGAAAGAAGAATATTGCAAGGAGCACCAATAAGTGTAGTTTGTTAGAAAAGAAGTAAAAATGCTCCGTAGTTGAAGTGAATACTGCTTATGAAACATTTTTACAGCCTAGATAAGAAGATATACGTCTTTTTAATTGCCATTTACTCGTCTGCATCATTTTTTAAAGGAAAGTTTTTTTTTAGTGATTTATAGAACCAGCGCCAGCGTAGAACGAAAATCAGTTAACCTCCAAGGTCAACATTGAAAATAATTTTAGAAAGGGATTGCAAGATGGAAATTTTATTCATTTAGAAAATTTCAACGGTTTCTTGACGATTTGTCTGGTGCAAACTGTCCGAATAGTGTCACGAAGCAGTTATTTTTCGCCATGTGCATCAGTTCGCTCCCAGACAAAGTCGACAGCGTGTACTTCCACAAGAAACAGATGGCAGAAGCTTGCAACAGCTGATTGAAACGCATTAACGGCGGAATTCGTCGTTTCAAAGCTGCAAGAAACATGAAATAAAGCAAGCCTGGGCTCACTTTCAGAGACTTTTAAGTGCTTTCTTCAGCATTCAGCTGGCTTCCTTAGGCTTTAACTAATCTGCAAAGATTTTAAGCTCTGCACTCCTTTTAAAGGCTTCTGTTGTACAATTACTCATTTTGAACTGTCATGTTTACAATAAATTGTTTATACTACTGTTAGAAGATGGATACAACAGACACAACAAAGGAAGACCTTGCCAGTGTTTCCCGTGCTATTTGCTGTTAATATTGAAACCCAACCAAATGTAGCTCTCAGCAACCAACAGTTATTGGATGCAATTAAACGCCAAATTAGACTCCATTAACTGCAATTTAAAACATATACGTACTGTGTTTCATATTTCAGGGTACATGATAGGATTCCAAGGAGATAACCTATTTCTTTTTTTAGAAGCACTTGTCAGTTCCAATGTTGAGCTGAAAACAGTAAGTCAGTTACGTAAACACATTGTACCTCTATATAAGATATATTTTTAATAAATAAATAAATAAAGTTCACGTGTATGCTCTGGTTCTCAATTTGTAATTACGGAGGAGAAAGTTGCTTTTACATATCGCGTATTAGAGAAGCATTAGGTGAGGTTTGGAGGGTACCGGATAAAAAGAGAAATGGTGTCAACTATGCAACCCCTGTGCATGTGAATTTGTAGGTTCTCAAGTAGTGCCATATGGCCCGAAAAGAAACAGTCAGTTAATCAGCCAAAATGTCAAATAACTTAATGGCACCCGGATGGTGTAAAATAGAGCTGGAATTGTTGTTATGTTAGCGCCGTAAAACGTGCTGAAAGCAAATCAGGCAGATTCATTCACATACAAGGTACGATTTACTGTGACAAATTTGTGTTATTTACCTATAAATGTCATTGAAATTCACGAGATTTTCGATTTCTAGCACTTAGCGATCTACAAGAGTGTTGTTTTAGATATTTTACTCATTCTATTAATTAAATGAATTGCTGTACGATCGGGTTTCCACATGCAAGCTATTCTTTACTGTTTTAGGTAGTTTTAAAAGCCTACCTGGGTACTTGGCAAACGTTTTAAAGCTAATGCAAATATTTACCGAAGTTTATCTTTGAATGAATACAGGATTTGAATAGGTTCTTTAAAAATTGTGTCTGATTGTTTGCCTTCATATAGCTGCGAGCAGAACATAAGGTCACCAATGTCAAAAGAAACCCCACCCCACTCCACTTCTGTCACACTGTGAAAAAACTGACCACGTGTGGGACTTGTTTTTCATTTGCTTTCACTCTCAACACACGGAAAATCGAGAAATTTTGCATTTTGTGGCTACGCAGCTAAACAAACTTTTTAAAACGATTCCCTTGAGTAAATAAATCTATTTTTGAAATCGTCCTTAGCGGTTATTGGTTTTGCTATGGCAAATTCAGTTTGCTTCACTATAAAATCTCTATGTTGTTCTCCTCAATGTCACCTAAGAGTTTGACAAAAGTCACGAACTTAAATTCTTCTGAAATAATTCACAAAGAGAGCGTCATCCATTTTTCTACTCCTTGTTTGAAAAAAAGCAGACAGTTTTTATCTTTTTATACTTTCAATGAAACTTTTAAAACACATGTGCTGTTGCTCACATGGGTCAAGCATCAATAACATTTCCCGAAATGGTTCATAATGAAATTTACACTGCGGTCATTTATCTCAGTTTTATGGTGAACCAAAAACTTAAAATAGTCGGTAAAAACTAACCATTTACTCTGATGTTTTAAAACTTCGGGTATCCCAGCTTTTAAGACATGATATCAGAAGTTATTTTTCGCTCGTTTTTGAAGTGTTCCCTCATTAAATATTTATCTTCTAAGCTCGCGATCGCGAGTCACATCATTTGAACGTCGTGCGGACAGTGTAGAATTTGTAATATTCACTGCAAATAAGACTTGGCATTTCTGCTAAATACGAGAAGGCCTCGTGCAAAAGCTATGTAAAATGTTCTAATTGGTTCGTCAAAGCCCGAATGTAATTCGACAAAATTGGCATACATTAGAACGACCAAAACTGAGGCTCCAAGACTCAGCGATATCATTTATCGTGGCACGGAAACCATTTGAAGAGAAGCAAGCATTTTCCAAGGTACGATATAGCAGTTTTCAGTCTTATTATAGATAAAGGTTTGAATTTTTGGTAGTGGAATATGTCATACAATATTTGGACTTCGCGTCCATATTCCTTGCAAACCTAGTCAAGCCTTTGAATTCTGCCCCATCACTATATTTCCCGATGTTGTTTAATCTTTTTGGCATCACGGCTTCGTGGTGTTCTAATTAGCACGGCATGCTTCAGGTGCTTACCAGAAATGTTTTTTTTATTTGTTTGGTCGACTCCTTTTTGCGTTAGCTTTTCTAGGTGGGCCTGCCGTTGCTGTGAAAAGACTCCATTCTCTTTGTTGAGTGACAAAGGCGAGAATCATGAAAGGAAATGTTCATTTAAACAAAGAATTAAGTTAGCCTCTCAATTGAACCATTGAAAATCAGTTTGCGCAAAAATTATATTTTGACTTTGAATTGTCACCTAAATGTACACATCGCTCATGTAGGGTTCATACTCACACAAGGAAATGGTCATTTACACAAAGGATTAACTTATCCTTTCAAATAGAGCTATTTGAAATTAGTTCAAACATATTTTGCCTTTGAATTGTCACCGAAATTACACAGCGCTCATAGACTCGCCTCACCTCAGCACGAAAGACCATAACAATACGTTTCGATGCAAAGTATAGTAGGTCGCGAAACCACCCTTCTTTTATTCTTCGAATTATGCCGCGAGTACTGATGTGAACTTTATTGTGTTTTACGTTTGCTTGTTGTCTTTTTTATGGTTTATTCCAGTACATAGTAAGGTTGACTGTTCTTAAATGTGATGTTTTTCGAACTGATTGAATGTCTAGAAACTTTTGTGTGTAGTCGACCCAAAGAGAACCTCGAAGATGTAGGCGAAAATTTACGAGGAGGGTTCGTCGCAGTTTTATAAGTTTTATTCCTCTTGAACCCAGCTTGAGCAGCTAAAATGTTTTGGATTTTTAACACAGCTATCTAATAATATGCTTTGAAAATTATGATAAAGCGGACCATTTCAATTCCCATGGCTTGAGTTTGAAAAGACAATTCATTTTGCAGGATGTGAACCGAAATGGTTTCTTCAAGGCCGAAACTGTCATTTGACCAATCAGAGGCCGGCACGCGATGTTAATTGACATTTGTGAGCAGCCGATTCAATACTGCCAGAAAAATCTCATTTTTGAGTTGTATTTTAAGTGAAATTACGAAATGCCTCATGGCGGTGGCAAACGAAGACACGTTGTTCCCTGTTTTTCCGCGCGCGCAACATCTGTTGCGGACACGAAAAATATTTCTGATTTTCTTCAGGAACATTTTGTGACCGCAACAATTGTTTCCCCGTTTTGCTCGCGCAAAGAAACATCATCTTGAGCAACAATATGTCCGCAACAATGTGTCCTCGTTTGCCATCGCGTTTAACGTCGGGAGTCTGATATTTTTAGCAAACTATTAAGCAAACCACAACCGTAACATCAACAAGAACGTCGGTTAAAGGGAAGGTGAACGCAAAATTCATTATTTCTGAAACACATTCTTTAGAAAGCCTAAAATAGGTAAAGTTTAGTTTGGGTAGTAATTTATTCCCGTTTCTTCATTTTGGCAAGAAAATTAGGTTTGAAGATGAGGTTTTTCCGCTTTTGGGGTCTTTACATTGCGGGCTCAAAATGTATGTGAGTGGCATGCTGTGACGTATGATATGGGGAACACTGAGAATTATTCGAGCATTCAGCAGCACAACAGTACACCATGGTAGAGCAAAGAAAAAGATCGATAAGGACATCATGTGTGCTGTAAGCAGGCTTGATAAGTTTTATTTATTTGGCGCGATTTCAAATATCTTCCCCATATCATACGTCATAAAAGACCGCTGACCCACTCAGTCTGAGCCGCAATGCCAATGGCGTAAAATCACGCTAAAAACGGGTCTTTTGAGGTCGAAAAAAGACAGAAATACCGAAAAAAAAAACTTTAAAACATTATTGTACATGGTCAGAACTATCAGAAAAAATAGTCAATTTTTGCCTTCAGTTCTCCTTTAAAATAGCTCTGCAGCTGCGTTATAAATCTTTGTACATTTCTTTGCCGTCCTCTTCAAAATAAGAACCCGAAGTAATCAACAAGTTCCGAGAATTTTGGAGAATGTGACCTACAACAGCCACATTTCCGTTCTTCTATTTTCTGCTAGAGCTATGTTTGAAAGCGATCGATGCACCGAATACATTCGTAAAATTCGTAAAAAAATTAAAACATTTTAACCAGGCGTCGTCCTCATCGTCGCCCGTCAGTCGCTGCTGTTTTTTGGTAGTGTATATTGTAGTGGAGAAACTGACGCATAATTTGACGCCCCATGAACAAATCTTGCACTGTGTTTACGTCAGTGGTTCGTTAGATTAAGCCGCACCAATAATTAAGCTTGTTATAACATAGATTGGAAATCAAACGGCAGTAGTGGAAGAAAGAAAGCACCTCATTGGGCAGGGTCGTATCTGCGTACGAAATTGATTGAAATAAGACGAAAGCAGTTTTTTTTCTAGTTTAAAACAAGAAAGGACAATTCTGGTTCCTGAATTATTTTACAGAGGTGAGCTGAGAAAATATCAACTTAAAAGAACCTACAAAACGAACGCGCTCGCTGTTAATAGGTCTGTTTTGTATCATGTTCTATGTATTAATTAGTCACTATTCAGATGTAACAATTTATAAACAAATTAAACGTAACGCCCGCAAGATTTTCCCCGGTTAGAAAATTTTAGCGTTAAATCGGGTGCCATTACATCGGCAGCAAATTTCGTTCAGGAATTTTATAATTAAGCGGTATTGAATTGAACTACTCTTAAATTACAAATGAATAGAGGGGGTAAGTTTCTAAAGAAACTGTGGTGCTGCGTCGGTGGGAAGTATAACAATATAATTTGGTTTTATCAACTGGGTTGATAATGTCAATTGGCCACCGTAAAGAGATTCAAGAGCTGACGTTTCGAGCGTTAGCCCTTCGTCGGAGCGAATCGATTCGCTCCGACGAAGGGCTAACGCTCGAAACGTTGATAAAACCAGTTGATAAAACCAAATTATACTCTTAAATTATCTCATAATTACTGATAGAGACCAATAAGGCTGGAGTGTGGGCTTTAAAATCAGTGCGTTAGCCGTGAATGCAAAACGGCACAAAGAAATTTATGAATAAAGAAGCGGGCTGGGTGGGTGGGGTGAGGGAACAAAGCGAAAACAAGCGTGCATGTGTGTTAAAATCCAGTTCTGTATATTTCACTCAGTGGGCAATCCCAAAGAGTACCTGTGTTGGTTATAGATGGACGACTCCTCATCATCAATGGATGTGAATTCATCTTCACCCAGCCGAGAACATTTCACCGCTCAAGATCTGCAACATGTCCTCTACGGCAGAAATCTGGTCAAAGAAATACATGTTTACGAGACAATCACTGAAAGCAGGCCCGACAGCGCAGGTAAGAAACATCATTATTGTGATTTCAGTTTGCGGCAAAATGTGTTCTGTAATACGCAAAATGTTTGTTAATTGTTTATAGTATGGCAAACGACACATGAAAATGTTTTCAACTTTTTTTTTTAAAGATCGCGAAGTTACCCATTGTATATATACTTAACCCTGCATTCTTTGGCCTCAAATGCATGGTGAAACGACGTACATCGGACATGATTAGTTAACGATTTGACCATATTTTCCCAGGGCCTAAGCTCCATTTCTGCTCTTTTATTATTTACAATTTTATCTTTTATGTATTTTGTTGTTATTTTTTACACATGGCCTAAGTTGACACCATTAGTAAAACGAAATAGATATACTATAGTTATTATTATTATTATTATTATTATTATTATTATTATTATTATTATTATTATTATTATGTTTTCGCACGAGTATTCTCTGGGCAGCTCATTTCAATGAATTTCCGCCAAATCCCTCAGCTCAGAGATTCATAGCTCTACGGATGTTACCAGCTGTCTGAAGAACTGCAATCATCTGTACACTAGATATTATGTCATTTACTTTTAATGTGTCAATCGATCTTGGTAATCCTTTACAAATGGTCCCTAAAGTACCAACAACTATTGGAACGACAAAAAACCCCACAGATCTTGGTATTTCCCAACGTTTTCATTCTCTGTCTTCTCCATATTTGCATGATCCCAAGGAGCTGCAATATCAATCAATGTCAATTTCTTGTTTTCCTTGTTCACTTCTAGTATGTCTGGCCTGTTGCGCCGGACGGTGGTTTGGGGAAGAGATGGTATGGTTCCAGTAAAGTTCCATTTCTTTCATTGTCCAACACAACTGGTGGTAGATGATTTTGCCACTTCGTCATACCATTTCTTATATTGCGTTTGGGCTAGCTTGGGGCAACCATCTACAAGGTGTTTCACCGTTTTTTTCTGACTTAGCACACAATCTGTATTTGGAACTGCTTGTCAATATTTGCTCTGATGACATTTGTTCTAAGTGCCTGTTCTTGTGCGGCGCATAAAAGTCATTTTTATTAGGTAGCCATTGGACAGCCACTTCCAGGACCTTTCATCAGCCAGATCTTTCGTCTGCTTCCAAACTTCTCCCTGCAATGCTCCTCGCTGCAATCTCTGTTTCTTTTCCTCCGTTATTCTTCCCGGATATTCATTTTTCGTTTCTCCTTCCTTTGAAATCTTCTCATGGTGTGCGGCATTCAGCATTTTCTCTTCACTTATCTTCACATAATCATTTCATCCTCTGCACTCATCCAATACATATTCCTCTACGCTGATTAAACCTCTTTCCCGTTATTTTCTCTTCAGATGTAACCTAGCCACACTGCAACATGAGTGAAGGCATTAATCATATTCATTATCTTTCGGGTCTTCCTATCCATCTCCTTCATCTCTTCCAATGTCCAATCAGTTATTCCCCCGCTAGGCTTGCGGCTTTGCCGCAAAGCGTGATCCATTCAATAGAGAACAGTGGTCTTCACGAACTTTCATTGTTCCGTAATGTAAGCGAAATCGGCTTTAAACCGTTCAAGATATAAAGTTTGTTAAGTAACACCACTACCAATATTTTACTTTACGAATATATTCATGGCAAGGTGTCCCCCGCGACCTTAACAACATACTTGAGCTGTATTTGCAATTGCTCTAGTCTAGATGAACTCCAACTCAGATATTTCCTATCGGGAATTAATTTTGTCAAAAAATTAATTTTAAAGTACAGTCCATGATCACAATATTCCTTCTTCAGGCCATAACTGTTCTCACACGGAACAAGAAGCCAAGGAGCCAACAAGAAAGCCAAGCACTGAAGCCGCAACTGTTTCCATGGAAACAGAAAACAGGACGTCCCCAAGCGCGAATTTAAAGCTGAGCTATGCTGTCGCTTCCTTCCCGGATGAAGTGAAACTTTGTTTGTCTGGCATTCCTGGGGCGGGTTATGGAGTTTGCGCCAAACAGCATATCCCCGTGGGAACGTGGATTGGTCCGTACGAAGGAAAGCGCGTTTCCATTGATGACGTCACATCTGAAACGGATACGTCATACATGTGGGAGGTAGGACCATCGACGTCAGCTACTACCCCCCTCCACCTGTCTTCAAAGTCGCAGCAATAAAATTAGGGAGCTTAAGCAAACCACGACGGCAAAGTCAACAAGAACGTCGCTAAACAAAAGATTTAATGAGCAGTACAATAGCTCTGCACGTGCGTTATAATTCTTTGTACATTTCTTTGCCGTCCTCCGCAGAACAAAAACGTGAAATGACCAATTTCTAAGTACTTGGAGAACGTGAACCTCGACGGCTAAATTTTCGTTTTTCTGTTTGAAAATAAACGCCGTCCTTATATTTTCTACAAGAACTACGTTTGAAAGCGATAGATACACCGAATACATCAACGAAATTGCGAGATTCGTGCGTAAAATATAAATTCGTTTTTAAGCAGGCGTCGTCCTAGCCGTCGCCGTCGCCGTCGTTATTGCTTAAGCTCCCTATTGGTGAATCTAAAACGCTGAACTGCTGTTTTCTTTATAGATATATAAGGACAGTAAACCAATTTATTGTTTGGATGGCAGCGACGAGAACTCTTCTAGCTGGATGCGGTTCATTCGTTGTGCCAGACACAAACAAGAGCAAAACCTATTGGCATTCCAGCATGGCACGAGTATTTTCTATCGAGCATTCCGAGAAATACCACGTGGTACAGAGCTTCTGGTTTGGTACGATGACAACTATCTCCAGCACATGGGAATACCCGTGGGGGCCTGGATCAAGGATTTTTCTCAGCATTTACCCGGTAAGTTTTCTTTTCACTTAAAACGTTTTTGTTTGGCTGTGTTCACACAGTAAAAACGTCATTTTCTCTCTCGATCCAGCTCTCTCAATGCAGCTCGACTGAAGCCGACTCTGGTAAAGGCGGACAGTTTAAACAAGAAATCGTCGTTCAAAAAGACGGACTTATCTTGAAAATCGAGGCGCAATAATTGGCATGGTGCATTCTTGCCAAATATAAAATCGGAATCGAAAGAGAACAAGAACAACATTTTTTCTTGTAGTACCACTTTAATATTGCATTGCGCATCCTTACTGCGCAGAATTTTACGCGTAATTAGCGGGCGTATAAACAAAATATCGGCTTTTGCTATATATACAGATAAATCGTCGTTTTCTCGTAAACGAGCAAAGTGACCAATATTTTCATTGCATAAATTTGGCGCAAAAATTATCCTCCTTAAGTTAAAAAAATATTACAAAACATGTTTGGTAAGAGAAAAAAACGTGCACAAAACTGTTGCTTGAGAATGCAAGTTTTGACCTTGAAATAATGAGGCAGGAAATGATCTGAAGTATTTCTTTAATTATTCCAGCTACCGCAAAATATAACGTGAACCAATGAAATAACACCCGTGATTAGTACCAGCAGAGTTTGACCCATCATATCTCTTTTGGAAGCACAGTGACCAGTCTTTTTTACTGCATATTTAGACCCAGTGCCTGCTAGGGAATATCCAGGAAATGTTTGGCAAAAATCGTTCGTCAAATTTTATTCCTGAGGAATCATCTTAGCTGTCAGAGGATCATTATTATTCCTAGCTTGTCACACTATTCCACTACAGGTCTACACAGGTGGATCTAGGGGGAGGGTGCAGGGGGTGCGCACCCCTCCCTGGGGTAACTTGCATGTGGCTTTCTAATATAACTGGTGTTCTGCTTATACGTCATTCCTCGGTGGTGCACCTCCTCCTAAAAATGTCCTGGATCCGCCCCTGCTACACATCGAGAAGTGTAGAACAAAGAACAAGAAGAATGACAAGAATAAATTAAAATGGCGGGGGACAATGACATAATAATAAATAGTTTATCACAGTATTCTGTTTCCACACATGTAGAAGATTGGGTAGAATGGGTCGGCATAAGGTCGTTATTATCCCTACTTTATGACAGTATTCAATACTTTCACTCATCAAGAAGTGTAGAGCGAATTAAAGAATGACAAGGGCTAGAGCCATGGCAAATTGTCGTTATAAAGCCCCGGCCAAACGATCGCAACATTGTTGCGGACTACACGTTGCATACGTTTGGCCACCCTGTTGCGAGATGTTGCAACATGTTGCGTGTTGTTGGCTCAAGTTTGAAAATGGTCAAATTTTTCACGCAACATTTGTGGATGTTGCATGATGTTGGACTCGTTTGGCCACGAACGCGCAACATTGTTGCGCTGGAGCATGCGCACTAGTTTGATTTGCTATTTCCAAGCGCGAGCCCTCTATGCAACGTGCATAAAAGCGCTACCGACAAGAATCGCCATCAAAAATTCTTTTGCCTTATCTTTTTCCTCTTTTCACCCTCTTTCGTCAACCACCAGAAGCAGCGCTAGTGAAAAAGCCACAATTTTACGACGCCAACGTCATTTACGTTTGAGCACGCCAGATATCATTCGCAATATGTTGTGTGATGTTGCGGCAGATGTTGCGTGTGTTTTACCAGGTCCTTCGCAACATGATCCAACAATGTTGATATGTTGCGTTCAAATGTTGCGATCGTTTGGCCGGGACTAATCCCTAGCTTATCACAATATTCTATACTTAAATTTCACACATCTAGAAGTATGGATCTGGAAAAAAAAAGCATAAAAACCCGGGATTTCATGACCAGTGCTGGACACATGCTCCCTCACCTTCCGTTATTTCAATAGGCCCTTTGCACGACCCAGTCACATGATCCAAAATAACACCTTGCTGGTCGGTGGGAAAGCTATGCTCTCGGACATGAAGCAGCATTGCATTGGATTTCCCAGAGCGTAAGTTGTCCACCAGCAAGGTGCTATTTTGTGCCATATGACTGGGTCGTGTAAAGGGCCTATTTAGCCCCATCTTTATAAGCCCTGTTAAGCGCGATGACCTAATGGTTAGCACGCTGGACTCTGGATCGGACGAATTGATCCGCGTTCGAGCTCTGGCCGGGGCAATGCGTTGTGTTCTTGGGCGAGACACTTAACTCTCACAGTGCCTCTCTCCACCCAGGTGTATAAATGGGTACCTTCGAAATAGTGCTGAGGGGTAACCCTGCGATGGACTAGCATCCCATCCAGGGGGAAGTAGAAATACTCCTAGTCCCTCCATGCGACGGAAACCGAGATAAGCTTCGGCCTGATGACGTATGCAGACTCAAGACCCCTTTCCCGCCGTAGATGGTTAGTCGTGGCTGTTTGTTATGAATAGAAAAACAAGATGACCTAATACTTTTAGATTTTTATCCATCAAATTTACTTTTTATACTTGCTATTCCGTACCAATGTTGTATTAAAAAGTAACACATTTAAAATTCCACACTATTTCTTTTACATATATACCTCCATTGAAACATGTATGGTCTCTAACTCACCTCAAAATGGACTGTTCACAGCCGCAAAACGCAACCTTCAACGCAAAAGAACGCGCGCGAGCAAAAATCACATTTTGTGCTGGAGTCCAGTTCTCTCGCGATTCATTCATTGCGTTCGCCGATGGATAAACAATAGCGGACTGTGAACAGTCTAACCTCAGGTCTATAAAGCCAAGTAAGCCCACCAACCTCGACGTAATAGAGTTTTTACGTTTTCTACAATATCTCTAGTACGGCACAATTCATATAGTTTGATAAAATTGGATGTAGAAAATATGATGCCAAAAAGTTTTCCTGTGCCTTTTTTTCAGGGAAAATTTCAAGTTTGAAACAACCTGTTATTGTTCGTGTGTCACGTGCGTGTAGAACACTGAGTGGAGCAAGCCGCCAACAGGAACAAAAGTCGTCTACACAGACTGTCTACAGTTTGCTACCTCAAGAATCATATAGGCGTCTTGATGACGAAGCCTTGCTTCCAGAGGCACAGCGTCCGATCAAGAGATTCAGAATGCAACATGAAATCAGTAATAGCAACCCACTCGGTATTAACGTCACAAAGCCTAGCGTTGGAATCCCAGAAAGTACCGGTTACCGAAGGATTTACGACAAAGTGCTTGAAAACATTGAAGAAGGCGATGATTTCAAATGTGGACAGTGCAAGATGACTTTCACTCAGCGATCCCTCCTAAACAATCACCTCTGTACACGCATGCCTTGTAAACCTTACAGGTGTGGCCATTGCCAAGAATCGTTTGCGCAGCCGAAAGAACTGCGCATGCACGCCATCGTCCACGTCAGCGAGAAACCATTCAAGTGCGGCTACTGTTTGCGATCGTTCTCTGGCGCGACCACACTGAATAACCACGTGCGCACGCACACTGGGGAGAAACCATTCTTATGTGAACGATGCGGCAAATCTTTTTCTCAAGCTTCCCAGCTAAGTCGTCATCGGAGGATTTGCCTGGAGCATTTAGATTAAGATAATGGTCAGAAATTTTTTCCCGAAATGGAAACTTTATTTCAAAATCCAAAGTTCGTGGGCAATCTCTGCAAAGTTAAGTGTGGAATTAGCCGGTCATGCACCGTCTTCGCACATTCATATTAATTATTTGTTATTCTAATGTTTTTTTGTATTGTTTGTATATGTAAAAAAGAAAGAAAAAGAAAGCCTCTGATACAGTAATTCTTTGTACGTTTGGAATAACTGACACACCTTTGCTTTATGTGTGACAAAATGCTCAATTTACGCCTAACCGAAAAATCAATAACTGAAACAGCAGTACTTGGTAATGATAGGAACAAATTCGTAAGTGAAGATGACTACCATTGGCGAGAATGGAAATGGCACAGCAACAATTAAATTTATGCAAAAAGTTCAACTTTTCTATTTAATAATTAGATTATGGGCTCGAGTTTTCCATCTTGTGATAGCCAATGAGGGCGAAGCCGAATCACCAACCACGAGAAAGATATCGAGAGTGAATAATCTACTTGTTTTAGTATGAATTTACAATACGTTCAAAACTCAACAACAAGATTATCCAAATCTTCTTCATGGTCACTAAAAGCACGATACAAACTCAAAGAAGCGGCCGCCATTTGTTGAAAACCGCTTCTCACTTTCTGCAACAGAATAGTTAGTGGGTAGTGTAGCCAATCAGAGAACAGCAGTCGTGATAGAACGCAGGTTGTTAAGCAATAGACCAAAAGTTACTATGGTTTATAGGCTGATAAACCACGCGGGATGTTTGTAGAACACGAGAAGAATTTGTAAATCACAAGCCGCAGGCGAGTAATTTACAAATTCTTTGAGTGTTCTACCAGCATCCTGCGTGGTTTATCAGCCTATAAACCATAGTAACTTGTGGTCTATTGCTTTTATATAAGAAAATGTGCGATTTTTCCATGAGTTTACTGGCACAATAAACCATAGCTGATGGACTAATCATAGTACGCGCGTTAATTCGGTTATCATATAAATTTTATTATTAAAGATGATGATTATGATGATGATGATTTGTGTTGTAATGCCTGAGCATCCCGATTGGTTGAGCTGTCGCAAACAATGATTGCTCAGTAAGTTGATATTCGTAACATTGGATGCCGAGGTACTGATTGAGAATTTCTATTTCATCGTCATTAATAATTCATCACGTTCAAACGAAGGAAATCAGAACCGTAACCGTGGTTTGGAAATGTGATCTTAATTAGCACACGATTTTATTTCTTCCTTTTCTCTGTAGTTTTAGTTTCCATTGAGAAGATATATCAAACACTCGAGACAGTGTTTCATAATGCGCATTTCCAACCACCTCAAAGCTCGTCAAACATACTAAGAGTCCGCTGCGTGTCGTATTTTCAACTGTCTTCTCGGTGTTTGGAAATTGGATAAAACACTGTCTCTCGTGTTTGATGTAATAGATCAAACACGAGAGACAGTGTTTCATCGGGATATCCAAACACCGAGAAGAGAGTTGAAAATACGACGCGCAGCGGAGTATTTTTAATGAACTTCGAGGTGTTTGGATAGCCGATGAAACACTGTCTCGAGTGTTTGATATATCTTCTCAATCGAAACTAAAACTACGGTGAAAACGAAGAAATAAAATCGTAAAAATCTATGCTAATTAAGATCAGGTATCCAAACCACGGTTACGGTTCTGATTTCCTTTGTTTTAACGTGATGAATTATTAATGAGTTTGAGAAATATTACTTAACAATTATTCCATGAGCGCACGTTGGATATGAGATGGTAGATATATAACGAGGTGAGTTGGCGATAACTATTTCATATCTAACAAGCACAAGTGGAATAATGGTTTAATTTGTTAAAAACAACACCGATCTACAAAATTGAAATATTGGACATCCCCGGCTGTTCTCGCTGCCGAGTACATCTACCGTGTTTGTGTTCTATGGTCATATACTAAGATGACAAAGAAAATGAAAAATCTTGAATTGCATTTTCCATTGATCCCGTTTTAAATAAAATTAATTATGCCAAAGATGTTTTAAAGTCCGGGTGCCTCAAAAAATCATGGTTCTAAAAGAAAATGATCGCGGCATGAATTTGAAAATGCCTAAACAGATGTGATTCCAACAAAACGCCGGGATAAACTGAACGTTGAGCGTTGGTGTAGACGAATGATGAAACAAAATTTGGAGTGAAGTTGTGCTATAGATCGTGCGCAGCGCTATTCTTGATGCAGACTCTGTCAAACAGGCTATAAAAGGTCATAAAAGAATTGGAGCTCTGCAAATAATTCTGTGAATGGGAACCCGCTTTAATAACTACGGCTGTAAACTAATACCCTAACCTCCGTACGACCAAGTTAGGTGTATCTAATGGTCCCATTCAATTTGGCCTTTGCTCAAATTGCTCGCAAAAATTTTCACGGGTGCTCGCTTGCTCGTGCTCGCAAAATTTTTGCAAGTGCTCGCATTCTCGGATTCTCGTTAAAATGTGCTCGATTGCTCGAAATGTCGTTAATCCTGCTCTGTAGTGACGTAACTTGGCATCAATTCAAGCAGGGCACGAATGACTGCAAGCTGCTGGGATTGGTTGAACCGCCCTAGCTTTGCACCAATTGTTCTATTTTTGGCTATTAGGGACGGACAATTTTATTTTTGAGGGAAGGGGGGAGAAGTCTTGCTTTTCAGGTTAAGCAAGATTTTTTTGGGACTGTGAGCTTGCACTGGACCTGGACAATAGAATCTGAAAGTAAGTGCTTGCTAGAATTTTTTAGCATGTCTCGCCTTGCACGATATAATATTTTTTGGGCTCTTTTTCCTTTTGAGGATTTTTTTGGTAGTTACCCTCCCCCCCCTCCCCCCTCAAAAATAAAATGGTCCGTCCCTTACTTAGCGCAAAGCAACGTCTCTTATTAATAAAACAGAGATTCCGGCTAACAGAAAATTTACGAAGTGCTCGAAATGCTCACTACTCTCGCTGCTTGCCATGTGAATTTTTTTAAATTGCTTGCTGCTTGTAAGAAAAATTTGATAACTGCTCATGCTCGCAAATATAAACACACTGCTCGCGTGCTCGCAAGGACCATAAGATACCCCTGATCCGTACCCACATCTTCCTGGGGGTGGTGGTGGGGTAGTGGTTGAGCAACAAAAGTATGTTTGGACAATAAAATAATGAACCAGTAGCTCTCATTGGCCTCCCCCGCTAGGACGAATTAAGCCACTTTTCCCTCACAGCGTCGCATTTCATGGTTTACAAATCTTCTAATTTCAGCAAGACTACAATGACGTAGCAATTAAGAGTGCCGGATCTTGTGTATAGACCTGAATCAGTAAGAATCTAAAGATGCTAAGTAACAAACGGTAGACTGATCCCCACCGCACAGAGAAGAGATTGTAACAGAAATAAAATGCGATGGAAACAAATATATATTTATAGTGTGAATATATTTTCTTGAATTACCCAATTAGTAAGGTCGTTTCGACCCTCTTTGTGCTGGATAATGCCAAGAAATTAGTAAAATTGCAAAGCAGATACATTTGGCCACAGACGAAGACAGCAATACAGTTAGTTCTTAATAATCTTGCGCTTGGCATGCAGGGATTCACCGTCTTCTACGCCTCATACGATCAGAGTTAAATACTCACTCATTACGATACTCTCGTGTCGCTTGCTTGCTTCAATTTGCAAGTTTCCAGAAATAACAAGCGGTATAGTGTATTGTGGTGAACACTTCTTTGATGTTTTTAAGACTGAACTATTATATTTCGTTGTTACTGGACAAGAATACTATTAAAGATTTTGAGAGCAAAATGGACCCTCCTGAGATTAGCCCTCATAGTCAAGTTGGTTGTGTATTGAAACAGTTTATTTTCGATTAAAGATATTGAACACTTCGGCAAAACAGCATGATTGTACAGTTCGCTTCTTCTTTTCACCTTCTTGCCAATTTTAAGAGACGGCAGAATAATTAATCATAATGGACCACATAATCCAGTTTTGGACAAGGAACGGAACGTCAAACATTACAAGAAAAATCTAAATTTGGGTCTCACCACTAAACTGCATTCATACCGCGGCTTCTACGCCTTTGTTAGTTTCCCATGGTCTCGCACCTCAACCGCAAACAGGAATAAATCATTCACCGTGAAATTGGCCACCGGGCGGCGAACGTCATCCAAAGCGGAAAAAGTTCTAGCGTAGCAAGCGCCTAGCACAATGGAGTGCGACAAAGCGTAAATAACAAACATTCTTGATGAATGATGAAGACGAAATCTTACTGTTACAACGACAGGAATTCAAAGTGGTGACCGCTATGCATGAAAAAACAAATTATTCATTGTTTGTTATGGCTTTAGTTGTCTGCATTAAAAACGCTGACATAATCGAGGGGAGCGGGGGGGGGGGGGGGGGGGGACTAATCAATTCTTTAAAATAGGGAAGGCTCCGCTCCGAGCTCCAATAGAAATCCGCTTGAAACCCTTACCTTCTCGTATACCATGTTTTCACAGAATAGGTAGGGTTACCCCTTTGACGTACCTAAAAGGGTTACTACATGTCGATGTTCTCTTCATTTTTCACTCACACAACCTCGGAAACCCTTAATTAAATTAACTGTTCGATGGTTCTGTTTGAGACATTTAGAAAAGCCCTTTTAAATACGTACCTAAATGTGGTAGTTTTACCTACATTTTGTACACTACACCCCGTGAAATTCCTATCATTTTATATACCTCCACCATGAAAAAGATTCCCCTGTCTGAAGGAGCTCTCCTATTGAATCAACTACAGGGAGTCCCCTCCGGACACGATGCAAGGAAAGTTAAGTGATGTCGACTGAATCACGCTGTGATGCGACCACCACTAATATTCTTATATAAAAATCCATCCAACCTAGAAATGTTCTGTGCAACAATCGAAAACAGAAGTATAGCTGGAAAGTCCATAAGGCAATAGTCTGAGACTGCGCCAGATTGGAAACCCAGGGTTTATCGTACTTTGTGTAACACTAAGTGATTTTAAAAGAAAGGGCAGTGAAACTAACTTAATTTTTGGAAAATGCTGAAATTGAGCGTACAGTAATATCAGGTGAATACGATGGAACTGTACTACAGAGCACAACGTCAATAGCCCCCTCGCCCTCCTCCCTCAGCCTCCCTATATCCGTCTGCATGCCTGCCACGTTAAAGTCGACTCTGTACGTCTCGGTCAAAACTTAGGATATGGGAAATGGGTGCACAGCCTTGTTTGATACATGGCGCTCCTTTATAAACATTGCTTACAGCATTTAAGTAGCTTTTGACGCATTTACTTTTAACGAGATTGCTTTTAGTTTACTCACTTGAAACATTTTGAGGGAAAAAACAAACAAACAAATTGTAAACAACAACAGAGCGCTTCATTGTACAGTCCACCGGCTATTTCGTCACTGTTGGTTGGTTGCATTGTATTTGGTTTTCCTTTGAATGCAAAGAGAATCGAAAAAGAAAAATTCATCGAGTGTAAATCATTTTTACAATTCCAAACAGAAGGTTAAAGAAAAACTGTCTTTAATAGTAAGTCCGTACATGTATACCTGTATATACCAATGCTTCAGAAACCTTTTTAAAGGTCTTTTCTCTCGAAATTATCTCGCGTAAATCTGTATCAGCAAGCTGGACAACAAGGCTACGAGTCAGACCTTTGGATTGAAACCCAAGCATGGCTATACGTCGTCATGTTCCTGTCAATCACTCCCACTGTGACCAATCAGCCGTTGTATAGCAAGGGAACCCACTCAGCTGCTGAATGAGAAGATTGAGGCTGGTTCATGGATAGTGTTTCTTACCTGGGTGATGCGAAATATACAACAACGATCGTGTTAAGGTGGAGTCAGACGAATCTGACTGCACTTACTAACACCGTGTCGTACGACAAGTTATTTACCTGTCGGGAAACTAATAAAAACGTCGTAATAAAAAGAACATGAAAGGTAACCTTCGCAACGTGGTTTCAACCGTGGAACTGTTTGAAAAATCACTTTCAAGAGGAGACAGGAAAAAATGTGTTTGAAAACTAAGCGGATTTCATCAATTTGGATTAAGCCTGCACTAACAACATACGATATGTGCCAACTCATAATTACAACAATTACGTTTAGCAATGCGGAACTTGGCGGGAATTATGTTCTCAACTGAAAACAAAACTTACAAAACAAAAGAAATGATATTGGATCTTCGAAAAGACTGATAACGTGCTGCTTTACGGTATAACGTCAATATTGCCATCGTATAAATTCTGGCCAAACACATTGTCAGTTTCTATTTTTATATAAATAGTTTTCCACAGACTCGGTGTTGTTGTTATTTGAGCCAGCTTCGAAACAGAGGATTACAACGTTTCCTTTTCCTATGAAAATGCAAGTAAATACCGATTGTGGGTTGAAAATATTCTTATATATTGAATCCCTACTAGCCAATTTTTTAAGTTCTGCTGGAATAGTTGTCATCTTTTAGAAGCATAAAAAAATTATGCAAACAAGGTTAGCTAAAATCACCAAACAAGCGAAAAAGCGTCCAGACGGAAACTCACCGAAGTAACTAAGGCTTTCCAGCATCACAGTTTTATTTAGAAGACGAGAAGCAAGGTGTATAGATTTCGGTTTTCCGTCATGTGTTTCAGGTGAATTAGAAATGCGTGATCAATGTTTGCTTGAGTAACTTCATTTTTTGTCATTCAGCAAATTTAACTGACGTAGTGTTTCACTAAATCCCGTATTTACCCGAGGGTTCGGTTCTTATCTCAGCCATTGTAACCTTGCCAGGAAAAATTATACCCATTTATGTGTTAATATTGCCCTCTTCAAAAGCCATTACCTTTCTTTAGAAACAAATTCCTGTTCAGAAAAAAATTATGAAAATGAAGTATATATATTTAATGTTTGAACGAAACGACTTGATATATTTACTCAAAACAAGGCTAATTAAAGCAAGAGTTTGCTTTAGAGTCCATAGCTTTTTTTATGCAACGTGGCACTATGTTTTGAATTTAACGATTTCGGATTCTGGGAAGTTAAAGCCAAGTTTAAAGTTGCTGCTTTGATGCTTAATGATTTCCCATAGAACAAAGCGTTGCACGAAATACTGAGAAATATTTCATGATCACTGGCCACGTTATCGGCTAGCCGTTTAATTTCGAAAGACTATATTGTACGTGCTTATTTATTCAACGAAACAGGAAAAAGTTTGAAAGCAGCTGCAGGGAAGCGATGCATGAAGAGACAAACACAAAAGCACACGATATTAAATTGTCTTTTGGAAACAAAAGCGTTCATTCATTGATGAAAAAATTGTAAGGTTCGAAACGTGTTAAGACAAAGCCCTTAAAGAGAGAACTCGGTTGCACTAAACCCCCGGGCAAACGAAAAAAAAAAACGAGACGAAAAAAAAAATTAATTAACAGTTGCCCTGTTGGCAATGGAACAGTCTCATCAACCCGCAGTTTCCCAGCTATTACAAAACTGTTTCAAATTACCTTGTGCGTAATATACGTAGGAAAGTTCGTTAATTAATCTCAAAAGTGCTTTTTTCCTTTTTATTGTCTACAGCATATTTATAAAGAGCTTTGTTCTTTCAACCGTGATAAGTCCATTATCATCACAAGTGTCACATGACCACTTGTTTTCGAAACCGTGAACCAGTTTTGACATCATAATAGCTTGTATTCATGTGACGCACGCTAGTTGTGGGCTGAAAAGCGTACTGGTGGGACGACTTTTTACTGAAAGTTCCACAAACAAGTAAAAAAATCCAAACTGTTTATCCTCTCTTGAAGTGCAGCTGGTGAAATCCGGAGATATTCAAAGAGTAAGGAGCAAAGCACAGAAAGTGGCATAAGACAGGGATTAAATATGATGGTAAGTTTTCGCGCCGAAACTGACATAATTTACACAACTTTCCGGCCGTGACAAACGTCGCCTTTTTACTCATTCGTAAACAGGATAAATTTTGCTTTCGTAGCGGCTGAATAAAACAGCTCCTTTCCGGAGTTCTTGAAAGCATAGCCAAACCGATCCGATGGCCATTTTACCAAAAGTCTTACCCAAAATACATCAGGTTGTTTTGTGCTAATGATCTGTACGGGAGTACCTGAAGCGTGTGGAATTTTTTCCTGTTTTATAAATTTTTTTTATTTCTCAACCTGGGATCTTATATTCTAAATACACTTGCTGCAGAGAGTACTGAGGAATATTCTTCCTCTTTCAGAAGGCGCCAAACGGTTTTTTATTCAATATCAGAAGCGATGTTGGACATACAGCTTGTTTTGATGACTGACTTACGGAATTTACGCATGAGCGATTTCTCTATTCAGCAAACATGTGCAGTCAGTGGAGTGTAAAATTAATTACTTGCAGCACGCCAAAAAATAAGCGCATAAACTAGGAGCCGTTACTCCACTTGGTTGTCTTTCAAAGTCTACAGTTTTTAAAACTAAACGAATTTAAGAAGATTTTACCAGATTGCAACGTTTTTTAGTTATTCACAAATTACTTTGACGAAAGCCGTTATTACATTAAGTTGCCACAATCGAACGGGTAAACTGTTTTAAAGCTATGAATTATAAATTAACCCAGAAACACTTTGGTATATTATTGATGTGAAGAATTTGCAACTTGCTTTATCACAAAACGTCAACAATATCGCGAATTATGATTAAATGGTTCAAGGGTTGTAGGTTTGACAGAAAAACGTCCGAGCGTTGAATCAAAACTGTTATCTGCACTTTCACTGAACATTTTAAACATCCTAATAGCTCAAAAGTTGTGTACTATATATTTATTTCTTTTTCGTTTTTATCTTAAGTCGCAATCTAAATTCATACAGCTCACCGCGTAGTATCGCCTTCAAATAACAGATTGCCAATTTGCAGTATTACGTAATTTTATATTTTCGAAGTTATCTGAA
Source organism: Blastomussa wellsi (assembly GCA_947652115.1). Lineage (NCBI taxonomy): Eukaryota > Metazoa > Cnidaria > Anthozoa > Scleractinia > Plerogyridae > Blastomussa > Blastomussa wellsi. Next base: position 27,180,596 of record OX393563.1, on the reverse strand, counting down.
AAAAATATTGATTTAATTTTCTAAATATCGCGGAACTGCATTAAAGAAAATGTTTTCTTTTCTTAAATCCAACAAAACGTGGAAGAAGCTATTTGCGAAACAACAAAAGAGATTAACCAGGAAAAGCTAAAGTAGCAGGTCTTTTGTATTGTAGTTTTGCGTCGCTTGGAAACGAGTGTAAACGCAAGTGGGTAAACACGTGTATCGATGACTCATCGAAGAGTAATTCCCTTGACATAATGTCCTGTAGTGAACTCCAGTATTAGAAATATAAGTAGTTCTCATTTGTTACACTCCTTAGTATTAAAGCACTTGTGATATTGTCATATTGCTTCATATCAAAGTTGATATGTTGGAAATATTGACTTGTAAACTGATTTCCGACCATTTCCTTCAACGTCTCGTCCAAGTTCAAATTTTTAAACTTTTCAAAAAACTATTTTAACCGTAAATTAAACCTTCTTTTCATATCGTTTTTGTTTAAAAATTTAGTAATTCTAGATGGCCTGGCTTTCTGACTTTTTGGTATCGATCAGTTTATCTCATGGTATTCGCGTATGCCATCAACTTTTAGGAATATTCAAATAGAAACGCGTTAAAAGCCTTTTATAACAACTTAGATTCCCTGTAGCATTTTATTTTGTCTCCATTCGGCTTAACGTCTATTAACTTAAGATACAAAGTTCAACAGTTTCACTGGGTTTCACATGAAATCAGTTTGAAACTTGAACCTATGTGGGAATGACTCTTGGAAGAAGACTCCTTCTTTCCTTGCATTGTTGAACCAAACTGACAGTCTAAGATAATGTTCTGTATTGCATTGTTGATTGACGTTCCTTAACTTCAATGGTCTTTAACCAAGAAACAAAGATCAACAGTTTTCCTTGGCCTCTACTAAATGGCGACAGTTTGGCACTTAAAACAAGCCATAATGACTCTTTTCTTGTGGAAAACGACGTGGTTTTCTATATTACAGTTCAAACGGTCTTTTTAGTTTATCCAGAAAACTACCTCTAAACTATTATCATCATTTCAGTCAAAACATCTCTTATGGAAGCATGTGATATTAACACATTTACGTAGTCAGAGATATTCAAGTGACGGTAACGCACCGAAATCTTAAATATATTGATACAACTTAAGAGAGCGCTTTTAGTGTAACAACAAAATAATACATTTAATGGAAGCAGATCTACATAGTATTGATGTTTATAATATCTAATTCCTTTTTTGCACAAAACAAAAAAATATCAAATGCTAAATTCATTTCAGGCACGTAGGCAGGAGTTATATTTTCATTCCTTTGCCAAATAATGATAGCTGAGGTTTATCTTTGCTTGCAATATTGTTATTTTTAAGAATGACCTAAATGCTACATTATAAGCTCATTTTAAGGTTAAATCTGCATTTTTAATAAACGACTTTGTATATAAATAGCGTAACAATCAATTGACAATGTGTTATTTGTCGTCTTACGTAAACGCATTTGATTTACACTTTGGGCCAAAAATACTCTATTTGCTTAACACTAAGGCTAATAGTTCATATTTGTAAACTTTCAGAAAATCTGTTTACTAAGTTACCATGGCAATTTGTCAGCGTATTTAAAGTGTAATTTTAAACGATGGCACAACATAACAACAAGTATTGAACCTGATAAGTTAATGCCCTTTTCATTTTGACGATGACTAAATTCAGGTCATAAACATTATTGAAGCAGTGTGGTCATTATTTTGCGTAGACGATTGTGGCAACACTAAAATAGCACATTCATTTGGCAACTCTTTTCGTAAAAGAAAAATGTTTTCTTTTTAATTATTGTAAGTATTATTTTATCTATGTCGCAATATTGTGTACAAATTGAAAATTATAATTTTCTAGTCTAAAATTTTTGGCGAAAATGTGTGGTACTTACACAAATTTAGCGTGTAATTAAAGTCTTTTACACTAAAACTATTTCTGATATTTTTGGGCAAAGATCTTTGGATTAAAAACATGAAATGATTTGTGAAGGACGTTTAAGGGTGTAAAAACTTTTTACGATAACAATTCCAAAAACGTCTGCAAAAGCCTTTCCGATTCCACTCAAAACCTTTTATCTGATTGAAGCTAGGAAACGTAAATAAATATTTTCGCAGACGAATAAATTATTTAAACAACGCAAATATATGCGATATAGCTTTTATACGCCATCCTCGATATTCCGCTACATCAAATATCACATTTAATCAATTATTTAATTTGTGAATTTCGTTACGTTTTACGTCATTATTTGACGTTGGAAAAGCCGCTGCCGTATTGAAATGGCTCAAATTTACAACAACAAAATAACATTTAGTCTAATTAGCATGTTTTCTTGACAGAAACAAACTTTTACCTGAAAGCCTCTCCGATATTAAAATCAGTAGGGCCAAAAGAAACTTCACTTTATATTCAGTCATGCACTTGTTGAACAATTCCTGTACTTACGAATCTTTAACATTCATTGAAACCCACACCCAGCGATCGATCAGTTGACAAATAGATGATTGCACGTAACTTACCTTCTGTAAACACTAGATCCTACACAAAGCACGTTTTCCAGCTCAGATTGAGTTGTAAAACAAACTCTCCAAGCTTTATAGCATATATATCTCAGTTTTAATATGAAGGCCTATGAAGTCTAATTTATTGGGCTATTAACCAATCGCAACTGGCCGCGCGCGTACAAAACCATTAATTATATTATTGAGCTGCACATGTGGGCCACCGAAAACAAAAGAGGCAAAAAATATTGGCTAGATGTTTATTTTTAATGTGTTATTTTGTCATTACACTATTTTCGTGCCATGTCGCACAACTAACAAAGGTTCTTTTACTTTTTTTTCAACGTCTTACGTAAATGTATACAAAATAGGCTTGAATTTTTGGAGATTCATTGTGTTCTTGAGCATCGTGATCGTAAACGGATCTCCTATCCACACCATTGACATCAAAAAGTCATCTGTTTTCCGGTTTTTTTTTTCTCAATGCAGGCGTCAACCTTTGAAAAGGCGGGTTATTTGAGACCTCAGGTCAAATCTATAAAGGAAAAACAGCAAAAGGAAGCAATGAAACCCAGGTGTTTCACGTTCACGGAGGAAGACTTGTATAATTACTTGCATCAGAAGAATGGAAAAGTTGAGACAATTAATCTTGAAGAGTCCCGGAGTAAGAAATTGGAGGACAATGGTGTGAAAGCGCAAAAGCAGTCTTCATGTAAGTTTTTTTCAATTTGTTGTAAGTTTTTTATTTGCACTGTTTGTTTCTCAGTTCAGTGAAGGACCATCTCGATCTATACAGGGTAAAATATTTATTTCAACAAGTTCGGTTATATATAAGTTATCTGAGTAAAGGAGATATGACTATGTTGATCTTAAATTTGCATTGTCCAGAAACACGTAAAGGGGTTCCAGATTTGGATAAAAGGCGTTAAAGTGAAACAATCAAAACAATCAACATTTAAATAAAAGCTTAGTTGTTTGTCAGTTGTTAGCCGTGGTTTTGAAGTAGAACTACCATTCCTCTGCAAAGAGAAATTTCAGACCGGTCATTTATTTTATATTATAACCAAATCAATGCCCGCGCTCTGATTGGTCAATCAGCTATGGTTTATTGTGCCAGTAAACTCATGGAAAAATCGCGCGTCTTCTGAATTATTATACAAAAGCAATAGACCACAAGTTTCTATGGTTTGTAGGCTAATAAACCACTTGGGATGTTGGAAGAACACTCGAAGAATTCGTAAATCACCCGCCTGCGGCTCGTGATTTACAAATTCTTCTAGTGTTCTGCCAACATCCCGCGTGGTTTATCAGCTTATAAACCATAGAAACTTGAGGTCTATTGCTTAAGTATTTTAACCCGATATAAGGTACGAGGTGGACAACTGCAGTCAGCTCTCTCTAAGACGGGCACTTTCGAAACCGACACCAGCTGTTCCCATCTTAGAGCGGTTTCCGGTTTATAGAGAGTTACTATACAGTAAAGTGACTGATAAACCAACACCAGTTGACTGTCTTATAGAGATATCTGTTAAAAGAGAGCTGAGTGTAATGGCAGGTTCGGCAAGTATGCACCAATAGATACGGATAGAAATTAAAAATTCCTCATGATTTCAATTTTTGCCAACAGTTTGCAGGACCTGCAACAAAGTATATAGCTTGCGCTGTCCAATTCACTCATCCACCACCTCTGACCCTAACTACCCGGGGGACTGGGACAGCTATGCCATGAAGTCTTTCCCGGATGTGGTGCAGTTATGTAAGTCGAGCGTCCCAGGTAAGAGGTATGGCGTGGCTGCCAAGCAACACATCCCAGTGGGTACGTGGATTGGTCCTTACGAGGGAAAGAAAATTAATCCAGATGAGGTCAACCCAAACATGGACTCGTCTTATTTGTGGGAGGTATGACTAGTTCCGATGCTATACAAAACTACATTCCTTAGGAAAGTCCTCAGATAGCAAAATATCAATGATATAATTTGTAAAACTGAGTTATTCGTCAGATTCACCAATGTACTGTCTTTTTCACTGAGATTTTACTAAGCTCTGACTCTCTACGATTCTCGTTTTCAAAAAATTAAAATTCCATATGTTCTTTCCACCTACCTTACGACTGATTATTTTTTCATTGTCAAGTTATACAAAATATATTTATTTTTTAATTGCCTTCTTTAATCTCAGATCTATAAAGACGGCCAACTCTTGTATTATCTTGATGCTACGGACGAGGCTACCTCTAGCTGGATGCGATTCATAAAATGTGCGCGACACAGAAACGAGCAAAACCTGTTTGCTTTTCAATACTGTGGTAACATCTACTATCGGGCGTTCAGAGACATTCCTGTGGGAACTGAGTTACTGGTGTGGTATGAAGATATCTACCCACAGTACTTTGGGATTCCGATGAGCATACATGACTTGAACTCAATGGGTGAGTGATATAAACTGGTATTACCTTAAAATTATTTTCAAGGAAACTTTTGTGGCTGCAGTCGCCATTGTAAATAAAGGACAAGCATGCATGTCGCAAAATACAATGTTTGTTTGAGACATGATTGCGAGTGTGGCGTCCCAAGACTGTTGTGTGACATTAGTTGTGTGACATTAGTTCCAAGACTCCCTTAGAGGGGGTTTCCTTATTACATGTATTGCATGATATCTGAGAACACACGTGTCCTGCTCGGCTCGAGCGAGAGAGAGTTCGAAGTAAAGTCTATGTTGTTGCGTTATATTAGTGTACTCTTTTTGGCACTAAATTGGTGACCCCGACGAGAAAGAATGCCCGACGAAGCGATCACCACAAATGCAGTTTCTCTCAAGTTACCGGACTTCTGGCCGTCCGACCCAGAGCTTTGGTTCGCTCAAGCCGAAGCTCTGTTCACAGCACAAAACATCACACAAGAAAAGACGAAATTTGCCCATGTCGTTCGCGTTCTTCCAGCACAATACGCTTCTGAAGTGCGTGACATAATCCTGCGGCCGCCAGAAGAACCGTACACAGCGATTAAAGAGGAATTGCAAAAGCGTGTTTGCCCGACAAAACGTCAACAGTTACATCAACTTCTGCATGTTGAGGATCTCGGCGACAGAAAACCCTCGCAGCTGTTACGACACATGTTGAAACTCCGAGGTGGTACTGCCGCTGAATCCAACAAAGATGAAATTTTCCGTGAGCTTTTCCTTCAGAAGCTTCCCGTCACCGTTCGCACCGCTCTAGCGATTCACAAAACTACCAGCCTCAGTGATATAGCCGAAATCGCCGACAACATGGTCGAAGTCCAGGGTCCACAAGGGCAAATTAGCGCCTCGGAGATCCAGCAACGAGAAAATTCAGAAATTGCAGCGGTTCACACCGAGCTACAGAAAATTTGGCGGGTACTACAGTCTCAGCAGAAACCATCACTTGACGAACGACAACGTGCACGTGGCTCGACGCCTGATGTTTGTTGGTACCACGAGCGATTCGGCTCGAATGCTACAAAATGCCGCCAACCTTGCAAGTTTCTACAGCAGTCGGGAAACTCCAAGGCCAGTCGATGAACGTAGCCCACTCGACTGGCACTTCTCGTTTCCTCCGACTTCTTGATAAAAACTCTAAGCAACAATTTCTTATTGATACCGGAGCTGAAGTTAGTGTTTTTCCTGCCGGGAGATCAGACCGGTGGATCAAAGGTGACGTCACATTACGGGCTGCGAATAATTCTTTTATAAACACTTATGGCTATAAACAATTTACTCTCGACTTTGGGCTCCCACGCCCTCTCACCTGGCGATTTCTAGTAGCTGATGTGACTCAACCAATCATTGGGGCTGATTTCCTTCTACAACACAAACTGTTAGTAGACCTGGACCAGAAACGCCTAATCGACACGATGAATGGGACACGCATTATAGCTGAGCCTTCAACAAACCAATCCCCATGTCTTAACAATATCTCCACTCCACCTTCAAGCGCAGATCCAATCACACACCTTCTGGAGGAATTTCCGTCTCTGACAACCCCATGTACAAGCGACACTCCAGTCAAGCATGGTGTTTCGCATCATATCGTCACAGAAGGTCGCCCTGTTTTTGCCCGACCGCGCCGCATGTCACCTGAAAAGCTAACCGTTGCAAAAACAGAGTTCAATAAGCTCCTGGACATGGGAATCATACGACCATCCGCAAGCACATGGGCCTCACCACTCCATATGGTACCTAAAGGAAATGGCGAATGGCGCCCGTGTGGAGACTACAGGAAGCTCAACGACATCACGACCGCTGACCGTTACCCCATCCCGCATATTCAAGACTTTGCATCCCATTTGGCAGGTTCAACCATTTTCTCGAAAATCGACCTGGTGCGCGCCTACCACCAAATTCCCATGCACGAGGCCGACATTGCAAAGACCGCCATAATTACACCTTTTGGCCTCTACGAGTTCTGCCGTATGCCCTTTGGTTTGCGAAACGCCGCCCAGACCTTCCAGCGCTTCATTGACGACGTTTGCCGGGGCCTAGACTTTGTCTTTGTCTATCTTGACGACATCTTAGTGGCCAGTCGCTCTCTGGAGGAACATCTTCAGCACCTCAGAGCACTCTTCCAACGCTTATCAGACCGTGGACTTGTAATTAATCCGGCGAAATGCTTATTTGGCAAGGCTGAGGTGAACTTCCTGAGCCATACCATTAGTGCAGCTGGTATCCGTCCACACCTCACACGAGTCGACGCAGTTCGTACCTTTCCCGTTCCTCGTGACAAGAAGTCCTTACACCAGTTTGTTGGCCTCATCAATTACTACCACCGCTTTGTACCCAGGTGTGCGGAGATCTTGCAGCCACTGCATCAGGCCTTAACAGCAGATTGTTTCACATGGACTGTTTCTTGTCAGAAAGCATTTGAAGAAGCCAAACAGACCTTGTCGGAGGCGGTTATGTTGGTTCACCCTCAACCCCACGCACCTACGTGCATTACGACTGACGCGTCCAACCTGGCAGTTGGGGCTGTACTTGAACAGTTCATTGATGGACAATGGATGCCCATATCCTTCTTTTCAAAGAAGCTGAATCACGCGGAACTCAATTACAGCGCTTTCGATCGTGAGTTGTTGGCCATTTACCTCTCTGTCCGACACTTTCAATACTTTGTTGAAGGTCGCACTTTTCACATCAATACCGACCACAAGCCTCTGACCTTCGCACTTCAATCCAGCACTGAGCGGCGTTCCCCACGACAGGCTCGACATCTGGCATTTATTTCCGAGTTCACGACTGACATCCGTCATATCGAGGGACAAGCTAACTGCGCTGCGGACGCACTCTCGCGCACCGTTTATGTCCTTGAAGACCAATCATCACTCGAACTCGAAGCTTTTGCTGCAGCTCAAATCCACGATGAGGAGCTTCAACAGCTAGCTACCTCTACCACTTCATTACGCCTGGAACACGTTCCCCTCCTGAACTCAAACAATACCATTCTTTGTGACGTTTCTCAAGGCCATCCCCGACCTCTGGTTCCCTCGACGATGCGCCGTGACATTTTCAACAACCTACATTCATTGTCCCACCCTGGCATTAAAGCTTCACGTCACCTGGTAGCTCAACGGTATGTCTGGCCCAACATGAAACGAGACATCGCCAACTGGACCCGAACTTGTCACGACTGCCAACAATCCAAGATTCAGCGACACGTCAAGTCCCCGATCCAGAGTTTTCCCGCACCTGATTCTCGCTTTGACAGCATCCATATTGATATCGTTGGCCCTTTGCCTCCTTCAAAGGGCTACACATACCTGTTCACATGCATCGATCGGTATACGCGTTGGCCGGAAGCGATACCAATGACTGACGCTACTGCTGAATCCTGTGCCTCCGCCTTGTTGTCGGGTTGGATTTCCCGCTTTGGTGTTCCGGCCACAATCACCTCGGATCGAGGACGGCAGTTCGAGTCTGCTCTTTGGAATTCACTCATGAATCTCCTTGGTACAACACACAATCGCACAACTTCGTACCACCCCCAGGCAAATGGGATGGTCGAACGGTTCCACAGGCACTTGAAAGGTGGACTAAAAGCAAGGCTGGTTGGAAGTAACTGGGTCGATGAGCTACCTATTGTACTTCTTGGTATCAGAGCGACTCTCAAGGAAGGCCTGTCGTGCTCCTCGGCTGAACTGGTCTATGGAACAACACTCCGTCTACCAGGAGACTTCTTCTCCGACCCGGTCTTCGTGGACCCTTCTTCGTTCATATCAAGATTGCGTCAATCAATGCAGAGTCAACAGTTCGTCCCTACACAGTGGCACGGTTCACCTCATACTTACCTTCCCCCTGACCTCCACTCCGCCAGTCATGTCTACGTCCGACGCGATGCCCACAAGCCACCACTCACCCGCCCCTACACTGGCCCATTCCGGGTGCTCCGCAGATCAGACAAACATTTCACCTTGGAAGTCAATGGGAAACCGGCAGAAATCACTGTTGACCGCTTGAAACCTGCTAAATTGGAGAGCGATCAAATTCCTCTGACCAGCAACTCACCCACGCCACCCCCACATCAATCTCAAATCAATCACCCTACTTCAACCCACGCAGGCCGTACCATCCGTCGACCTGCCTACCTCAACGATTACGTCACCGACTGGTAGGGGGGTACTGTGGCGTCCCAAGACTGTTGTGTGACATTAGTTGTGTGACATTAGTTCCAAGACTCCCTTAGAGGGGGTTTCCTTATTACATGTATTGCATGATATCTGAGAACACACGTGTCCTGCTCGGCTCGAGCGAGAGAGAGTTCGAAGTAAAGTCTATGTTGTTGCGTTATATTAGTGTACTCTTTTTGGCACTAAACGAGCAATAGACCTTTTTCACTTGGGCGGTTTGTTGCCCAATTACAGACCACGTGATGATACTCTTGAGAATTCTTTCTTCAAAATTTTCAAATATTTGCGTGTATATGAAAAATAAATTTTTGTTCTAGAGTTTTGCGACTTTCCGTGCTTCCTTGGTGAAGGGAAAGGCCGCAGACTGCCTTTCCCTTCACCAAGGAAAGTCGCAAAACTCTAAAACAAAAATTATTTTTCAAATCGGCACTCTTAATCCTCACGGTATCAACGAACGCTTTTCATTCAACTAATTTATTCCGTTGTTTTCACGTTACCAGGCACCAACCAATAGCGAAGCTCCATCTTTCTGTATATAAACAACGCACGACCCACAATTCTTTGATTCGCTCCGACGAAGGGCTAACGCTCGAAACGTCAGCTCTTGAATCTCTTTACGGTGGCCAATTCACATTATCAACCCAGTTGATAAAACCAAATTATATTCTTATAATAAGGACTCTGGTAGTTGCAGTCTGAGTGGAATGTTCTCTTCCCAACACTCAATTTACGATGTTCAGTTACACTAATTTGTCCGGCATTCTTTTCCTTAGGGTCCAGGCCTTACCCATTAATGGCGACGCAATATACAGACGGACATCAGGTCTCAAAAATTCCCCCTCCAACTTCATCTGCTGTGAAACAAGCATCTCCTCAGCTGCAAGCACCGGCCCAGAGAGCATCACCACGTGACTCACCACAAGCAAGAACCGCGCACACCCCAAGCGGGAAGGAAAGGGAAGTCCACACTAACAAAGAGATCCTAAAGGAAAACGCCAAACGAAAACACGACGAACATGAACGCAACTACTGTTCCAAGAAGATGAAGCTACAGAGCACGCAAAAGACGGACGGCCCAAAAGAGATGCTTCGGAAGCTGGAAGAGGCACGTCTTAAAGACAAGAAGGACCTTCCGTGTGAATGGCCTCGCGTTGCAGACGGAGAAATCTTCTTGGAGAATGGCGAGCCAAAGATATGGCACTGCGGTCAATGTGACAAATCCTTCGCTCAGCGCAACTTACTTCAAATGCATATCTGTTCGAGAAATCCCAACAGACCTTACCAATGTGGTCACTGCACACAAGAATTCGCGCATCCCAACGAGCTGCGCACGCATGCTGTCATTCATTCTGGCAAAAAACCATTCAAGTGTGGATTCTGCTCGCGAACCTTTGTTGGGGCCACGACTCTAAACAACCATGTCCGAACCCACACAGGAGAGAGGCCTTTCACTTGTAACAAGTGCTACAAAACATTTTCACAAGCATCGCAACTCAGCAAGCACAAGAGATCCCTTTATGAATGTTTCGTTTGAAAATGTTTCTATTGAAAGATATTAAGAGCAATTTAACTGACGTAACCAGCATTGATGGTTCATTTCTGAATAATTTCAATACGTGTGCATCAAAACAGAGACATGTAAATTATATTCAAAGCAACGAGAGCCTAACAGCCTGGAAGCACTTTAAACAGCAACGAACATTTTCATATTGTAAGTAGTTTGTATTTTAAAGTAATATTTGTGTAAAATTTCTTGTGGCGTTTTAGTCACACCAACCAAAGATGATTTATTTAAAGGTAATTTCCAGTCCATACTGCGCAATCTTCACCTGCAATGTTTATGTGACCCTCACACAAACGAATATAAACAATCTGAAATGAAAATTACGGGAAAAACTTTCCTTTTTCTTCATTATTAACACCAGATATCCTTTAAAAACAACAATGAAGATTAGACGAACCGCGAATGTATTTGGAGGACTAAAATACTCCATGTGCGCTGTTACTGAAATGTAACGTATCAACGAATTAAAAACAAAAATTTGAACAAATAGCGAGACTGCGCAGTACAGATTGGAAATTAGCTTTAATATTCAGTCGCGATATACGTCCGGGTAGTTACATTAACGGGTTGTAATGATGATGATGATGAGGACTTTATTAAAGTGTCAGAATATTTAGCTTGATACAAACCAGAAGCCTATGATGGGCTTCTGTACAAACTAATTGCGGACACTACTAACATATAAAAATATATTTTATCTTAGTGTGTCTACATAACATTCCAAAAATATTACATTATTTGCTAACACATTTAACTATTTTAGTATCATTGCATAACCATCACTTTTTACTACTTCTAACCTTAGCTAGTGCAACTGAGAAAAAAGGTTACAGATATCCGTTTTGTGTAAATGTTATTTTAAATACATAAAACAAACGACTGTCGTGCAATTGTATTCAAAATACTTTTGACCGACAATAAAAAAACTGGTAACTCATATTTGATCACAATAGTTACAGAAGTTTATTTTCATATCCCAAACTTTATAGACCAAGTCTAAAGGCATCACAAGTGGTCTTGGATGCGTTACTTACTCGCTGATGAGCATCTGGATTTTTTAAAACCGGGTCAAAGGAAATTTTGAGCGAAACTCGCGAGAACCGTTCTCTAACAACGGCGCTATAAAAATTAAAAGGAATGCCAGTTTCGTTTTGTCATTCCCCACTCTTTCATTCTTCGTTCAGTGCTGTTATATTGTTTCTTTGCTCTTTTTGGCCAGATTTTATATCAAAATTGACAGGCGAAACATGTAGTCTTTAGAGTAAAACGTGCAAAGGGGGTCGTAACCTCTTTGACCTGGTTTTGATAAATTCAGTTTATATATAGATTACATAAAAACGCAAACTGTACATAAGTGTGTAGAGACATTTTGTATACAACAAAATCTTTCAAAACGGTGTGTTATCAATCCATTCGTATCTTTAATTTTGTATTTGTAAAATATTTACCAAATAAAATAGTTTGTGTTCGCTATTAATTTGATCATTTTTGGTCAAGTCATATAAGCGTGGCACGCTGACCTTAAAGCTTGCTATCTGAGAGTTCCTGGGCACTAGAATGGCAAACACCAAGGAAAAACGCACCGCACAGGAAGGACGCCATAATCCATCCATTACTTAATTTGAGCTTAAACGTGCGAACTTACGAAGCTTTTAGCAAAAATTGGAAGCAAAATTATGAAGTGGAAATCGAGAGGTAAAAAAAATAAACAAATTACATTTAGTACTCGTGACCTTAAATATTCAGGGATATTCATAAAAATTGCCAAAATGTTCACGTTTTCAACAATTCTCTCGACAGCGTCTCTGTATTCGCGAGGGACGTCGCGAGGTGGTCGGTTTGTTTGTTTTATAGTTAAATTCTGATCTGTTTTCTCAAGCCCGGTTGGTTCGAGAAATCGAAGATAAAATTGCTATGTTCGAATGAGTCAATCGGATGCAAACGACCTTTGGTTCAGTTAATTTTGTCGGTAGGATAACAAAAATAGAGAGCTCGGCCGGGAAATCGGTAGGGTACTGTATTGTTTGAGTTATGTGACTAAGACTGCGTTTACACTAGAGGATATATGCCTGGATTTAGAAATGTTCATCGTATTTATGATATTCGTTTTCATAGGATATTCGTGTTCCGGCAACCGTTTACACAGATCGATAATCCGGGGAAATTTGTATGGGAACGGTAACCAAGTAGTTTGTTTGTGCTCACATATTCGGCACATATACTCAATAAAATTCCACATAAAGGAGTATGGAATGGATGCAGTTAAAGCTGCTACAGAAAACGTTAGCTGTACAGAAACGTCATGTCACCCTCTTAACTCGTGAAACAAAAAAGAGTTACGGTAAAAGTAGAAAAATGCAGGTGATTTTGGCAGGCGAACATGTATGAACCCGGTAGATAAAGTAGTATCCGGATTCATTCGAAGAATTGTTAACACCACGTTATCAATAAAGGGCAAAATTACTGAGCGCTGATTGGTTGAGAGAGAGGGCATTTTTTCTTAATCGAGGGCATTTTTAGTAATCAAGAGAGGGCATGATTACCTGTTAATGATTGGCTAATCCGTTAATTGCCGTAGCGCTAAACAGGCTTCCCAGATAAAAATAGACTGCGCGCGTGATTAATCCTTAATAGTACTTGGCCTCATGTGATTACCTATACTTATCATGCGTTAACATACGTTGTTTGGTCATGTTTGTTACCGCAGTTTGTTTTTCATTTTTACTGAAACTGTTAACACTATATATAAAAGATTGCGGATTCAACAGTATTGGAACACAAAGTAATGACTTTAGATTTCGGATTTAAAATCTCGAGAGACTCGATCAAACCGCGAGCGGCAAAACGAATCCAGTACTTAAACATCCCCTATTCGCCACGAATCCGGAAAATTCTGTCTATTGTGAACGTAGTCCAAGATGCGTCTGCCTTGTTCATTGTCATTTTGAGACCATGTGCACGTGACGGACCAAGTCCAGCCTGTGATCCAGTCCTTTCCTGCGTCCGTTGTGTCAAATCTCTTCTCCTCCATGTGATAGACGAGCGTGTCTGCCGAACGACATTGCACTTTTACCCACAGAGAGCCGGTTTTGTTAAGGTCACTCAAATAGAACCAACACTGAGATTTTTTTTCAAATTTCGCCTACTGATTGTTTCAATTGTGTTATGGGATCCCTGTGCTTCCTGTGCTCGTTTGGCAACAACACCATCTCCTTTTTCCTACTAATTCTTTTTTATTATATATAGCGACAATTTTAGGTAATAAACCTTGCAGATAGAATTCTATATCTGCTATATTTTCACATGTGAGAAAAGCGATACGTCCAATCAGCTTCGCGTATAGCTTTCTTCACATGTGGAAAATATAACCAATCAGCATCAAGAGTAGAACGACCTAACCAATCAGAGCGCGGGAACTCAAACGGTTTCCAACGAGGTTGTGAAAACAACACGCTGCAAGTTTGCAAGCTCTCGAAGACAGTTTATGTTTTGGCTACAAATTTTGTACTTTTGAGAACTTTATGGAAAGAAAAGCCATCAGAAACACGTCAAGCAAAACCTTGAGAACATAGTTATGATATGGAAATGCTAAAATCATTCTCCAGGCGGAGCGAAGACAAACTAAATGTCGATAAGGGAAAGCCAAGAAATGAAAGACTTTCATTGTAGCTTTGATACAACACAGCCGTGGACGAAGCACTCTTGGGAACACCAGGGTAAAGTAAATATTTCACTTTTGAATATGGATTTACGTCGTAATTATTGTTTAATGAACCGACTCCTTGTGTTATCACAACTTTTGCTCAAAAATTCGCCGGTTGATTTGCGCGCAGTAGTTGATTCACTTATGGCGTCGTTTCTCGATGCGATAGCAAAAGCTTTTCTTTCAAAAAGTATTAACACAGTGTGTTTTATACCGCTATTTAAATAAAGTTTTTGTTTACGATAGCTTGTCGTCGCCGTAATTTTTCTTTTCTATTTAAAAGAGATCTCGCTTGGAAAGCCATCAGAATGCACTTGAAGCTTTGATTTCCTCGCGCTGCGTTAAAACTCTTTAATTGTAGACTAGAAAAATCGCTTTAAGTTTACAATGGTTGAGTACTCGTTATATATAATAAACAAATTACAGCATAGAAAGTGCTTTGTACGGATTATTGTTCACTCGTCGCAAAACTTTGGAAAAGTTTTGCAACTCGTGAATAAAAATCCGTACGTTACACTTTCTATGAAGTAATCTATATATATCATTGCGATTCTACTCGCTATTGGCTTGCAAAAGCACATTTTCGACTATTTAAACACTGGGAATTGGTTTATATTTATTGTACTGGGAGAAAGTTATTGCTCAGTCCAAAAAAAAAGATAAAAACAGATAGGTCTTCACCGTACTCGTTTTTGAGAAAATGACAAATTACTTCTCTGTTAAGCTCCGGGCAAAAAGAAAAATCCTCCCTGTCTCAATGCGCGTGCGCTGATCAATTATGCGCAGTAAGGATGCGCAATGCAAATCTAGGGAATCAACTTAATGACACTCCGGCGGGACCTCTGTAAAAGCGCTGGGATTACGTAATTGCATCACATCTCCCTTCTAAGCAATAAGCAGTCCTTTAAAGGTTCAAGGAGGATCGATCAGTTCAACCTATGATCTAGGTTTCTATCAAGGACAACAAATAACTAAGCCTGCTTTACAATAAAATGAAAAAGCGAGCATAAAACAGTTCAGAGCCAGCTATTTTCGGAAACATTCAGGTACTCTTATTTCTCTGTCACTTCGGGTGCTTCTCCTTGGGCCAACGGGTGGGACAGTGCACACCGGGCTGTCGGAGTTCTCACGGGGGGAGGACGTGGGCTTCTGCACACGATGAAGTGTGTGTTCAGGTGGCGCCTGTTTCTCCGTACCTGGCCACTTGGTCAGGGCTTGCAAACTGTATAGGAATGAGGGGAAGAAGCTTTATCTATCACAGTCTACTCAAGCCTTTTTGTTGGGTAGCCAAACGGTATCTCCTGGCAGGAGGTCTGGGAGGTTCTTATCAGAGCGTTTTCTATCACAATTCTTCTTCTGTTTGGCATTTAGTGAAGAATACTTCTCCCTGAACTTCTTTAAATAAGGCCAGTTAGGTTCCAGTTGGCTTGGCAGGATAGGAACCATGGTATGGATTTTTCTACCCATTAGAAGTTTAGCTTGGCTGAGGCCGCTTTCAAGGGGAGTGGCGCGGTATGCCATCAGAGCTTTTAATGGGGCTGAAGTCTTCTTTGGCAAGTTTTTCACAGTCTGGACAGCACGCTCTACCTCACCATTTGCTTGGCGATAAATGGGGTAATATGCGTGAATCCAAACTCTTCCGCCATTGTCTGACAGCAGCTGGTCTGGGACGCCATGAACTTGAGGTGCACTACTATGTCAGGCAACGTAGTGCGGGACAGCTTGGCCACCTCAATACATCGAGAGAATTAATCAATTACAAGTAGATATTGTTGGCCTTTCAGCTCAAATAAGTCAGCAGCAACTTCAGACGGAATTGCGGGCTCAGCTGAATTGACGCGCTGTTTGATGCAGGTTGAGTATTTCTTTACTACCTCCTCGAGTTGGTTACTCAGACTTGGCCACCATACTGAGGTTCTTGCTCTCTCTTTGCATTTGGCGATACATTGGCAGGCTTCATGAATTCTATCCTGGAAATCTAGTCGCATGGACACACGGATGACAAGACGAATGCCCTTCATCATTAAGCCTTGTTTTATTGTCAGTTCATTTTTCGCTGGCCAGTATGGTTTCAGCGCTCCAGGGATTTTAGGGTCGAGCAATATTCTATGATCTGCTTGCATCTTAGTGTTGACTTTTAATTCTCAGTCCTCCTTTTCGGGCAGGTATCCGTTCACGGAGTTATCATAAGCCTTAACATCTCCAGCTTCTCTTCCTGTTGGTTCAGGGGCACACGGGAGAGTGCTTCATTGGTATAGCGGTTTTTCCCAGGAACGTGTGACATGTAGGAAAACTGCATCATACGTGTCCGGAAAAGCTGTACCCTTGGCTGGAAGTTCGTCGAGGTTCTTAGTAATGAGCAAAGGGACTAGTGGCTTGTGGTCCGTCTCAATGTGAAACTTGAGTCCGATAAAATAATCTGCAAAGCGTTCACTTGCCCAGGTTATGTCCAACGCTTTCTTCTCTATTTGGGCATATCGCTGTTCTGTATGACTCATAGCTCTTGAGGCATAAGTGACGGGACGCCATTGGTCATCATCTTGCTTTTGCAGTAGAACAGCTAGTAGGCCAATGGATGATGCATCTGTCGAGAGCCTTGGTCTGACGGTTTGCATCATAGAGGACAAGACAAGGATAGGAGTAGAAGTGAGACTGTGTCCCCCCGGAGGGTGGGTGGGGTACTTGACCCATATTTGGGTAAAGGGGTGCCGCTGGAGGTCAGAAACCCTGACCCTATTTAGGACCAAAATAACCTCAAACATATACCCCGTTTAGGACCAAGGAAAACGGTTTTTTATACCATAGCGCTAATATCGAATCCTGAAAATGAACTCATGTTGACTGATGACCGGCTAAATAACTACTGATGAACGTTTCTGATTTCGGATATGCTATAAACTCGACGACAGTCTTGAAGCCATACCCTGTCTAGGACGACTCCTTAACATCCATACCCTGTTTAGGACAGACTCGCTTGAATTATATACCCTGTTCTGGACTGACAGGTCAAGAACCATACCCTATCCAGCGGCTCCTCCCCGTATAGCCCATATAAGAGAGTACCCCCCCCCCCCCCCGAACGGGCACTGTGCTTGACTGAAGAGAAGGCCTGTTGCTGAATTTCACCGCAAGTCCAATGGTTCTTGGTGCTCAGGAGATCTCTTAGTGGCTTGGTGAGGTCAGCTATACGGGGCTGAAATGTGTCCAATTGATTAACCATTTCAAGGAACTTTCTTAGGTTTGATTGGTCTTTAGGGGCTGCAATATTCGTTATAGCTTCAAATTAAATTTCTTGAGGTCCGCTTCTATTTCCTCAGAATTAGCAATGGTGCCTACGAATTCAACAGATGGTTTGGCAAATTCACCCTTTTCTTCAGTCAGGGTAAGGTTAGCTTCTTGTAGCTTGCGTAGAGTTTTCTCCAGAAAACCAATAATCCCACTCAAGAGAAAATATTTAATAGACTTGTGAAAGTGTGAGTGATTAGCCAGTCATTAACAAAGATAGAAACGGATTGCTCGTTCGTGCATGTGTCAGAAGTTAATAATCCTCCATTAGCCTCGTGTAACTATTTTTTTGTTTTATTCTGATCCAATAATAGAAACTCCTCGGCTGTTTGCATTCCAAATTAAAGGCTACCATTCCTTGCACTTTTAAGCCACTGACAATCAAGAAAAATCGTGCCTTTGAACTTGAAGAGAAATGCGCGCTTGATAGTTTTGTCAGGAAAAACAGTGGAAAAACTAATTAGATTCACGGTTTTCCAACAGAACACCGCTAAGCTTCTCAGTACAAACGATATACAACGAAACTTTTCCAGTATTTTACATCAATGTGAATGTTCCAGCTTTCTAAATGCTTCCCTTTATTCTTAGAACTCTCTCCAGTTTCTCAATTTCCAGTTATTTTAAAATTAAAATTTAAACGAATTTTTTTTGTAGTGTGACGTACTCAAACTGTAATTTCTCAAAACTCGGCTACACTATTTGCCTTGTGTGTTGATCGCAGTGCCATTGCTATCTTTGTTATATTTTCAAAAATTAACTATTTTCTAATTCTTTTATCAGTTTCAATATCCATTTAGAAATCTAACTGTCGGCAATGGAAAACCAGGAACACCGGAAGACCGGAAGACCGGAACACCACAAAACACGAAAACCAGGAACACCGGAACACCCCAGAACACCTACAGAAATAACATATAATGCCAATAAATTTCTGGTGTTCCGGGGTGTTCTGGGGGTGTTCCGGTGTTCCGGTTTTCCGTGTTTTATGGTGTTCCTATGTTCCGGTGTTCCGGTGTTCCGGTGTTCCGGTATTCCGGTATTCCGGAATTCCGCTATTCCTGATTTTAGTAGATGCCGTTGGCAATGTTCTGCTTTTCGGAGTCTAGACTATTCGTTTTCACAAAGAGAACTTTGGAATGCAGCCATTGTTGTTCAACACAATTGATCAGTTCACTTTAAAATCTAATTTCAAGAATGCCAGTCGACTACAGAAGTCACATTACACATTCCTAACATACGCAAGCTTTCCTTGTAAATTGCCATGCAAGAAAGTTAAGTTAAAACATCCCGTTTAAACGACATCTATAACCATTTTTTATCCACAATAGCCATTCAAAAGCGCCATAACTTGCTGATTAAAGGTGAACAAAGGACTCTGGTTTATGTCCGCTTAATGCAGTCAACCATGCTACCGACGTCAGTGTTTTCAATCTGCAAAGGAGGTTTAAAGCAGCTATTAATTTTCTTACTCAAGTGAGTTTCAAGAGTTATGTTAAATGCATATAATTCGCTTGTTATGTAAATATATGACTGTCCCTTCAACATGATTCATGTAAGTGACCTTTTCGTGTCCTCCCAGTCTAAACACCAAACACACTTTACCAACCGATTCCTTTGGCAGACCTTCCTATCATACACACTGCAGCTTAGCATCATTTTTCACTTATGCAACATAAGCTATGGGTTATCGTGCGTTTTATTTAGTAAAAAACACTTTCTATGCTTGAATGACTTTAGAAATTCTTTAACAATAAACCAGCCAACGTTATACGGTGGGGTTAAACGACACGACAAGCGAAATATGTTTTACCACAACTTTACATGCCTCGCAACCGTATTTAGACCAACTGCACTGTGACATATCAGAACAAATCACTCTCGTTAATTAATGTGTCGGGTACGTTTTTACTTCACGTCTGAAAGTTTCACAAACAACTAACTTTATATTAACAATGAAAAGAACGCCACAGGGATAAAGGCAAAAAAACAACCAATCACGTTATCCCAAACAACTTATTTTCAAGCCAAGCGTGGATAAATGACAGCTTAATCTGAAAAGAACATTTTAGAACTTTAAATCAACGCCCTTCAGTCGTAGCAATACATTGACTTTTTGTGTTTGTATGTCCACCGGAAAATATTAGCCCTGCAGTGAGAAACTGAAGTTCTCGGGAAACCTCCAAGAGCAAATAACTGAAATGTCGTCTTTGTTTAGTGAAGAAGTTAAACGAAGGCTGGAGTTAAATTTGGTAAGCAGTTTGATAGAGAATAGATAATTTTCCGCATTGAAATGACTTCATCAAGACTCCAACAGTGCAGTAAAGAATGATTCTGGCTCAAAAGATGGAATAAAGGGCTACAACATCTTTAATTTACAAATCACTAATTCTGTTCCAGGATTTCAAGATACATGTATAATTTCTTAACCTTAATAAGACGCCAACACCAAACAAGTGCAATGTTGGTGGACTGTTTTAATCATGCAGGCATGTCCCGGATTATTTTACTGTAGGCCAGCTCCAATTTATTTGCATAGAATGACTGAAGTTGTTTTATATAGTTAAAAGCAAGATTTAATTAACTTGTTTCGTGATATATTCTCTTCTGCTAATAAAAGAAATTGTTTCTTTAGTTAAATCAACTTGCTATGCCGTCCAGCTTAGAGCCCGGGCCTTCGCATGATAACGTAAAATACTTCAGTCCCTCTGACGTGTTTGCTGTGCTTTACGGGAAGAACACAGCACGGCAGGTCAGCAGTGATGGAGGTCACGGTACTCAGTCTTCAGAGCAGTTCAAAAGAGCAGAAAGAATTGATCCAGGTAAGCTGAGCTTCAAGATTTCAAACATTTTTGCGTCATCTAACCAAAAACTAAACCCCGTCACGCGCGAATGCGTCTAAATTTTGAACGTGTAGCACTCGCGTGTCGCAAGACTAGCGTGTTCGCAACTCGGAGGTTGCCTTTCTATTCAAGCCAAGATTGATCGATGCTTATTCACCATATTAGATTACTGTTATTTAGCAATTATTGAGAAATCATTTCTGTCGCATACGAAGGCGTAGGCGAAAGTCGAGCAGGCATTACACGCGCGAAAACACCCACGAAGAGAACAGGTTTTGCAAATCAGTGGCCAAGTCGCTGGCGTTGAAGCACATCGAGAAGCGACAGGCGTTGCATAAATTTGGTTTAGAACATTAAACGTGGTGGTCGCTTTTCGGTTATGAACTAAATTCGTGTCAAATCGCAGCTGGAAATAGTTTGGGGCGGTAGAAACGTGGAGCGGAAATGGTAAAAACTTTCAAACAAATTTCCGTCGACTGACCTCTTGCTGGCAACCATTCATTTTGTTTGTGGGTTAATCGTAGGAGTTTATTTTACTTTATAATAGTCAGAGGCTCTATCTGGATGCATGACAGAAATTTGGAATCTTTTATGCGCGATCGATTACAAGAGGTGTCACTCTAGGCGGCAGCTACTGATTCCTTAATAAGTCCGTCCACTTGCGAAAATAAATAACGATTCAATAACCACCTTTCACCGACCACATAACCAAATTTGATGATAAAATCAAGTAAAGCTCATACGATAAACAGATAAATCTATCCAAACCATAACATTATGTTTCAACGCTTTCATAGGGGTTCATGTAAAAACTCCATTATGCTTTAACTTTCTCTTTTCGTAAAAACTCGAGCTGGGAACTTTCAAATTTAAATGCGGAGCTGAAGTGTTGAAGCATTTATTTGCAGCCTACTCGCTTGTTCTGTGTAAAAGCAATTTTCATTACTGAGCCATATTACATTTTATTTATGAATTTTATTTATGGTTCAGTGGGTATGTATGGATATCTTTCTCGGTCCTTTCGAGCCACTTTTACGCCATTAAAAAATTAATTTTCATTCTAACTTTACTCATTGGCAATTCTGGTTAGTTAGTTTTCTATGTTTCCTTGCAAATATGATAACTTTTGCATAAGATCCAAGAAAATATCAAAACAGATGATGCTAGCTATTTTTAGGGTATCGCACGAACGCCCGACGGAATGCATTAATTTTGCAAATACGTCAACCAGTTATTGCTCAAAGCGAAAGGAGCGTGACCCCGTATTGCGTGACCCCGCAATACGTTAAGCGACCATGGAAGCATCCAAGTTTTCTATCAAGCAGCCAAATTGGCCATACGTAAACGTCTCGTCATAAAAACCACCTCCCCTCGCTGGCTCGCCCAGTGGCTGGTCGCCTGCGGGAAATTTGACTTTGTTTTTAAATTGAATACTTTATGCTATAAGAAATAAATTAACGCTCCCAGAAATGTCCAATAATTTGGGCGAGGTTGAGCAAAATATCGTGATTTGCCAGCAGGATATTTTAGAAGTAAGTTGCTGTTCTGAATACCAAATCACTTGGGTTCACACAGTAAAAAGTTGGTGAGTAGATGACGTCATTTCTCTCTCGATCCAGCTCTCTCAATGCAACTTGACTGAAGCCGAATCTAGTAATAGCGGATAGTTTAAAAAGAAATCGTCGTTCAAAAAACGGACTTATTTTGAAAATTGAGGCACAAAAAATGGCATGGTGCAAGAACAACACTTTTTCATCGTAGTAGCACTTTAAAAACATTATGGTTTAGTTTTGTTACCAAAGACTATATTTCTGCATTGCATTGAAACCATTTTTTAATTACTGACGTCTCTTGTTACAGATGGTGAGGATGGAATTGGATTAAAAATTTTAAAAAATTGCCAATCTTTTCTAGTTCTTAAGCCATTTCTTGATAAAATAGGAAAGGAAATCAATTACTATGATTTGTTATCCCTGCTAAATTTTCGTTGGATATCTTATTCGCAATTCTGCATGAACATTTGTATGAGTTAAGGTGGCTCCGTAGTTATTCCGAGCGAAATTGTCATTGCCAAACTTTGTGTCATAACTTTTTCGGCTTTCGGGCGATGGCAATGAAACTTTGGGAAAACTTTCTCCTATCATTCAGTAATAATACAATTATATTTGATTTAACTGATGAAAAATATGTTTAATGGTATTGGCGTTTTCATGGACCTAACCTCTAGAGAAAAATCGCATACAGCAAAACATTTTGCTGATAAATTTTTGTTAAATTTCTAGAATCAGCGCGTATTAACTTAATACATATCATAGCCAAGTTTCAAGAAAATCGTTGGAGCAGAATTGCGGAAATCTTATATAATTATACTATTACTGTATGATAGGAGAAAGTTTTGCTAAAGTTTCATTGCCATCGCGCTAAATCCGACAAAGTTATGACGCAAAGTTTGGAAATGACGAATTATATCATATTTTAATAGTATGGCCTGTAGCTTGCTGTAATTGTGCTTTATTGTCTTGCAATAGAAGGAGAAAAATTCTAAAAGTGGTGAAAGCAAAGAAATATCAACTAAGAAGAAAAATAACTATTAAAAGATTCAAAATTGCACCAGAACTTCAGTTTTGATTTCTGGACATCCAGTCCAGAAATCAATTTTGGTGAATTGCAATCCACTTCCATCCTTGTAATCCTGTACTACTTCCCCCAAATACCTGATCTATCTTGTTCTCTGGAATCTTTTTATAAAATTTATTTGTCTATTTGGTGGTATTTGGCACAATAACATGGTAATCAGAACATAAAAATTTCTATACTCAGGCGTGACAGAGTATTAAGCAATGGCTTTAGCACATAATTGACCTAAGCATTCCAAAATCACCATGACAATGCCCTTCAGGCTAATTTCTCTCTTCCTTTCAGCTTGCGACCTTTGCCAAACAATGCCACAAGCGTGTCCCATGCACAGGCAACCCACCCAACCGCTGAAAGACCGACGGCTCAGCTACGCTATTAAGTCACTACCGCCGGAATGTAGCCTAGACGTCTCTAACTCAGCAGGGGAGGATTACGGTGTGTACACAAGTCAACACATTCCTACGGGTACCTGGATTGGTCCATTTGAAGGCAAACGAATTCGTCCGTGTGACGTCACAAAACACATGGACACGTCACACAT
>OX393563.1:27119366-27154366 GCA_947652115.1 Blastomussa wellsi | reverse complement strand
TAAAGATTGAATTGTTCATATTTTCACGAGCATGGAACAAAGAAAACATCTAAGTCTCCGACAAAATTGGAACCTATGGCTTTCCATTGGTTGGGCGCTCTAACCAACTGAGCTACTAGTTGATACTGCTATCAACTTGAACTTTTTCTGAAGACTTGAACTGAAGACTTTTGACCGAATTAAGTCTATTTATTCGACAGATCTACGATGGTTCTACGTTGTCTCATTACATTGACGGCAGTGATGAAAACAATTCCAGTTGGATGCGATTCATTCGCTGCGCAAGGCACAAAGGAGAACAGAACCTTTTCGCATTTCAGTATAACAGCAATATTTACTACCGAGCATTCAAAGACATTCCCACTGGGACGGAACTGCTTGTTTGGTATGATGAGAAGTACCCAATGTACATGGGTATTCCACTAGGAGTACAGGTTGACAGTACTATACCAAATAAACCTACATCAGGTCAGTATGATGGGTAACAAGAATATGTGGACAGATAGTCAGTCAGTCAGTCAATCTGCCAGTAAGATATCAGTCCGTCCATCATTCAGCCAGTCCTCAGTGTTTTAGTCAGTCAGTTAGTCAGTCAGTCAGTCGGTAGGTGAATCAGTGAGTCAATCAGTCACTCAGTCCATGAGTCAGTCAGTCAGTCAGTCAATCAGTTAAGTAGTTAGTCATTTAGACAACCCGATAGATAGGCAG
The DNA here is from genome assembly GCA_947652115.1 of Blastomussa wellsi. Lineage (NCBI taxonomy): Eukaryota > Metazoa > Cnidaria > Anthozoa > Scleractinia > Plerogyridae > Blastomussa > Blastomussa wellsi. The sequence goes on along the minus strand of OX393563.1, from coordinate 27,153,658 downwards.
TCAGTGTAGAAGTCAGTTTGTCAGATTGTAAAACCGTTAGTCAGTCCATCATTCAGTTGTTCTCCACATTAACATTACGTCAGTCAGTCTACCTACCTTATGATAAGACCGTTGTCATTGTTAAAACCATTTTGTCTCCTTCACTCAGCTCGTCCATAAAATTACTTTTACAGTTGCACATGACAGAAAACAAGATGACCCGGCATTGCAACGGTCTAGTCAAGCCTCAAATCCAGTCTTATCACAAGCTAAACTTCAGGATACAACCCGGGGCGTGAGAACGGTTACTAATTCCCAGCTCACTCCGAGTCAGGGTAGAAGAAGTCCTCTTCGAAGTTGTCAAGGTAGATGAAGAAATAAAAATAATTTTTTTTTTAAATAAACGAAATATAACGACATTACACAGGGAAGCACCATATTAACACGAAATTGATTATTTTTGCTTGCTTATTAAAGTGCCCTCTGAGACGAAATTGGTGGTATTTATTTATTTATTTTCGTGTACAATGCGACTTTCTTAATTAATCATCTTTCCAAATGTTAATCCATTCTGGAAATGAGAAGTCATAATTTTTGAACTTTTATTTCCAAAAATTTACGGCGGCCATTAATTTGCCTTGTTCCAAGGCTTGGTTGCGATTTGGAGAAAGTGACGTCAAAGGCTCAAAAATACCTCACGGGTATCGCAACCAAGCCTTGGAACACACCAAATTAATGGCGGCCGTAAATTTTCTGAAATAAAAGTTTAAAGATTATGACTTCTCATGTCCAGATTGGATTGAAATTTGGCAAGATGATTAAGAAAGTCGCATTGTACACGAAAATAAAAAAATATAAATAACACCAATTTCGTCTCAGGGGCACTTTAAGCCCAAATATCAATAAAAAGCGTTGTTTTGGTAGAGCGATGCCAACTACTTCTCTGTATCAACCACGCGCACGGTTCGTATTAGAACTGAGCAAAACAGCGCGCGTATGACTCTTGACCGCCCGTGGGTACACAATGGGGGAGGAGAAGGGTGGGATGGAGGGGAGGGGAAGGGGGAAGGAGGGGGGAGGGGAATTATATTTAGAGGGAATCACATGGGAGTAAGGTTTACAGAGATTTTTGACGCGGGGTAGAGTTTATTATAGCTTCCTACATTAACAATAAGAATTACATTTCTACGGTATATAATTATCTTCTTTTTCAGAAACAAGACTGTCAGCAACGGATACTAAGAAACTCCCGCCACTTGTTCCAACATATTCCTTGCACCAGAGACGAGCATCTTCGGACAACGGACTTCGTGATCAGCGGTCACCTGTGACTGCTGATATAGACATTGACGACAGTAACATTGGCAACAGTAAGGTGCCCAGTCCTTCAAGTCCAGTGAGCGAACTTACCTCCTGGCGATGCCAGCAGTGTCACAAGACATTTACTCAGCGAGTGGCGTTACAGATGCATGTGTGTCCGTGCCAGCCGACCAAGCCTTTCCAATGTGGACAGTGCAGTAATACATTCACAAACTCCTCAGACCTGCGCGCACATGTGTTTTCTCATACAACTGAGCGGTCTTTCAAATGCGGGTTCTGCTCGCGCACGTTTGTTGGCCCGACAACGCTGAACAACCACGTTCGAACTCATATGGGACAGAAACCCTTCAGTTGCGAGATGTGTGGAATGACATTTTCACAAGCTGTGCACCTCTCGAAGCACGTGCGGGAATCGTGCGAATTCCTGAGTGACACGAGTAAAACGGACTCGGTAACAACCCAGTCATTATCAACATAAATGGTTTATGCCGCAACATATAAATCTATTTTACTACGTATAAAAATTTCTTCAAATTAAAACTGAGAAACCTCAACATAACAATTTAATTCGGTTGAATAACATCCTTGTTAAGACAAGCTTTTCGAGGTATAGCACCTTTATAGACAATTGGCAAAAGAGGTCTTGATTCGTGATACGAAGTTGTGGTATAAAGGGTGTTAAGAATATTAGTTTGTAAAATTTATGGCAAGTTTATGCTGCTGGCATGTGTATGATGTTAGTTGTTTAAGATGTTTGGACTGCATTGAATTTTTTAATTACACTTTTGCAAGGCAAAAAGCAAAACCAAATTGCAATTTAAAGAAAAGGTATCAAAAATATTCCTGTGACATGATTAAATTGTTAGCTAGAATGGGATTAACTACTGTCTGTAGTTGCATAGCTTTGCTAAAATTAAGAGCAGCGCAAACAAACAAAAGTAAATACAAAAGGGAAGGGCCGGGAAGTAATCAATAAATATTTTCAATAAAAATCATAAAGATATTTTTTTTAACAATTTTTTCGTGTACGATACAAGAAATACTGAAACTTGAACTTGAATTTAAGTGTATATAATGCAGCCCATTACGGCATTACCAATGATAACGAGTATTTACAATTATTCCACGAGCGCGCGTTGGATATGAGATGGTAGATAGCTATAACCATCTCATATCCAACAAGCGCGAGTGGAATAATTGTTTTATTAAAAACGCCCAAAACGTATTGTACAAACATTGCGAAAAATGCATTCTTTTACGCGTGCGTGTACCCTATTTTGTAGGTCAGTGGTATATGAGCTCATATACCATTGCCTCTCAACCAATCAAAACTCAGGAAATGTAATATACCATAGCTAGTTTTTAATAATGAGGTTTATTATTAACCACGTTGCCCATATATGATCACGAAGCGATTGTTATCTGTCGTCTGTATTTGACAGATATCCTAATTCGGTCGAAGTCTCGCAAAGCGCCGCATAACGACAACTTTTCTAGCTGTAAAATGCGCTTCGTTGACAATTTGTTGACTAATAAAACAATTATCCTGCTCAATTTGCGGAATGTTGCCTGATTCTAGCCAACTCGGCCTGCGGCCTCGTCGACTAAGTATCTGGCGATATTCCGCGCGATTTCGCAGGATAATTGTTAAATGTCTTTCGCGAGTAGACAACTTTTAGATCTCTTTCTCGCGCACTAAGGGAATTTGCTCTCTCAAAATGACGAATTCATCTACGATAACAAGCACGCCACTATAAATACAAACAATTTACTGGAGCAAAATGACGTCAGTTTGTAAGGGTATGTCATGTTATCATCATAGTAACAGGACAACTACCTTAAAATGGCTCCCAGTTATTTAAAAACATATTGCTGATTCCTCAAAATTAAACCACAAACTGTTATAAACTGCATGTGGCTAGTGCGCGCGCGAAATTGCTTGGACAAAGCATTTTTTGCGTGCGAGCCTGTCTGTTCTAAGAATCGATAGTCTACATAGCACGCACCCCAAGAACTAAGTGCTCTTTAGAACGTGGAGCAGTCAGTGGCGGATCCAGGCTTCTTTCTAAGGTGGAGTCCCGATAAATTTTCCGGCCCTTCGGGCCTTAAATTAAGGTGGAGCCCAAGAAATTTTCGGCCCTTCGAAGTACTGGCCCTGAAAAAGACTAGCTCTGCTAGTTGAAATATTGGCCAACAAAATTTCCCTTTTGCCGCCCTGCCAGCCATAGATGGGGGGAGTCGTGCTCCCGGGCCCGTCCCCTAAATCCGCCACTGGCAGAGGTCGGGTGGGTGAGGGAGAAACTGTTCTGATTAATTCATTTTTATTAGTGAGCCGATATCCAACTGACCTCGCCGGTTTTGATGGAAAAATGATTTATCTAACACGCTTGACTTCTTTACTCTTTGATGTCAGATAGCCGGCTTCTTTTGTGTGTCTGCGCATCTATTTCATTTTCATTTGCAATTTCCATGAAAGAGGTTTTCTTTTAAAATCAAAATATTCACTAATGGTACTTTATGGTTCAGTATTGATGCATCTTCAACTCAAACAATCAGGCACTGGAAATAATAAAACTTGCTATTTAATTGAATTCACAAAACACAGGCTTTTAAATAGCCAGGAACAGTAAGGATTCATATAACTATCGTCTGCAGCATTTAAACGGTCTATATATCATGCAAATACGCACAGTGTTGAACTTCGCTCTATGGCTCAAAATATAGAGATTAAAAGATTAAGGTATTTTCATAATTGGGTTTTTGCCTGCGGTATATTTCGGATCCATTGTTATCCAACCTATCAAATTAATGGCAAGGTCTTAACGGGGTTATGGGTTCTTTAAGGGAGTATGAAATTAGCATCATTAACAACTACAAGACGAATATTTCAAGAGCTTTCAGATATTGCAATTCAAATGATAATTTTATGCTCAGTTTCACTCAGGCCTGACCATAAGACAATGAATAAACAGCTCGTTTCCCGCCAAAACCTAACATAATCTCAACTTGCATTCCTCGGCTGATTTTTTTTGACAGAACGATGCTTTTATTCACAAGAAATACCGGGATCCTGAAAGTCTAATTTGAGAAAACGAACTTTGCCACTGATTTAATATCCAGAGCAACAACGCATATGTGCAGTGCTATTTTCTTTTATAAAACCAAGGAAGCGTCGTGATTTGCTGGAGAAACAAAAGGCTATGATTGATTTTATTATTTTGTATTTTATTTTTTAGGCTCTTTAGAAAGATAACCTAACCAAGCAAAGCAGGTTTATGTCAGAGATTTACTCAGAGCAGAGTAACAACCTTTAACGGTATGGTTCGAAAGAATCTTCATCATCCATTTGAATAAAAGAACTAAAGCTTTATTTTGCTAGAGATCAACAAAGAGTTTATAAAAGTTCTTTTTGACTTGGTTTATTACATATAAAGGAGAAAACGTCAAAATTTAAAGTTAAAAAATGGTTTAGAAACAACCTTTTTGATTTCAAAGGTTCTATGATTTCACGCGTGGCTTCACGCGTGACTGTCGCGTATAATTTCACGCTTAGTGTGAGATATGGGCAATGTGGTAAAAAAGCGAAAACGGGATTTGTGTTAACTACGCGAGTCTGACAAATCGCTGCACCAGTCCCAGCGACACGTCGCGTCATGTACATGTGTACGTGTCAGTTTTGGCGAAAATATTTGTCGCCAGGAAAGAATTTTGTCGCTGCGACCTGTTGCACAAAATCAAATCAGTTCGAACTTGCGCAACAGGTCGCAGCGACAAAACAGTCAGCGAAAACAGTGTTGTCGCATTCCAACCTTTTCAGACTATGGTACTATAGTCTGCATCATTTAAGGCGCATGAAATGTACGCGAACAAAATGGTAATAAAGAAAATAAAAATTTGTACATTGAAAAGATAGCCGATAGTTAGATAATGAATTCCTGGCGAGTGACCCAGCGCAAACGTAATTATGAAACATAATTATTCTGATTCATGCATTATTGGTTTTGGCGCGCAAACATCGAGAACTCAAAACAACCTGATGTCTTCGAATTTAACAAACCTGTCGTAAACATCATTTGAAAGATTCGATCCGAAATATCACTATTGAATTCACTGGTTGCGTTTTGTAAAAAAATACAGTTTCTCAGCCCAATTTCACTTAAACAACACTCGATGTTTAATATTGCCATGAGGCAAATCGCTACTCTAATTATTTCACTAGAAATGGCGCGAATCTCACACGACGTTTGGTATACATTACCAGGAAGAGTGCCTCCCATAACAATTGTTTTTTAAAGCTCTATTGTTTTATAATTTGTGGTAATTCTTCGTGAACACAATTATTTTTTCACTCAAGGGCCTTTAATTTAGTTTTTAAAAAGGCGCCAAAGCATTAACCTCCGGGCTTTAAAAATCTTAAACCCTAACCGAGTGTAACGATTCATCGGCTTTCTGCTGGACAAGTAAAGTGTCTTTAAGTCGAGACTTGGTTGAGTGTAAGGATAAGCAGTGCAGAAGAATGGAGCTAGCATGCAAGGTAAGAATAACCCTGATAAATTGTTTCACTGAAAAGTCAGTGCAATAGGTATTATATAATTACTGAAATCATATTCCTGAACAATATTCTTTATGCTTAATGCAATCAAGATCAAGAGGAATATTTCTGCGATCAAAGCTTAGCTCAGATGTCATTCGCTATGTAGTCGGTAGATATATAGGATACATTCAAGTTAAAGTTTATATTATCCTGCATAGGCATCAGAGGAAGAAGCCTTGGTCACACATCAATGAGTCAAATGTCGACATGCTTCTCCATATATGACCCCTCGAAGCTGACTTCTCGATTAATGTTGTTTTTCATTATTATAATTTTCCTCAGCAACAACACACGTTTGCGCCTAAGCTAGACAGAAATGAGAACACTTCTAACATTCTACTTAACTATTTTAACTATGAACCGAGGGCCAATTATTCAAATCTACAAAAGATTAGAAAAGAAACATTGTAACAGGCAATACAACTCTACTGCATGGCAAGACAAATTGTTTATTAAAAAATTTGTTCATTCATTTATTATATTTATTATTATAGATATTATTATCTCTATTTCTGTTTTTTATTTTATTTCTTTTAGGTATTTTAGACAAATATGTGTTGAAATAAAATCACTCACACTCGCACTTTCTGTGACAGCTCTGTAAGTTATCTTGTTTTAATGCCAAAAAGTCAAATGCACAGAGCATGCACCAATAAAATATTTTTTTATTTCCACAGGAAACGAGTTTTATCGCAAATCATTTTTGTAATCACGAGGTTTCTCAGACTGTCGCAAAGAAACCTCGCTTTCAAGATAGTTCCAGTCCCTCTCCCTCAACGAAGGACCAATTCAGCTTTGAAGATTTGCAGAGGTGTCTCTTCAGAAAGCAGAGTAGTCAACCCATTAGCATCGAACGATCAGCCGCAAATGAACAAGACGGATGTTTCTGTGAGTATGCTGCTTTAAGATGATTCCTTATTTTATCTGTTTTAACTGTTAAGTGCTCTGGGTTTTCGACGAACGCAAGTACTCAGATATCATGTAAATTGTTTTGTAGCGCGCTCTTCACTTATATTGCTTGACTTATAACAACTAACGACTGTAAAGCCAAAAACGGTGGTTAATTTTATTTTACAATCTAAGTTGAAAATGCGCTCAGTAGTTTTACTAATAGGTAGAACCAGTTACATTAGTAGGAACAGTTATCGTGGTAAATGTTTCCATTTTTTAAGTTTTCAACAGGGCAGAAAATGTTTTTGAATTTTTATCACAAACTTAAAGTCTTTTGGAAGGTGGTAATACATTCACAAGTTAATGATTGTTCCTTTTCGTGTACATTTCAGGGTGTGGTGCAAGTTCAACAGAAGTGAGCTTCCAGTGCCCGCGCCATAAAACTAACGAAAACCCCGCCAAACAGTTACCACTTGCTTTTAGATCACTTCCGCTGGAAATGGGCTTGTGTACATCAAGCATTCCCGGGAAGGGATACGGGATCTGTGCCAAGCGAATGATTCCTGTTGGTGCATGGATTGGACCTTATGAAGGAACATTCGTGAAGCCCGAGGAGCTGTCTTGTGTCACAGATACATCGTACATGTGGGAGGTATGTGTGGACAGTATAGAGCGTTAGTTGCACAACTTTAGATCTTTAGAGACTCTCTTAGTAAACGAAGGGCGAGCAGAGCTACTTGGTTAACAATTCAAAAACTTTTTGAATTGTTTACCAAGTAGCTCCGATTGCTTCCGATTGGTAAAAAAGCAGCACATTTTATTGGTTTCTACTGATTAAAGTACTGTGGGAGACGCAGTGGCCTAATGGTTAGTGCGCTGGACTCCGGATCAGACGGTCCAAGTTCGAGCCTCTAGCCGGGGCACTGCGTTGTGTCCTCGGGCAAGACACTACTCTCACAGTGCCTCTCTTCTCCCAGGGGTATAAATGGCTACCGGCGAATTTACTGGTGGGGGTAACCCTGCGATGGACTAGCATCCCATCCAGGGGGGAGTAAAAATACTCTCTGTCGCTTCATTCTATAGAGACCAGGAGCTCCGGCCTGATGGGCCACTAGGCCCAACTACAGACTTACATTACTGATTAGAGCACGCTGTTGACGCAAAAACCAAATTACTTTCGGGTCATTGTTTCACCAGATTTTCAAGGACGGCAAATTAACAGGTTACATTGACGGCAGTGATGAAAATGTCTCAAGTTGGATGCGTTTCATCCGCTCCGCTCGCCACAAGGGGGAACAAAACTTGTTTGCCTTCCAGTATTTGGGAAAAGTGTTCTACCGCTCATTCAAGACAATCCTTCCTGGCCAGGAAATGTTGGTTTGGTACGATGAAAAATATCCACTGTACCTTGGAATCCCATCAAAGATATTCGACTTGGGAGCTTTGATACCAAATGGTAGGATTATTGTCTCTTCTTATTCTGTAAATTATTTGACTTTAATCGACAATTGAAATCTAATATTTATATTTTGTATCAGTAATTTTGGTATACGCGAGATGACAGGATTCAAACTTGACGTTGGCAAAAATCCTCTCACACAACCTTGTTTCCAGGGTCTCTCTCTCACGGCCCTATGTACAGAGCTTCTCTCCACCGTCAGGTGTATTAAAGGTAATTTCCTGTCCGCACTGAGCAATCTTCGCCGGCAATGTTTACGTGAGCCTCGCACGAAGGAATGTTTGCCCCCCCCCCCAAAAAAAAAAAAACTTCGGCGTTGTTCCCAATCACCCTTCAGCTCATCAAACAATCGTGAATGAAACAATACGTAATGGCGGGCTCAAATACTTCATGTACGAAGATCAAGAATATTTGAGACTGCCCAGTAAAGTCTGCATTCGGGCCTAATGGCCCATCATGCAGGCCGGAGCTTATCCCGGTTTCTGCGCAGTAAGGACTGCTAATTGAACATTTAAGAGATAACAGACAAAATATCGGTGCTTAGTCCGTCATGCACCTGCACTTCTGATACTTCTAGTCGCTTATTTGGGACCTGTTAGTTGTAGATGATGAATTGTTAAAAAAATTAATGCTGTCTCTTGTATTGGTATTTGGCGTTAGGTGCCAGTTCACAGCCTGGTGAAATCATTGTTGTTTCTCCACACGAGACAAACAAACCGCTGGACATCAGTATTCAGGACTCCTTCTTTCCCAGTCCTCCTCCGTCACCTGTTACTATTCCCAGCAGCTCTTTAGAGACTAATTCAGTGTCCATGAATGGAGCACCTTCTCTTCTACGTCAACATCGGGAAGGATATTTAACCTTTCCGATGCACCATAGCCATGGTTTGATGGAACCTGCGCCTTACATGATGTCTGTTCCCAAGCAGAGTAACAGTCCGCTGATACAAAGTAACGGAAATTCAATAAGTGATTCACAGCAAAGCAAACGTGAAATATCTTTATTACCACAAAAAGACCTTAATGAAAACACAGTGCTTGCAATAAGCACTACCGAACCAAGCTCATGGAGTCTGAGTCTACTAAAGCCATCTTTTCTTCAAACATCTATAGCCAAGAAGTTCTTCAGTACACAGAATCAACAGGATTATCAACCTTTTCAGTGCGGCCATAGCCCGAGTTCTTTCACGAATGTTAATCAACTGCGCACGCATACTGTCACTCATGTGATCAAGAAGCCATTCAAGTGCGGCTACTGCTCGCGTTCATTCAGCGGAGCGACGACTTTGAACAACCACATTCGATCACATGTTGGCGGTCGACTGTTTGCGTTTGAATAACGTCCTTCCCAAGGATATTTAGCTTATCTGTCGTTACAGAATCCCTTATGAGAGTGCAATACATTGACGGGAGCAATAGGCCTAGGGTGTTCATTGAAAAGATAGCTAAAAATTAATATTTGATGACGATTTGTATGAAGGATTTTGTATTACTTGAAAGGTTACCAACTACAAAAATAAATTAAATATTAAAAAGACCCCACAGAGTGCAACAGAAACAAGTAGACTCTATCGAAGTGATCATTTTGTCAAATGTAGTAAACCATTTGAGCTTATTTTATCTTTATTCCAGGGCCGTAGTTTGTTTTGCTTTCTGCACTTAGCTTTCACATTTCCGATTTTCTAACGACTTATAACATTGCAACAACAGCAATGTTTCCGCCCAGACCCAAGGACATATTTTTTTTCTCATGTCAACGCTCGATCAGGGCCGTCAGCTGCCTAAAACTGCTTTTGTTTGATATTGTAAGCATCTTCTGTTGTTTTTAAGTCTAAGTCATTGTTTCAATTGTTTAGTCTTTTGTTTTAGGCTAGGTTATCAATCGATATCAAACCAACCAGGAAGCCTCAGGAATTTTAACATCAGTTAATTTTCACTACAATAGACCTTTTTCTCTTGGCCGGTTTATTGCCCCATTACAGACCACGTGGTGATACTCTAGAGAATTGTTTCTTTCAAATTTTCAAATAGTTGCGTGTATATGAATAAATACCTTTTGGATGGATAAAAGGACAATTCTCTAGTAGAGAATGTCACATCGTCTGAAATGGGAAAATAAAAACGCCCAAGCGAAAAAGGTCTATTGAAGCTTTTACCCTGTTTTTTTCTTAATCGTTTGTAAACATCTCAGCTTTCCACTTTTAATTTTTGTATTCAGTGCGTCGGTTTATCATGTAGTTCAATGAACAATTCGTATTCGTTTAATACATTTTTAAGCATTTATCATAACAGTCTACGTGCATGATTTATTTACAACGTTGGTACATATGATAATTTATTAAAGTGACAGTTTCCCGGGTTATATATCATGTTGTCGTAAAGATCGGGGGGGCAGGGGGCTGCAGCCCCCCCCCCCCCCCCCCCCCCCAAATATTGGACAAATCAGAGTTTTTGGGCAGCATGAGAAAATTTGGGCAAGGCAACTTGGGAGAATTGGGCAAATGGTTCAAGTCCAAACTTGAATTCTCACAGAAACACTTGTCTCCGTGACGTGTCACATCGACCCGTCGCCTCATCAGGGGCACCCAACGAGTCTGTTCCTCACTGGTATTTTATCTGTTCCCCAGCGCAAAAATGTTCCTGGCTGGCAAAATGTTTCCGTCTATGTTTTTTCATTGGAGTTGTCACTGAAAAAATACTATTTTTGCGCTAGTTGATTGAAACTCGGGAGGGCAACTGAAGAAACTCAAACGAAGGCTTAAATCTCGTTGAGAAGAATGGATTTCAACGGTTTTCAGTGCTATTTTCGCTCGTTTGTTGCTGGCTGGGAAAGAAATTATGGATCATGTGCTGGAAAAAGGGAACAGATAAATTTTTCCCAGCAACACCCAAGAACACCTGTAAATGTTTTAATATCATATATTTTCATTCAAAAAGAATGCATTTTGCAATAGTTTGTTCGTTGTGTGCCTTTGCCTTACAAGAATTGCCTCATAATGACTACAGATTCAAAATTTTACCAGAAAGCCAAAATTGATAAACTGCAATCCTCACCCATCTTTGCAATCCGGTACTTCCCGCCCGAAATAGTTAAGTTCTATTTTTGTTTTATAAGGACACCGAACCTAAATGGTTTCAATAAATCCCTGGGCATCAACAGACGAGGCGGGCATGCATGTTGATGAAACTAATAAATATATCATATATACAGTTTTCAATTTTCCCTTTGTTTTGATTGACTTAGATAGAAACCTCGATCTAAATCATCTGCAAATAACTGGCAAGATCTGTTCATGCGCATTAGTTTGTCTTTCTCTGTGGACACCTCTTCAAAGTTAGGGACAAAGCGAAGACAGCGCTCGCTTCCACCATACATAAAAAATACAGACTCCTGTAATATATAAGGTAATAAATCCCTTGTATTAATAACCAGCCAGAGATCAGAACTCCCGGGTAAAATTACGGAGGCTCAGGGCTGTGAGACAAAAATATTGGGCTCTTGAGTTTCATACCCGGACCAAATGTGGACGGGAGTTGATGGGAGTTGCACAAGCCTCTCACGAGAGTTTTCATCATCATCTCGGGCCAAAAGAGAAGAAACTCTCAGAGGCTCGCATGAAACATTTGCGCTCGTTCTAAGTCGATGAGAGCGCATGAGAGTCAGTGAGAGCGCATGAGAGTCAGAGAGAGCGCATGATAGTCAGCGAGAGTGCATGAGAGTCAGTGAGAGTGCATTAGAGTTTCAGGCCTAACAGGAGCTAGTGAGAGTTTGAACCCTCCTCACTGAAATCTCATTTTCGTTTGATCTGGGCTGAGAATACCTATCTTAGCTCCACGACGAACATTCAGGGCTCCAGCGACCCCCCTTTGGGGCCGAATTATATTAATTTAGTCATTGTTGTTGTTCAGTGACGGACGAAAGGAGGCACGCTTTGAAATTTGTTATTATTCAAACAACCGTGTGGAATCCAGGGGATAAACCCAGTATGTATGTAAAACTTGATATTGCCAATTTCTAGAAAGCTGTCCTATTAATCAAAAGTACTGAGAGTCTGTCAGAGGAAATATTCTTCATGCCTCAAGAAAAAAACCGAAGATAGCTTTCGGGCAATTAGGTGAGGTAGAGCCACAGAAAACCGTGACGTCAGTTATATGTCAATCAACTGTCGACATGGTTGTGAGCTGGTAGTGTTGATTGGTTACTCTGCAGTCATCCTCCCATGAAGAGTTGAACCGGAGTTTCTTTTACGCAAACACAGGCATATCGTGATTAGTGTGCCAGAAGTCTGATTAAAAGTGCAAATAATTGGAGATCAGTGTAACACTTCTAGACTTTGATAGGAACGCTTCAAATTTATGATAGGATAAACAGGTGAGGCAATGTTTTGGAATTTGTTTATTGAATCCAAATATGGGTGTTGACATTTTAATCAGAAACGTTAAATGTCTAAAGAATGCGTTTATGTCGACATAAATGAAAAGAGTAGTTTTCAGAACTGAATACTAGCTGACGCGCGGTAAAGTTAGGTTAGGGTGCGTGTTGTACCATTAAACAGATCGGTGTTTTAGATGACAGTAGCAGCTATTACAGCTTTGAACGATCCACAAAGCTTTTGTTTGTATCTGCGTCATTTTAATAGAAGAATACCAAATAATGAAACAAGAATATGATGATGGAAACTCATTAATTAGTATTATCGACGGAAATTTGTTTAGTCACTTCAAAACATCATTTTCCATCCAATATTTATCTCCATTTGAATTGATCGGAACTTTCTTTGAGATGGTTCATTTGGATTCATTGTCATGGAAGTTCTCACGCAAAATTAGCATGTCTTTAGCTCAAGGATACGCTTGGCTAATTAATGAACTCCAAGTTCACCCAAAGCATACATTTTATGACAAGTTGTTCCACAAAGAAGCATTCAAACTTCAAGTGGGTATATCATCAGCAAAACGCTACAATGAAATGCATTAACTGTCAATTGCTCGTGCAAGACATCCAGACATCAGAAATTTCTTTTCGCAGTTGAGAGCAGCTGGGGTTACTCGCCAAATTGTGTACAACAATGAATAAATGCAAATGAAGCCGTTAACTAGGATAAAACAAAAAAAGAAAGCCTCTCATTGAAATATTCCTGCACGTTGAGGATCGAAACATGGTAAAAAGTCTCTGGTTGTGCCAAAAGAAAATATTCTGAATGCTAACATAATATCGAAATTACAGACTGGGGTTACTCGGGTTTTATTGCCTAGTTTACAAACGGTTAATTTCAGTTACGTCACTATTTCGTCAAAGTTATCATGTTTTGTTCAAAAGCCGAGCGCCGTTATACTTTATTCGTCACGGTTTTGACGGTTGCTGCGTCGTTAACAATTTCCCCTTTAATAATCCACTGAAGTAGCTTTCACTGTCGTTTCTGACCAAAGCAGCACATTATTAAGCGCATTTCGTAGTTAACCTAAATGTCAACATGGTAATTTGGATTGTTTGCAGTTTTGAACGAATCGAGGGACTATATTGGGTTTATCCATCTTCGTTGATTGTACATGTGGTCATACATTTGTGCAGCTTTTATTTGCTTTTTTGATTTTAAAATTTCAGATGAGTAACGCAGGAATTTCAAGAGCAAAAACAACAGGCGAACACACTTTCGTCAGTTCGAATTCACGAGCTAGAACGCATCACCCACAAACAACTCAACTTATGCTCTGCACTCCAGATGATCTTTACCGATGTTTGTACAAGCGAAACGAAGTAATCTTTGTGAGCAAGGAAGATTTCAGAACGTCCCTTCAGCATAAAGAAGAAGTCCACAGCTACTGTAAGTCTCCGTTCACGTAAAACGAGCGTAAAAGTTGACTCGCAACAAATTTCGTAACGGCTTTCACGAGTTCGCCTTGTAAGGAAGTTGGAAGAGTAAAATGGGCATATTTCTATTTGAATCGCAAACTGGGCTATAAATGTTTTATCTATTTCGACATTGATGATGCACCTTTGAGAAATATCGATTAGTTTACTCAGACAGTGACACAATAAGGTATCCCCGTCTTTTCCGCTCAGATCGAATGCAGTGTTAATTGGGTACTGAAACCAATTACAACATTGCAACTGATACATTTGATGCATTCTCGGCTTAGAGCGGTTTAATGTCGAGTTTTATAACTTACTTTTACTTAAAGTCTTATTATATCGAGCCCTATTTTGAAGTAAATGACCAAAATCCGTAGAATTTTGAGTTTTCAAGCAAATTTAACCACATACTGTCGCCGGGTTAGATGTTGTTTGCCGCTGGAATAACGTGCTTTGGTTAACGGAATCATTTGTACTGCGCCATCAGGAAATACACGGTACACGGTTTATTTGAAAAGTCATAGCAACGAAAACCTGCTTTAAATATTTCAGATGAATGATAAATATTTCAGATGAACTTTCGAGTGCAGTTTTTATGTGTTTTTAACTCATTTTTCTCTAACCTTGATCATGTTCCATTTTGATACTTTCGCTTTGTTAGGCGGGTCTTGTTAACCCGAGTACTCAATTGGGAAATTACGTAAACGAGTCGTTTCCACTTTTCGGCACGATCTCTTTCATCAAGGTTTTCTCATTACAATTTTTGTCCACTACCTTTCTCTTTGACTAATGCCAAACTCTGCAAATGTTTGCAGTGAAAACACTTCTGTACAAAACTGGTGTTAATCGCCTTTCGAGCGCGTGCTGGAAATGACGACTTGACATTATAGACTCCCCATTATAGCATTCTAGCTGAAATTTCTTTTCCCTAACAAATACCCTTCTTTTGGGTTAGAACGTAATTTTCTTAGAATAATTATTAACTGATCTCAGGCTTTTTGCTCATTCTCATTAGGTTCGGCTCATATGAAGTTCGACGTTTGACCTAAGCCTCAGTGTGCCGTGATTTCGAAGACGGATTGTTTTCGAAATGATCACGACTATAAAATATTAGTCATAGCTATGCTGCGGTACTAAAAAATTCACTTTGATGAAGGCGAAGTTCACTAAAGTGGTTTTTGTGTTTTTCTTTGGTTTTTGAGTCATCTTTGCTGCTTAAGTATATAAAACTGCCTGCAAATCAAAGGAAATCTCTAATTTAAATAATAGTTTGCCATGGTAGAAAAACACCAAAGATGAAACACTTAGCTGAGACTAAACAAGGAGCTTCGAATGAGGAAGATTGAGGAGCATTTTAAAGGACAGACTTGACTAAAAACAATTAGGCGAAAAATAAATCTTCATTCCAGCATAATTGCTTTATTTGACTTGTTTCGGTAAGAAGCTAGCGTTTCAGAATAGAATAGAAATAGAATGGAAAACTTATTTATAAGTCAATTTCGTTAGCTACTTCAAGCTAATTGGGAACACTGAAGTAAAATTAAAAGAATACAAAAAAGAGCTATGAATTTTAAATACTAATTACTAACTAATATTAAAATATTAAAATCTAAATCTATGAATAAATAAGAGATATAGATATTTACAATAGAAACAATAATATGTTAATAGAGAGTCCTGAAGGGGTAAAATGGGAACTGGGATTTTGCACTGGGAAAATGGGATTTGGTCACTGGGATTTGGTCACTGGGAATGGGAAAAAAAGTCAAAAATGGGAATGGGATAAATATATTTTACCCTTAACCAGGCGAGGCATCACTTATCTTCTGGATTGAGAAACGTCAGACAATTGTTAAAGCGCCTTGTTCGTGTCAATTTTTAGTATTTTTAGCCAGCACGTTTTATTTTCCCCGAAACAGCGGCTTGACTTGTGGCGAATGATATTTTAAAAGTGTGCGTGTAAAGCCAAGTTTGCAGAGCATGCACATTCTTATGATACAATGGCGGAAGCATAGTTCTCATACCAGAATCCTTCGATCAGCGCCTGAGGAAGAGGTAGAAAGCGCTCTTGAAACAACATTGAGCATGATCCGTCCAACCAGGCTTGGAAGAATAAGAACACTTACAACTCGGATCAAGAGAATACGCCGTAGTTCATATTTATTATACATTACAGTAACTATCTATCTTCTTATTGGCCAATAGTCTATAGTTAATCACAACCTACATACAAATTATTCAACAATCTGGAGGTTGCGCGCATGATGTCGTCAATCTTGAGAGACAAAGTTGCGAAGGAACTGTTCCACAAATACTTTAAAGAAAAAACAACATTTAAGAACCAGAGGACAAAGAGGAATTAATTAACATAAGTGTTAAAATATTTTATGTGGAAGCTCGAAATCTCGTTATTTCTTGACAGTAATGTATAATAAAACAATTATTAGATCATTCGTGTTGTGTGGTATCCGGAATTATCGAGATCTCGGTAAGACTTATCATACAAAGCCGGATATGACAAAAACCTCATCCATGCAATAATAATTTTATTGTGCCGTTTCAGTACAGTCTAAAAGGATTCTATTGTCTTCAGAACATCTTCACAAATCCTCGTGAATTTTTGCGTCTTTGTTGTGCCGTATTTTGTAGCCTTAATTTTGAAGAGATACGAAATATGTATAACACTGGGATTGTTTCTGAATTCGGCTGGTGGGAATGGGATTTGAACACTGCGAAGTGGGATTTGGAAAAAAATTGGGCTGGGAAATGGGATTGGTAGCCCCCCCCCCCCCCCCCCCTTCAGGACCCTCTTAATACATTAAGAAGTGCACAAATGGCAACACTCGTTATTGTTGTCCATCAAACCTACGATGACTTGCGTTCTTATTTTCTATTAACTCCTTTAGGAGTCCTTAGGAGTTAATACTTGTGCATCACTCAGTTTGCTATTAAGTTTTGACCAGATGTAAAGTCCCATGTATCTGATACAATGTTTCCCGTGTTATATATCTGGGAGTGTCAAAGTCGCTGTTCCTGAGAGTATAAGGAGTATGCTAGACGTGAAACAACTGCAATACTTTTTTCGGTGCGAGGTTGCTTTTGACTTTGAACATTAAGATAGCGATGTCTTGCAAACGCCTGTTTTGTAGTGATGGCAAGTAAGCGCGTTTCAATAGCTGGTCGTACGTTTCAGATCTAGACCTAAACGCTTCCCTTAATGCACGCTCTTGGATGCATCCGTTCCAGTTTTCTACTTCGTTTGCCAACGAATTGGTCCGACAAAACAAGCTTTCATATTTACTCCGAAACGATAAAAGAGTAGGCTCCGTCAGTCTGTATAGAAGTGACGTAAGCCGATGTAAACGGATTTCACTGAGACTATGTGGAAACACTTTTTTATAATCAGATTGTGATCAGAACCTTCTAACTTTCACTTGATAGCAATATAGAATATCAAGTAGTTTTGTGATAAATTCAAAACAGGTCCGAAAACACTTCACACTTTAATCCTTACAATATCACTGCTTTTTTTATTGTGTTTTTGTTCGATTGTAAAAACCAGCGGGCTTAAAACTGCGTTCAGTGTAGCGCAGTCAAAACGATTGAATACTTAGCTTGGATGGGTAAACTAACAGAGGAATCATCAATTGACGGTGTTAAACGTAATACTAACAAATGACAATAAATTTTAACGAAACATTACGTCCAACTCTGACAACAACTCACAATCTTATACTTACAAGATAGGCAAGCAATGCATGCAGACCGCTGCAAATGCCGACTTCAATTAATTTTGACAACCAAATGGTCAAATTTACAGCTGACAATGAAAATTGATCTGAAATTTCAAAATGGCAAGTCAAACCAAGCTCTTGTGCTGCACTGTTTGGTTTTCTGGCTTCGGGTTCACATAAAGGTTTCTGTGGTCAAAATACAAACAACGAGAAAAAGTTGACAACGAAATTTGCTGTTTTCGTCAACTCTAAGTGGGCATAGACCAAACGAGAAAACTTCTTAGAGCATTCGATAGTCACGGAGAGCACAGGATGCAAGATATTTTCTGGCCAAACAGAACAAGAGTTTTAACCCAAATCTTAGGACCTGGGTTTGGGCCAGGACTAAATGCACAAATATTGGCGTTATGTTTCGATAAATTTTCATGATGCCCATATATGTTCCGGATACCATTGTTATCTGTCGGTTGACAAACAAATCCTGTGGTTTACATAGTTTGCTAAGATTCGTCCGGCTTCTCTAAAAACGCTACACAACCGCCCCTTATCTAATTGCGTTTCGTTGACAATTTTTCGAATAAGGAAAGAGTCGTTTTGCTCAATTCTGCAGATTATTGTTTGATTTTTGCTGGCGATGCCGTAGGCCGAGACGATTTGCGCAATTTCTCAGGACAAATGTTAATTTTTGGCAGTTTATTTTTCTTATTAAAATTTGTCCAGTTTATGTATCTCAGTTCTGGAGGAAATCAACAAGCATCTAAGGACGTGACGTAATTGGCCGCTTGGTTTTAGGATACCCTGTTATATCCAGTTAGCCTGCGAAACAGGCTTTCCAGTGGGGAAGTTTGGGGAGGGGGGAGGGGGAGGAATGCAGTCAGCCAAATATGAGCAAAGCGAGCAGATCACGCTCGGATCGCTTCGCTCGCCGAACATTTCTTGTTCATAGGCTAAATAATCTACTTTAATATCAAAAGTCCAGTTTAATATCAATTCTCCCTCTATCTCCCCCCCCCCCCCCCCCCCCCCCCTTCTCCTAGGGTGCAAAGGATGCCACCAGGAGCGTACGGAACAGTGTCAACTACACGGTCCTCATCAAACACTGAAAATAACAACAACAGTAAACAACAATAACAAGATAAACAACAACATGGTGCGAATACCGAACGCAGTGGAGTCGTTTCCAAATGAAGTGGGTTTATGTATATCGGGTATCCCCGGTGCGGGTTATGGAGTTTACGCAAAACAGACCATTCCATTAGGTACCTGGATTGGCCCATATGAAGGGGAACTGGTGCGACCTGAGGATGTGCTGCTTGGATCGGATGCTTCCTACATGTGGGAGGTAACTAGATCTTTGTTTTTGAGTTTCTTATAATGTTAAAACATATTTTCATCATTGCTAGAGACGGACTTCTTTTCATATTGCTTGTATTGTTAATAAGTTACTTTATCCTTACTTTGGCGGACGTTTTCCAGTTGCCGATTAGTTACTTGCAGTACGAGCCGAAATTTTCCGTTTTGAACAACGCCCGCACAGAAAAAAAAGCCGAGTAGTCTAATTCCCGGAATAGACACGCCAAAGAATTTCAATCCAAAGAGCTTCAATTTTACGCATTTACTTACGTTTTTATACAAAATCTGTAACTATTCAGTGATAGTTAATTTAGGCTTCGCGCTCATCAACTATCATCACGCGATAGAAATCTCGAGCTCATACCCAATTAGTAAATAGAACATAGAAAATCACCTTTTACTTGGCAAATGGAATCGAAAACACTTGGAAAACTAATTAGTAAGCATAGAGGGTTTTTTCCGTGTTTAAATGGCCTCGCGCATCTAAACACAAGGGGGTTGTGGAGAATTCGAAACAGTTATGCAACCCAGAGACGCAGCCGAAGGTTTGCATAAACCTAACGTCACGTCGCGTGGTGTGGCGTGGCGTCACATCACATCAAATCACGGATAGTTTAAACATAACGGGTAATTTAAGCATAACATAACACAACGGATAACATAACATCGCCAATTATGAGGTGAGTTGGCGAACACAAATCAACCATTTTTAGTTAAGATTATACCCAGATGTCTTTCTCTTTTTACAGATATTTCACGAAGGAAAGTTGCTTTATTACATCGATGGGCGCGATGAGAACAAATCGAGTTGGATGAGATACATCCGCTGTGCACGACACGGAGGCGAACAAAACATGCTTGCCTTTCAGTATTGCGGGAAAATTTACTACCGAGCGTTCAAAGATATCCCCGCCAGAACAGAACTGCTGGTTTGGTATGACGACAAATACCCTCAGTATATGGGTATACCACTGGAAATATGTGAAACATCCCCCTATAAACCTGATGGTAAGAAAGGGTTCTATTCCAGTAGTAAAGGTATTTTAGGGACCGTTCATTATTTATGGGAGGTGGGGGGACGGGTGAGAAATTAACAAATTTTCCTTTACTTTAATTTTCAATATCCCCCTTTGAAAAACTAAATTTTTCAGGGAAGAATTTCAATAACATACCCCCCCCCCCCCCACCCCTTTAACTTAAACTGTAAGATGTTGGAGGAGGAATAAACCAACAAACAGAGAATGAAAATAGATTATTTCTCAAATTTCTGTAATGTGAAATTTCCCAAGAGCTTTAATAAGTATGAATTATGAAGAACACACTTTCTTAATATGATAGTAAAAACATAGATTAAGATGGCAAGTTCTCTGGTTGGTATGGAGTGAGAAGTTGAACTGATGTCAGTGAGGTCCCAAGGGCCAACTTTCTAGGGGGGCCTGGGGGCATTTTAAAGCATTTGTTGTTTGCCAAAACCTTTGGGGAAGCGAAACATCACTTCTTTAACTTGTTGTAATTCCACAACGGTGAACATATTGGCGACTAGTAAAAATCTACCAGTACCCTAATGCAAATGCCCCAATCTGATTGGCTGAGTTACTGCACACTATCAGCCATTAGAGTGCAGTGATTGAAGATCGGCTTCAAAATGGCGACGACTTCGCGCTTTAGCAAAGTTTCAAAGGACGATTAAGAACTTTTCCACTGACACACGATTCGTTTATTATGATTTTCGACCTCGTCAACTATCACCTCATAGAAATCGAGAGTGAATAATCTAATTGTTAATTAGTGATTGTCTCCACAAAACTATCTCTCTTAATTAATTTTTTTTACTGCGAGTTGTAGTATTTTTAAAAAGTGATATTTTGTCTGAAGTGTGAGATTTGATCGAAAAGCGCGAGTCTCACACCAAAAGCGTGGTACTTGGTGTCTATGTTATTATGGCATTCACATATGGAACGTTACCCGCGTGGTTTTCTTTTTGGAAACAATTCAACCACTTGGATCCACTGTGCTTTTGAATCAATTGAGTTAAAAAATTTTTAAATAGTTGCTGTGATATGTTTATGGTAGGTTAACACTTTTTTAAACTAATCTTGTGTACAAGTGGCAGTACCAAATAAATAAATAAATTATTACTATAAATCATATTCTATGACTGCACCCAAATACTGCGCAAGGCTGTGCTCTTAGAAGAGGCATAGTGAGCCAGCCATGAAATCAGCTCTAATTGGTATAGAGGGGGTACGTTTCTAAAGAAACTGTGGTGCTGCGTCGGTGGGAAGTATAACAATAGAATTTGGTTTTATCAAACGGGGTTGATAATGTCAATATGCCACCGTAAAGAGATTCAAGTGCTGACGTTTCGAGCGTTAGCCCTTCGCTCCGACGAAGGGCTAACGCTCGAAACGTCAGCACTTGAATCTCTTTACGGTGGCATATTGACATTATCAACCCCGTTTGATAAAACCAAATTCTAATTGGTATACTATAGTTATGTTTTTGTTTTTATTTATTTTAAAGACATTTGGCGATAAAACTCAACGGTAAAAGACGACGTTATCAATTGTCATTATCAAGTGAATGGTAAAACTAAAACAGTGAACATATATGTAGGCGTGTAAGAAGTAAAAAAGTTTAAGGTGTAAACGGACAATAAAAACATACACAGAAAAAATCTAGTAAAGGCCAATTAAAAACCTTAGCACGAATTTAGTCTTATTGTACATTGAGAGTAGGTCTCAAATCATGAATAAAAAACATCTCATAAAAGAGGCAGTCAAATTTGTTCGTGCACTTCATTAAAGGAGCTTCGTCACGATATTTTGAGTAAATGCATCCAAAAACCTAAATTACCCTTAAAATGAAGGAAACCTAAAAAATAACAGTTTGCTAACAAAGAAAAACACCTAAGGAGTGATGCTAAACCAAAAAGGAACAAGGATGGCTGAGGATGGAGAAGATTGAAACGGATCGGAGATGACGATGACGATGACGTAGGTCCTTTAAGACTCTAAAATTGTTTGTTAGATCTTTTGGAGCCGTAGAATGTTTGTCGCGAAAATGCTTGCCAATTGTTTACACCTTAAACTTTTTTACTTCTTACACGTCTACATATATGTTCATTGCTTTAGTTTTACCATTCACTTGATAATGACCGAAGCACGGTCGAAACGTCGTCTTTTACCGTTGATTTTTATCGCCAAAAATTTTAAGAAACCTTTACTTATAAGATTTAAAGACATAATCTCTTTAAATTTCGACCCCCCCCCCCCCCTCCATAAAAAATAAATTATCCCAGGACTCCCCTTATTGCAGTGGCTAAAATTTCAAGTCCCCCCATTTTCTCACCCATCTCTCCCCGTCCCACGAATAATGAACGGTCCCTTACTTCACTGATGGCAATTAATTTTTGAATCTTAGAATAACGCTTGATGTAATCATTTTCCCACTCAACTCAGCACAAATATCCCATGATTTTGTACTCCAGTTTAGCAGGTCTTTAGTAGTCAGTGACTTCTTCTAATTGAGCTTAATAAATGTAGAAAAATACCAAACGTTTAATAAATCTCTGGTGTTCTTTTTGCATTTTGACATGCCAGTATAGAGCATGATTAACAAAATTTACAGCCACATTACACATTAAAATTTCATTATTATTCTCATTCTCCATGCAGGTCAGAGACAGCACTCTGAAATGCTAGTCATTTTACCACGAGACGCTTCTAACCCAGGGACCTCTTATTCGTATCAGCCTTCGTCCAGGCCGCTGACAGATAATTTACAATTTTTGCCCAGCCCTCAGGCAACACAAGTAAGGTCTTCAACACCATCACTTGAACGATCACGTGTCAAACGAAACGTCACTCAAAAGGTTTCCCTTGGAGGCGAACGTTTGCGTGAAACTATTTCAGGAAACGGTTTTAAACGTGCGCGCCATGTTTCGTGGGCAAACGACAGTGCACCCTTAACATTCAATGCACAAATGACTGACAGTTCTTCGGAAGATGTTCGCTTGTCACATGACAACCAAGCGGTGTTTTATGGAGAAAGGAGTGGTAGAACGCTCAACACGCAGACTAATTGGCATCATGACGTCACGTCTGCTAAGGAACTGTATGGTAACGACTCCAAGGTTCCACTGACTACAGCTGAAGAGAGGCACTCCAAATCTGGCGATGAAGATGGAAATAGCTCTGACGGTTCAGACGCCAGCTTTTTCAACTGCGGACAGTGCGGCAAGTCATTCGCTCAGCGCTCGGTCCTTCAGATTCACGTGTGTCCCAACATGCCGCACAAACCCTATCACTGCGGCCACTGCAATCAGTCATTTGATCACCCAAACGAGCTGCGCACGCATACTGTCATTCACGTCGGCAAGAAACCATTCAAGTGCGGCTATTGTTCTCGATCATTCTCAGGCGCAACGACCCTTCATAACCACGTGCGCACGCACACTGGCGAAAAGCCTTTTTCGTGCGACAGATGTGGAAAGAATTTTACCCAGGCCTCGCAGCTACATAAGCACGAGGGAATACCGGGAGACTGTGTGCCACATGGAAACTTGCTTGATTTAAGTGTTTCTTTCATAGGAGAAAATTCGAATAAGTAGAGAAAAATAGGAAGTTGATATTTTTCTGCAAGCCGCCAGCCCCAGCCAGCTAAACGCGGAGCAGTGTCCAATTTAATCAAAACCACAGCAAAATTCTTGAACAGCAGCACAATTTGAGCACTAATAGGGCAGTTTACGCCTTAAGCTTGTTATTGGACAGTGCAACAGGACAGTTTACGTGTTAACTTGTTATTGGACAGTGTAATTGTACCTTTTCCCCGTGTATACCCGTTACAAAAAGGTAACTGTTATGTTTCTTTTATCACGAAGTAGATTAACCGACGGTTACTGTGTATCTCAGATTTTGTCATAGTTTTGATTAATTGGTAACAGGACTTCGTTGGCTGTTATGAGAGCTGAGCCTGCGATAAGATATTCTTTTGTAAAGACGGCATGCGAACGAGGCGAAAGGGTCAAAACATCGGACAACACAATGCTCAATGACCTGTTAGCCTCGTTTGTATGTCAAACCGCTAACAGCCGATAATCATACCCGTGATTAACAAATCGGACGACCGCGGATTTTGTTAATCACTTGTCTGATTACAGTTACCCTTATCAGTAGGTCGACAAAAGATTTGCTCGTCGGAAACTAATCGCATAAAGTTTAAAAAGAATAAGGCTTCTTAAAATTTTATTTAAGCGCATAAGCGTACGGGCAATTATTTGCCGGGGAGGGGAGGGTTGGGTGTGGGGGGTGAACCATTTGCCCAAACATTCTCCCAAGTTGCCTTGCCCAAATTTCGCTTGCTTCCCAACCCAAATGTGGGGGAGGGGTAGCTGCAGCCCCCGGTCCCCCCCTGTACGCCTATGTTTAAGCGTTGTTTGGTAATAACATGTGTGTTAAATGACAAAAGGTGCGGACCGGAACATTTTAGATACTGGAAATTCCAATCCACCCATGTCACTTTTTTCCTAGGCTTGATAAATGTGACTAGAATGGAATAAAATCTATATTTCCGACTAGTAGCTCAAGTCTAATAGCAAGGGATGATTTTATGGAGGGAGGGGAGGGATGGATGAGTTTTTGGGGTATCAAAACTAAATTTTTGTTATTCTATGAGTTACGCTTTTAGAGGACTTTCCAGGTTTAATTTTAAGTTTAGCATCTTTTGCTATGTTTTATATGACGTAGTTTTGGGGTTTATAAAAGTTGAGGTTTCAACTACTACCATCCCGTTTTTGCTTTGTATACCCTCTCCCTTTGCACGCAGTATAATCGGAGGATTCGGCGCGAGTAATTGGGGGACAACGAATGAAAAGCCTGAAATTTTCTTTTCAGGTCTTTGTTCCAGTAGTGTTATGGCGCATTTGCATATAAACCAGTAGTGTTATGGCTTCATTTGCATATAAACCGTACTTTTCAACCTGTCAAATACAGTAAATGCTTTCGATTTCTTGGGTAAGATCTGAAATTCGTAATCCTGACTAAATGTACGACACAAGGCAAACTGCCATCAGGCGAGGCCCGGGAGAGGGGGGTACTCGTATTACACATGACGGGGGTCCGACAGAGCTTCATATTGCAAACCCAAATAAATACACGAGCCTGAAATTTAGAACCTAACAAATACCTGGCATTAAAATTTCCTACCCAAAAAATACAAGACTTAAATACCACGGATCGCAACAAAAATTTCGCTCGGAGCTGCGACCCCAAAAATATGTGTATTTTTATAAGACCTTAAAAAAATACGTGACAGATCTCTACCCAAAAAAATATCGAGCGTGTAAATTTTCAACCCCCAAATACGTCGGACGCCCCCTCATGTATACTGTGAGTAACCCCTTGGAGGGCGAGGTTCACCTGTAAAATTTCTAGAAAAATATCTTCCGCAATCCTTTCCATTCAGTCACTTGTCCTAAACGGAAACCCAAAAGTAACGTGTGCCACCGGAAACGGACAGCAGTGTGATGACGCACATCCGTTTCCGCTCATAACGAAGTCTGAGTGTTGCGGAAGCTAACAAGAGTTTGCAAGGGAGTGTTTTGAGGACCACAAAAACGAAATAACACACTTTTCTCTATTGTTAATTCCTGCTCAAGAAAAACAGCTGAAGTAAAAAAAACATCACAATACCAATTTTTGTAGATTCTTAAAACTTAAAAAGAGAAATGTATGTACGTTTACTTTCGTTGGATGTGATTTGTCTGTGGAGAACTGGCAGCATGAAAAAACATTTTTCGTACAGGGAAAAGTTCTCAGGACAAGTTTGGAATTTCTTTTTAGAATTTCTTTGTGTCAGCAACTCGCGATGATGCAAACGAAGTTTATTTTAAGACTTCTTTGAGAGACCGGACGGATGCTGTGCTGCATTAACTCCCGCCTCTTCGATTCGCCTTTCTTGTGCAAATGATTTAAGATTAATTGTCAAGGCTGTTATGAAATTTTGAGAACTGGTTTTATATATTAGAACATGCAAATGAGAAAGCAAGTCTTTTCTGTCGGCTGTACTGTTTGCATTGTTTTGAACAACGAAATCAATGAACTGTGAGGACTATTGAAAGGAACTTGGTTTCAATCTCGTCGACGAAAAGTGATATTTTTTAGGATATACTTGCCCTTTTTCTCTAATATTTAAAAGCAGCTCCATTTTAGGGTGACAGCGGGTTAGAAACAGCAAGATAAAGCCGGTTTGTGGCAAGAGTATTCACAGATTCAGTGCTCTTTTAAAATCAATGAAACAGAACGGCTTTTAAGAAGAAGGGTATTTAAATAAGTAGGCGGTGCCATAGTCTATAGGAATGCATCCCCCAAGGAAACGAATTCAAAGAACCGCGCAGTATGAGAGAAAAACATTTTGAATCAAAATGAACCAATATCATTGCCCATTGAAATGTCACTCATTCGAGTTGAGTACTATTTTTTCTGCGGTCTTGTGCAAAAAGGTGCTCATCTTCGTTTCATGTATACTGTATCTTAATTGCTGTGGGTGATAGCAGCACCGCAATTATTGAAAAGGCGGACAGATAACAATCTTTTATTTCTCCAAATTTGACGCATTCATGGTTTAGTTTGACAGTGAAAATTAACAATAAATCTTCTAAATATATCTAACTTTCATTCTACTGCACGTTTTCGTAAAGCTTAAGGCTAAGGGGCGAAAAACAATATAACCAAGTATTCCGGGAAAGAACAATTCAGTGATCTATCTAAAAAGGAAAGAAAATGCACTTTCAAACGTACGCTCAAAGCAAGTCAAAGAAACATCGCGCGCGTGTGTAAAGCGTGTGAAATCGCGTAATATATTCCGAGTTCAAGTCTTCGCGCGCGCGCCAGGATTTTGCGTGTTAACAAAAACTCGTACTAATGTGCCTCATAGTAGCATTTCTTATAACAAGTATTTTGTATTTTTTCTGACGGGGAAGTAATATTTAGATGCTACGACTGACACCAGAGGTATTACGGTCTATACTGTTGTTTAATATTTTCTAAGGTCTGTTGTCTCTCAAAAATGTCTTTTGTACAAATTTTCACTTTATGAAAACGTAAAGATATTTACATTTTGTCGTAAAATTATCAAGGCAACACAGCGATGTTTAAGTGCTTTTACAGGCTTTCACAAGCTTCAAAAACGAAACTGTTTATTATTTTTTAATTGTTTAGACCATTAATACCTATTATTTATAAATGTTTTAAAACTCTATTGGGGATGAAAGAGCTTAAATTTTAAAAGTCACTGGGTTTTCATCCCCTTATTTTACTCCAGCAAATTCACCAAAAATTTCACTAATTGACGAGATTTGGACTTAAGTATTGGTGGTTTTCACTAGTCACGCAATCAAAAACTAAATTCGAAAACAATAAGCTACAGAAGCTAAGAACTTTATATAGTGTAGATGATAAATAAATAAACAATTTCTCCAAGTCTCAGGTCTGTGCGGTTCGCCGCTCGCGAGTTATTTGCCGAAACGTTCCACGCAAATTTACAAAGCTTAGTATGGAGACGCCATATTTGTGTCCTTCCGAGGGGCACAAATATGGCCGCCGTGGTGCACGCGAAACCATCTGGAATTCAGTTTTGCTATGATAGGGACTACTACTGGCTCTTGGGCTATTGTACTTCCACACAAACACCACTTATTATTATCTGAAATGTTATAACTGCTCAAAATCGAAAGGATGGGCTTTTCTGAACAAAATAGCTTTGTCGCGGCACTCAGCTTTATGTCACATACGCGAATAACTCAAATATTCAAGATGCTCTGTTTTTAAAACGAAGGACACTGTCGAGCTGAAAATTTGCGAAAAGATATATTTTTAGTTCACCTTACACCTAGTAGCAACGAAAACTTAGTAGGCCTAGCGAATTTTGATTTCAGAATTTTATGACGTCACATGAAAACCAAGAATTGCCAATGAATACTTCATGTCAAATATAACAGGATATAGTGTCACCAGTTTATCGTGGCAGGTCTTTAATTTTATTTTTCTTTTATTTTTACGCACGAGCCACGCAGTCGCCTGGGATTCTCTGGTGTCTGCTAAGCTGTGATCCTTGAGTGAAATTCTTGCCGCATTTGTCACACACAAATGGACGCTCGCCGGTGTGTGTTCTTATGTGGTTGTTCAGTGTGGTGGCCCCGGCGAACGCACGCGAACAGTAGCCGCACTTGAATGGTTTCTTACTGGCATGAACGATAGCGTGCGAGCGCAGTTGAGCCGGATATGCGAAACTTTGAGAGCAGTGGCCACACTGATAAGGTTTCTTTGGTGCCTCGTTACAGACATGAACTTGCAGCATGGTTCTCTGCGGGAAGGACTTTTTGCACTGGCCGCATTTCCACAGGCTGAGCTCTGTGATGTTGGTGTAAACGGGTTGACTTGCTTTGGTGGTGTCTTCATTCGGGGTGGGTGAGCCAGGATCATTGGTTTCGCTTTCTGGTGATGGAAGCGGATGGGACTGAGTGGCCGCCACCTTTTCCTGTAATACTGGGTACTGAGACTTTGCAGGGCTAGTCACAGCAGACGAAAAGTCGAAGGGAGAAGAAACTTCGCTCCGGATACCGTTGAATGGCCCACCAAGGATTGCCCTGGAAGGAGATGGCTGCTGTTGGCTCACTGGCTGACAGTTTGGCGAATGCGGTGGACTGGATGGGGAAGGTACTGAGCTGGGAGGGGTGGGCGGTAACTGAATCTCAAATGGCGTGCGGCCTCTTTCTTCTGAAAGTGCAGTACCAGATTTTACTGGATGTTCTTTCGTTCCTACCGAGAAAATATTAATATCCATTAATTTCCCGAACCGTTATCTCAGCTGTAACAAAATATAATCATATAATCACTGTGCCGTCCTTGTTAAGTATTAATTAAAACACACCTTCTGTCATCAAAGCACCCATATCAAAGATCGTGCTTGGGACACCAAGGTATTGTGGGTATTTTTCATCGTACCAAACCAACATTTCCTGGCCAGGAAGGATTGTCTTGAATGAGCGGTAGTACACCTGCCCCAGATACTGGAAGGCAAACAAGTTTTGTTCCCCCTTGTGGCGAGCACAGCGGATGAAACGCATCCAGCTTGAAACCTTTTCATCACTACCGTCAACAAATCCCAACAATTTGTCGTCTTTAAAGATCTAAGGAAGGCAAGGGAAAAAAAAATGAAAAAATGACATAACGTTGAAAAAAGTGAGAATTTTCGCGAAGTTTTTCATATGATCATTAACATACCTCCCACATGTACGATGTATCTGTGACACAAGACAGCTCCTCGGGCTTCACGAATGTTCCTTCATAAGGTCCAATCCATGCACCAACAGGAATCATTCGCTTGGCACAGATCCCGTATCCCGTCCCGGGAATGCTTGACGCACACAAGCTCACTTCCGGCGGAAGGGATTTCAGAGCAAGTGGTTGGGTAGATGTTTGCGGGGTAGTGTTGATTTCGTGTTTATGGAGCGGACACTGGAATTTCGGATCTGTCGAAGTTGCATCACACCCTGAAATATAAACAGTAATATTAAAACCACACGGCACGAAAAACTTAAAATAGTATATAAAATATGCGTGACTGGATTAATTTGTAAGTTACGCTTATTCATAATAAACACGCAAATACGCGCGATTCATTGCTTGCCAATGTTTATGCCTCCATTTTTATTAAACTTTTGATAGTTTTTAGACAAAATATCGCGAATGAATATTTGATCTAAAACTTCTACAGAGCAGTGCTTACCATATCATGAGAAATTGGAAAACGTTTTCTTTTTGCGTGTTTTTTTCAAAATCCATCGAAGCAAGACATAATTGAGTTCCACGCACGAAAAGAAGGGTAAAACAGTTGGATCCAATGAAGCATTTTTAAAAATCAACTTTTATTATATAAATATCACGGATTTATACTTACAGAAACAAGCCGTTCCCTTTTTCTTCCCAAATATTTCCTGCATGTTGACTGGGTGAATTCTCGATGTGTTGAAAAGGCATTTCTGTAAATCAGCTAGAGTGAAGGAGTATTGTGTTGAGACTATTTTGGGTGACGAAACAAGCCGTGCTTTCTTCGCCGCGGGTTGATACAATCCGCCCCGCGTCAAACTCGCGCTCTCCGCGAATGGCCTGGTCATTTTTCGTGTCTGTGAAAAGAAGCAAAATTGATATTAGTTAGACGCGATTTGGTTTCGGCTGCCAAATAGCTCGCAAGAGGTAAACTAAGAATTTAACCTGTCTTTCTTAGCAGTTTCCCTGTACCTTACGAGGTAAAATTGGCGGCGAGATGCGACCACGCGCTTGTTTGCAAACTATTTAATAAGGATCGGAAGTTTGGAGGGATTTATTTCTTGTCAGCCCTGAGTGATTACCACGCAATATCAATCTAATCCGCGATTCATTCAATCATATCTAAAATATTCACAAATGTTTAATATTGCTTTTAAATTACCGAATGCAATGAAGCAAGTCGTTTTATCGGCATAACTTACTGCGAAGAGGTATTGTTCAAAACTGTTTGAGTTTTTTAGAAATTCTGTTTGCTTATGAACTAAACACGCTCTTGACATCCAAAGGTAGACCAGATTTGCATGAAAACTTGGAAATTTTCCTTGTCGAGTGAAAAAGTTTAAAAAACTTCATGCAAATCACGCCAGTTGTTTTCTATTGTTTTTCCCCTTCATAGAAGTTTTGGTTCCTTGCATAATGAGCTCGTAAACCAAAGTTTTCCGAGCTTCTGAAATGGACACATCGCAAAAACTTGGACGAAAGCAAGTTTTAAATTTGTTCCATTGCTTACAATCGAATGATGTCGAAATCGTTTTGCAAATTGAAGAAAAAAAACCTGAATTGTGGTAAGCTTGCAGGAAACTCAGTTCGTTGAGGCGTAACCCTAGCTCAATAACATTGAAGGAGGGTGATGCTCAAGCACAACTTTACGCGCTTTTCACAAAATCCGTTTAAACCAAACAGTTCAAAGTGTTAAAAGCGTGCGAATGTTCTTGCTGACAATGGTTTACTTTGGAGGAGCAGACTTTCTGCACTACAGCCCGATGCACTTCAACTCACAGGCTCTCTCACAAACCAGCCTATTAAATCGCAACCTCACCTTGCTCTCAACTTCCATTTGTCGACGTGCGAATTTTCCTGCCACAATTTTCAATGTTATGTGGTCTGAAAGGTGATACCTCTTAACTTTTGGGAGTAAAGATTTCTTCGACTGCCTGTTCGTGTTCCACCTCGGGAACTGAATCGCTGATCAGTTTAAAGAGACAGAATGACACAGCCAATTCACCAAAAGGCTGCGGTATCTGTGCTTACGCCTTTTATGCAATATTCACAGCTTTTGAGGACAAATGTGCATTATTTTCACGGAGAATTACCACCAATAATAAGATGGAGAACAAAAGAATTTCAAGCACTTTGTCTTTTACTCGTCATTTTTGCTTGGACGCCTTTAACAACAAATGGATGCTACTTTGAATGGTTCTGTGCAAGCTTGGAGAAGGGTTTTTCTTAAGCATGCAATGGAAAGGACTCTAATAGTGGACCAAAAACTCTAAAGGCTCATGCAGATAAGATCACTTAACACTCTCCCTAAAAATAAATTGTTGTGGCGCCTTTAAATTTTTTCTCCAGAAAACACAAAAGGCTTCTTTCAGTATAACTGCTCATGTGTACAAAGTAAGCCAATTAAAGAAGAGGTAATAAACTTGATGAGAAAGTTCAAATTTGACCTACAGAAATGTTTTAGCAGAGTTCGATTCGTCGCTGTTTGTTTAATACTTGATGCGAACCCTGAATTGTTTTCAAGATCTGTTTGTTAGCAGAAGTGTTGAGTAGATGATCTAAGTTATATCCACTCTCTCCATTAGTCATTATACGAAAAATAAAAGAGAGCAGCGAAGCGCAATGTGAGATAAGTAATAAATCTAATTGTCAGTGTCACGTATTCAGTGATCGATAATTTTCGCCAAACACCATGCTGCGATAACTCAGTGGGGGAGAACACCATTATGTCATCAATGTAAGCAGGCAAAAAGAATGCTTTATTTTAGCTTCTGCACAGTATTTCAGACGAGGTTTATGTAAGGTCAATTCCTTTGAATTGCCAATGGAAAATGGAAAGTTAATCAGGCATAAGCACAAATGAAGATGAATGAATTTTTCAGTGGGCGATGGCAATGAAAGAAAAACAAAGAAAATATTTGTAATGTTGGATGCCGACAGAGGATGAAAAGCCAAAAACACTCTTTTGAAAGCCACACCAAAACGTTATCATTCACGAAAACCGTGTTCTTACGAGAACAGTTCTATCATAATCAAAGTAAACGGTATTCCTTTAAACGCCCGAGGGTTATTCACTGCAAAGACATTGTTCTTTACGGCATCCCCAGAGCCGCTTGTCCCTCTTAGCCTGTGACCATGCCCTCCCTGCTTATCAACCCGAGGAAAGAGGGCTTGGGGTACATTTTTTCAAGAGAAACCAAAGTTTGGCTGTACTTATGAATTGGTAGTGTTTTCATTGACTGTCTTGTTTAAGCAACACTTCCTGTCGAGGCGAAGCTTGTTTACAGCGACTACGTGTTCCAAGCGTCAGATTAAAATATTTACAAAATAAACGAGACGATAACAACACGTTTATCTTTTGCCTCGAAAGCCCACTCTAATGTTATCCTACTAGTTATTTGTTAATGTTATGTTAACTTGTTACTTTTGCCAATCGCCATATTACCCTTCTAAAAAAATGCCGGACTGTTTAGAAAAATAGGCCCGCATTGCGTATTTGTGTGGCCGCTCATGCTGCAGAAACCGGGATAAGCTCCGGCCTGATTAGTCTCCTTCACAGCCGTGTGGATGAGCTTTGCGTGACGACCCCAATAATGGCTGCGAAGGAGACTACGGCCTGATGGGCCACTTAGCTCGAACGCAGACTTGAAAATGCATAAATCAGGTAAATGATGAATTTTTCCAAGGTTCGTATCAAAATACATTACCAGATATCTTTCAGTTGCAATTTTATAGTCATCTTGACAGTGGTTTTAAATTCCATACATGGATATAGCCCATTGTATTACAACGGTAAAATAAATGCAGAACAAAACAAACTATTGTTGATACATTTTGTATGCTTTTTGTTAGAGATTCTTATAATTTTATCAGCGGATAGTAAAATGTATAATATTCTATGGATGTAGGATGCTAAATGCTGGCTTGTGAGAGTACAATGCCTCCGAGTTTCAAGTGCAGTCAGTTTTGTTTTATGGAGTGGAACCCCCACCTATAGTTCCAAGCCGAGAAATGCTGGCTTGCGAGAGTACAATGACTCCGACTTTCAAGTACAATCAGTTGTTTCAGAGTATTAAACTTCAGACAAGTACAATGACTTGTTTTATGGAGTGCAACTCGCACTTGTCAAGCCAAAGAATGTGGCTTGCGTAAGCTAAAAGCTCCTGTGCAACCCGCCCAAAACACAAGCCGAGCCTGGACATATTGGCTTGAGTGAGTGCAACTCCTTTCTCGAAAAGAAACTTGCCCAGGAACACCTGAATGAAATATAAAAAGAGAATAGATCTTCCCGAAACTCAGACTCAAAGAACAGGACAGAATGCAACACCAAACGTGATTCTTAGCCTTTTCTTGACAACGGTACCACGATACTTTTGTTCATTTGTAATATGATACTTTTGTTTTTCTTCGAAATGTTGTAACATGATACTTTGTTTTTCTGCACCGCTGATTTTCAACACAAAGCGTCATATTTCGTGATTTATTAACACGCATCAAAGTATTTTAACGGATCAAATGGAAAAAATATATCTTTCGAAAGTGGTTTTAAAACGTAGTACAGCTGGTATATTGTTCTCTGGTTGCTATGAAATTTGTGCCGAAAATCCTGGTGAAAGGTTTTTACATTTTTAATTACGAACAGTTCGTGAAATATTTACCAGAGCTGGTACGTCTGCGATAAAAGCTGGTACTGTACCCCTGCGTTCTTGAGTATGTGGCCTCCTTTACTTCAAATTCTTAAATGCCGTATGGCATCTACTATGTCCTGAAGCAAAGTCTC
>OX393563.1:26931866-27114366 GCA_947652115.1 Blastomussa wellsi | reverse complement strand
TTTTGCTCCAATTTTTACTATAAGCTCGTAAGTCCGCACGTTTGGACTAAAATTATTCCATCGATGTATCATGGCCTCCCTTGCTGACAATGAGCATCTCGAGAAAACCTCGAGAAATCTTGGGGTCATACGCGTGCGCGTTGCGTTTTTCCGCAGTGTCAGTCAACCCCGTTCCCAGGGTCTTTCATCTCCCCTCTCCGGGAGGGTGGGAAGATAAAAGACCCTGAGAACGAGGTTGAAAGAGAGGGAAGATTCATACGCATGCATCATTCTCGTGCCTAGAGCCACTTGCTCGTCTTAGCTGGCTGGGCCTGTGCACGAGGAACAAGTGGCTCTGGGGACACACGATTCGATTGGCTGAAAGCAAACAAAGGGAGTCCAATCACATCAGCCGTTTTAAAATCCCAAAACATTAGCACGTTTAAAACGGTAGATGTGATTGGACTCCCTTTGTTAGATTTCAGCCAATCGAATCATGTGTCCCCAGAGCCACTTGTTTCTCGTGCTCCAGGCTCCGCCAGCTAAGAGGGACAAGCGGCTCTGGGGACGAGAATGACGCATGCATTCTTGGCAGACTCGTACCCAGTCGCTATTTACGGTTTCTATTCCGCGCGCCTCAGTCTTCCCTAGTATCCAATCCTCCGTCATTCCCTGAACTCGTAAATAGCGACTGGGTACGAGCCTGCATCATTAGATCTATTCCTCAGGTCTTCGTCCTAATCAAAACGAAGCGACTTCACGGGCGAATTTTTGTTAAAATGCTATTTTCTATGACTTTGTCCTTGTGGAGAGGACTTGTTCTCTTGTGAACTGGGCAAGAATTTTAATAAGCCACTGCCAACATATGATGTATTGTCCATGTCTTTAGCAATTTTGAATCCCTAGAGAATTTGGACGTGTCGGTATGTAAAATCACTCTAACAAACAATCAACTTTTCCAGAAGGGTCTGATAACTGAAGTTTAGTCATCCACAATCTAAAAGCAATCGTAGAACATTTGAGACGATGTTTTACACGACGCTTGCAAGCTCTTATAACGGGTTTTTGCCCATCTAATATATTCGGGGAAAGCTGTGGTTCATACTGATATTTAAGAGAAAGCATCTTCATATACAAAATCGGGAGCTTTCGAGTAGAATGTACATTTTTTTACTGATGTCACAAAGAAATCAATGCCGGCCACCTAAAAAACTGTGAAAACTTTAATGAGTATGTACAAACTAAATAAAGTCCTCTTGGATAAAGGATTCGTAAACACAAATATTCAGACTTTTCAGGCGCTTATGCCCAACCAAGAACCAAGTTATTTCCTAGCGACCTTAGGAGAGGGCGTTTTGCACGCGCAGTTTTTTGCACCAATCGTGTCATTGATAACGAAAAACGCCTCATTTATGCCTCACTGCAGCAACTTTGATGAAAGGAAGCGTTGTTCAGAAATTTAAAATGCGATCAAGTCGTATTTTAAAAAGCTTATGCATCCAGAGAGCAATCTCAAGAGATGTTTTAATAACAATGGAGTTCATTGTAGGTGGAATGCGGTAAGGGTTTCAATAAAATATTAAATGGCGTGCAAAATATTAGCATATTAAGAAAGCCGAGTGACACAAAGGCGAACAAGCAGGCAAGCAGAGGTCATAGCTTGAATGAAATCTACAAAACAATGAAAAGGGGAGCTAATTATTATTTCTTATAAGTTGATCGACCTTAAAGTTGTGGTTTTTCGAAGCTGGTTATTTTTTCAAGACTGGTAAACAAGTTTACAATGGCGAGAAAGCAAAAGTGTTTCTGAACGCGAAAGGATGCCAGATTAATTGAGTTTCAATCGTGATTAAAAAATCATAATTACATAATTATGCAACTGTGTCTGAAAATTTCGGATACGTATGCAAACATGTGACGAGATAGTAGTGGATTTTTCGTGGGCTGAAGTAATGAATTTGAGCTAAAGTGACTTTTTATAGGGGAAACTTCCGGCTACGTGAGTACACCTGATTCAATATCACGCGGATAACAGGAATTTCGGATCATTAAACTTACCCAGTTGCGAATTCACGCCACAGTTTTCTAGTCTATCTGGGTCGATGAAAACGGGCTGTTTTCTCTCATACAAACAGCTAACGACAGCAGTGGGGGGAATTGAAAGCTGTTTTTTCCGAGGCTTAGCTCTAGAAATAAAGCCGTTCTTTAATGAAGGGCGGCCAACCTGAAATAAATTGTATTGTAAATTAGTTAAGTGGTTTAAAGCGTTTAAAAATAAACTGACCTTTCCTGATCCTACTCGTAATCACACGATCTGCAATTTCATTCATTGAAAAGAATGTGCTGTTTTACAAATGCGAGCGGTTTTTTTGGCAGGAGTATCTGACGGACCTAAATTAACTGTTTTATACACAGTGCCTCGCAAGGATTTGAAAGGACAGTGGGCATTCTTTTTTTTCTAAAATTCTGCTCTCGATCCCCGGGCTCTCGATCGTGAGGGGCGTAAAATGACAGTGTAATGAGCCATAAATTAATTGTATCACCGCAAAATTTACTATCACTATCAAAGTGAAAATATTCAACGCACTCTTCTGCAGCAAATATTTGCCAAATTAGCTGTATAGTTGTAGAGGGATTAAGGTGTTAAAACACAGCAACATCATTCAAATATCTGTGCTTAAATTGTTCCGGCGCGCTTTGCTTTATTCGATTTTGTAAACTTCTTAAATAGAAACTAAAACTCGTTCTAAAAGGTATTTTCCTGAAAAACAAGTAAACAACTTGCGAAGACTATGACGTCTCTGTACTTTTTGGTACATTTTGTTGATTTTAAATTTACTTTGCAAACTAACGTACACTGCATTGTAAACTTCGTACAGCAACGCAAGCTTATAATTTTTTATTGATCTCGTTTACTTACCAAATCACTTGACACTTTTCTCTTTAACTCTTCACTGTACACAAATATCGACATATCTACTCCGTAGTCTGCTGGACCTAACTTACTTTATACCAGGCAACAATATTTGTGGCAACCGTCTGGTAAACTACAGAGCCTACCAGCAGTTTCTGGAACCATTCATTCCACATGGATTGAGTTTTTGTTTACTGCAAGACTCTTATTGGCTAATTATTTTTCAGATTGTTGATTTTCTATTATTCCATAACTTACTTAAGACACAAAAGGGTATTAAGCTTATAGTAGCCTTGATAAAATAAAACCTGGCTGCACCTTCATCTTTCACAAGCTCGTGACTCGTACTAGTAAAACTCCACATATGATGTTCTTAAATTTTATTAATTAAAATAAGTTTGACCTAAACTTGTCACAGGAAGGGCATTAAATTGGTCAAATAGAAATTCTGTGGGCACTCATCGGTTACTAAAATATTCATGACATTCACTACATTAATTTGTCATTGACCATTTGAATTTGTGTTTGTGATTACCTTTCTCAAACTAGCGTTATCTCTTGATTGTAACCAAGAAACATTAGAGTTGCGCTTAAGATGCTGGAATCGCTATGAAACGAATCCCTACATCGTAAAATTTGATGTTCGTTATATATAACGAATAAATTGCATGGAAATCATGGATCGACTTTGCTATTCTTTATTATATTGAAGCATACTGTTACCAATTTCGTTCACAGTGTATTTCAATGTTCCTTGCAACAGTAAATCGGGGCATTGCGATCAAATAAAAATCAACGCACTCGTTTGAGAAATGAAGATGTATACCAGGATTCATTCATTGCGTTCGTAAAAAAATCCAATAGCCAATGTCGTCAGAAAATGCCACTCCCACATGCAAAACCCATTTATACTGATCAGTGAGAAAAATTTCGCTTTCAGTTAGCAACTTAGTTTACAGTGCAACACTTGTTTTATTGAATTTAACTGATAAAAACAAACAAATAAAAAGCCGAAAAACACAGGCCTATATTACATATTTTACAAAATTTGACTTTTTAGAAGTACGGTATTTACATTGTAACATTTGTTTTTGCATAGAAATAGATGTCAAAGTGTGTTTAAATTACCTCATCAAATGCCAAATACTGGTAGTGTTTTATTACCCATTTACTTAGAAAATCTTTGTTGTTAAAAGTGTTTACCGACCTTTGAGTGAATATGGTTTTGTGGGTGGGGTTTGGGTTTGAGTTTAAGGCCCAGGTTCTCAAGAGCCGAAGCTAATGTAAATGAGCAAAACCAACAAGTTACCAACGGCTTTTGCTCATTTACATTAGGTTTGAGGCCTGTGAAATTCGACGTTTGACCTCGGCTTAACCGTATAATTTTTTTTTTATAAAAAAGAGCTTAATTCTTATGCTAATTCAATCTTACAAAAATCACCCCACCCCACACCCCCTAACGCACAAAAACGCGGCGTATATTCAGAAGTTGCCAAATGAAATAGTTAAAACTTATGCCTAGCTACTCGCTTTTCACTCATTCAAGTTATCACGAACTGTTTTATTTGCACCTTGGCATGCTCCACGCAAAAAGGGAAAGAAACTTTAGATAGCCCAATCTTAAAATGTAAATTTGAAGAACACTCAGACCAAGCAACGGGCAGCAGATTGCACAAGGAGCTCTTTGAAATTAAACAAACACTGCAACGATGTTGTCTGTGTATAAAAGATTTTGTTGAACGAATCAAGAGGGCATTGTTTTTAACTTGTTGACCTTTAGCGAAAAGCGCAGTCCATAAAAATTTAAGTTAAATTCAAGTCACTCGAATTAGCCATTTTCTAAACGAGCATAGGATTGGGTAGAAATGTGTAAAATCGATTGGGTTCGATTCGGTTGAAAAGTGAATCCTACCACACGAAAGATCATCCAAGCCTTAGTCAGGTTGTGAAATTTGAGGATGATTGGAGCGAAGAGAAGTCGATAGTGGGTCTTCAAAAATCCCTGAACCAAGAGATTTTAGTATGGAATGGAGGGACACATATAAAAGTGTCTTTTGATTTAACCTAATAACACTCAAATTTGCCAAACCTAATGTTTGAATGCTCTTTCCGGTGACATGCTTGATTTTTCGATTAAATTGGTTTTAAATATTTGTTCCCGGCATTGCTAATTTGAAATCGAAAAATCGAAATTGCTAATTCTCCCTGCTTTACGTAACTAACTGCTGCCTATTAACCACATCACGTAGCAACGCATAACAGAGTAAAATTGAATATATTCATATTGTACAATGCGATCCACGGTTTTTCTAAACCGCTTTCATTCCAATCCCAAAGTTGCAAATCCCTTACAAATTGCCTTATTTGTTTGTTTGTTTGTTTGTTAGCTTAGAGAATGGAAGATTTGCGTGACTCTTATACAACATCTGGTTAAAAACATTTCACTCTATTTAGTGGCTATTTCCCATGTCTAAATTTGCCTAAAATCCATGACACTGCTCTTAGTACTATCAGTTTATCATAGCTGCGAACGGAAGGTTCCAGCTGCCACTCAATTTATCCCAGGGATAGTAGTAGACCCCAGAAATATTTGTATACCCTACCCTTCCTTTCTTCCCTGGCCTCCAGCCCGGCATGAGCCTTTGCTAGCTATGGCGTCGCGAATTTGTTTATCCCAGGGATACTTGCCTCCTTCTATACTTGCCTCCTTCCTATAAGCCCCGCTTAGGCCCTCCCTGGCTCCCTAGCCTAAAGTCCGGCATGAGCCTTTTCTAGCTATGGCGTCGTGAATTTGTTTATCCCAGGGATACTTGTATACCCTTGTATACCCTCCTTGTATACCCTGCCCTTCCCATAAGCAACGCGTACTACATAATTCCCCCCTCCCTGGTCTCCAGTCACGAGCCCTTGCTAGCTATGGCGTCGCGAACTTGTTTATCCCAGGGATACTTGCCCCTTGTATACCCTGCCCTTCCTATAAGCCCCGCGTACGACATAATTCCCCCTCCCTGGCCTCCAGTCATGAGCCCTTGCTAGCTATGGCGTCGCGAATTTGTTTATCCAGCTCGACTATAATGCGATCGTCTGTAGTGTAAACTCCTGTATGGAGTAGCGTGTCTCGCTCTTCTATCAGTTTAGCAATCCTGCTATCAATATCTTCTTCGTCGTCTTCATGGACTGATGTAAGTCCAGCCGAATGCTTAACGTTCCTTCTATGTGAAGAACTAGCTGCAGATGTTTTCATTTGGGATTCAGTTGGTTCTGGATTCAGACGAGCTTTTGCTTCCTCTTGTTGTTTTAGTCTAGGATAGAGAACGCATTGGCAAAACTGTGACTTCTACTTAACAATTAGATTATGAGCTCGAGATTTCTATGAGGTGATAGTTGATGAGGCCGAATCAACTACCACCTCATAGAAATCGAGAGCGAATAATCTAATTGTTTTAGCAAAAATCATAATAAACGAATCGTGCGTCGGTGAAAAAGTTCTAAATCTTCCTTCGCTAAAGCGCGAAGACGACCTTCAACCACTGCACTCTAATGGCCGATAGTGTGCAGTAGCTCAGCCAATCAGATTGCGGGTTTAGTAGAAAAGGGTTTAGTAGAAATTCAGCTTCTTCACAGGAAAACCGTAACTCAAATTTGTTCTCCTGTGGTTTTCTATTTGCTGATTAAAACGATCGAGCGCCCGTTGCTCTTTGAAAGCGGCCTACGGAAAAAACAAATTTCTCAACCACTGGAATATCATCCTGATGCAAAGCGTCAGAAAATCTATGTAAAATTTGAAATGCAAGCCTCGTGTTTCAAGTTTGTCCATATTGTAATCCATTACCATTCTAGCGCGTCATCTTTTGCCTCTCACTCAGTTCAAAATGGGTTTCTGTCATTGCCGTGTGCTTTATCAACCACTGACGTTAAAAAAAGCTAAAAAAGCTAAAAATTGATTTCAATTTTTCAGTCAAAACCTTTTTTCGGCTTGGTCGCAAGTTACAAAAGAAAACGCTTATTGCTTACCTGGATAGCTCAAGTTTTATTTGATCAAGTGCCTCTTTTTCCGATTTTACAACCTGAAGGAGAAAAAAAGGACTGAATTCTCGGTGGCGCGCTTGTATTCAGTTCAATATCCAAAAACGTTGATACCACATGACTCAAGCATTACCTCTTTTTCTTCAGCGGCTAGATAACGCAGGCGCATGTGTTCCAGTTCCTGTTCTTGTTTTTTGAGCCGCGCTCTGGCAGCGGTCTGTTCCTGCTGTTTGAGCCGCGCCAGTTCCCTTAGCGCTCGGCCCCATTGCTGTTTATAGTGAATTTTTGACTTGTTTGATGATTCTAACTTACGTTCGAGTTCTATCTGAGGAGAGAGGAGACAAAGATGGAGCGACTAACAATAGGTCCTGTAGTTGTATTCAGCGATACATAAACTCTAAACCGAACCTAATGGTCCAAGCTCGATTATACTGATGTGTTTTCAATAAAAATTAATTTATTGTTCTCATCTCCAGTCTGTATAACTACGTACTTAAGCAATAGACCACACTTTCTATGGGTTTATAGGGGTAATAACCCACGCGGGATGTTTAGGAGAAGGGCGAGTGATTTACAAACTTTTCGAGTGTTCTCCCAATCAGCCCAAGTGGGTTATTACCCCTATAAACCCATAGAAAGTGTGGTCTATTGCTTTTATATAATAATTCAGAAGACGCGCGATTTTTCCATGGGTTTACCGGCACAATAAACCATTATTATACAATGTATTATAAATTATCACTTTTGTAGTACTTCGATAGCTGCCTAATTTTTACCTTTTCTATTTTCAATAGGTTTATCTCGGACTCGAGTTTCACTTCAGGTTTTGTTAGCTGTTGTTCCTTGTAAGCCATGAACTCGTTTTCCTTGATTTGATATCGCTTCTCGGCTTCGTACACCTACAAAAGTGTCATCGTGAGTTTACAACGAATGAAGGAATACAAAAATTACAGTGGTTTTAGATCAAGTGTCATAAAAAATACCCAGAAAAGTAAAAACCCAGTAAAAATAACATGACTCGCTTCAAAATCGTAATGAACCAATCAGAACACTACTAACTAAACTTGCAATTGGTGCCAAGCGCGGGCAACATGATACTGAGGCCAGTGTGAAAGTGCGAGAAAATATTCAAAAGCTACCAAGCGCGGGAAAACATGCAAGACCGGCGTGAAGCGTGGGAAAATATACAACAGGTACCAAGCGAGGGAAACAACACGAAAGACTGGTGCTAAGCGCGGGAAAAGAGGCATCAACAAAAGTATGATTGAAAACGGTTTTGTGCAATACCAGTTCTGTTACTTTTGATGAAAACAAGGACTGATTTCAAATAATGTTGCCACTCACTTGCTCTACAAGTCTCTGTTTCTGTTGTTCCAGGTCTTTCACTTTCATCCTTTAAATAAAATTATTTCCATCAAAGTTTGAAACCTCCGGTGTTTGTCTTCTATTCAGAAAAATAGCCCAACGCTCACTCTACATTCAAGCACCGTCTGTTACAGCGGAATTACTGCTATAGTAATGATACAGCTCCTGTTTCTCGAATGAACTACGCTTTCTTCTTGAAGAAATACCATTTCTTGACATTACACGCCTCCATCTTCCCCAAAAAGGAAACCGTATCAGAATTTCGGTTACGGTACTGGCTGTTTCTATAATACATGCGACGAAAGGACTGAT
Organism: Blastomussa wellsi; assembly: GCA_947652115.1. NCBI lineage: Eukaryota > Metazoa > Cnidaria > Anthozoa > Scleractinia > Plerogyridae > Blastomussa > Blastomussa wellsi. The sequence goes on along the minus strand of OX393563.1, from coordinate 27,105,770 downwards.
ATATCGTACATATCTCAGTGAATAAATGTGCTGTTATCATATGATAAGTGACACTGAGTGTGACAATAAAAAATGTCAAAATGTCAGGAACGCTTTGCTGCTTTCGTGTTTGAACTTGCTATTCGTGTACACGGATTTTGATATAAATCTTTTAACACGACATAAAGCCATTATATATCAAAGGTCCTCTTTTGTGCAAGGTAAACCTCTAATACAAGGGTTTCCTTGATCTTTCTTGGCCAGCGAATGTTCAATTCGTTCACAACCACATGCCAAGAAACGCCCGTACTGTTCCACAACAGCAGGGGCCGCTCAGGGGGAGGGGCTGGGGGGGGGGGGGACTTTTTACGGTAGAAATGATAATAACAAAGAATTAAAAAAAAAAACAAAGAAAGTCATAAACGAAAAACATTTTGTTTATGGGCGCCAATAATAACTTGTTTTAAGATTTAAAAAGGACAAAACTGACAAGAATTACTATTTACCAATGAGACGACGTGGAACAGGTAAGTCTGCCGGCAACTTCCGGTCTAAAAGGTTTTCAGTTATCAGCCATTACTTTACTAAACTGGATTTCGTAACAAGCGGACCTCCAAGGAGAAGACCTATATTACGTGATTGGTCAGTTTCAATACGAACACATGAATGGCGATACCCGTGAAAAACGTAACATTCATTGTCGAGTGATTGATTTATACTGTACGTTCTTTTCTCACAACAATGAAAGTAAAATTTTTTCCTTCTCTTTTTGCTCGTTCTCGTACATTCACCTCATTTTCTTCAACATGGTGACGAAAGGCCGAAGGTGTCAGCGAACAGTTTTATCAAAAGTTTTGTGGAAATGCATTTCTCTTTTGCAACGTTTCAATTTGTTGTCTAACGAAGAATTAGTTCATTTACGTATGGCAGTGGTCATTCAGGGACATTCAATCCTGCGGTAATAACGAACCAAGAAGCCCATATGGAAAATCGTTTTAAATCGGTTTACTATTGTCGGAGAGAGTACGATCTGTTAGGTAAAAAATAAAATCATCAGTTGCGTTTGAAGCGTTGAACGTTTATATTATTAACTTGTATCTAAGGACTTTTTTCGTTAATTATTTTCATGCGGAAAGGAGAAACACCTAGCTTTCTTCCCCCCTACTCCCCCAACTTGGCTCACGCATTTCAGCCCCCCCCCCCTCACTAAAAATCTTGTTTCGCGGGCCTTGAACAGTGAGCATGACAGAAGAATGCAATGATTTACATGTGCAGAGTAAAAAACAGCAGTGAGGAAAAAGCTATGTTATATCAAAGAACCTCTCCATTTCCACTTGGTGTGAACAGTCATCTTTCAATCTTCGTGCTGCTTCCCTCGTCTCCGTCATCTTTCTTTCGTGTTCTCGTTGAAATTCGTCTTTCATCTGAATCACCTGAGGAACGCAAAAGGAAGACTTCATTTTGAAGTTGAAGGCCAGTCTTTTTCAATTCTATAGACCTATTATAGAGGGCATAAACAACAGTGGTGAATAACTGAGCCAGAGTAATAATGGAAGCCGAAATTCATTGCCAATAACAGGACAGATGCATGAAAAACTGACGTCAATTTATAACAAAAAAGCCAGAAAGGTCAAAATTATAAATTCATGCCTGCCCGCTTATTTAAAATGAAAATTAGCCAATGAGCGCACGAGAATTTCTGCATTTATAGTAAAATGGTTTGTGTATCGGGCTTGTGATTCACAATTCCCCTGCTAAGTAACCTGGCAAAATGATGGGTGGGGCTGGGGGTGGGGGTGGGGGAGGAAAAACCTGAGATGGACACACATCCCATCCAGGGATGGGGGGGGGGGGGTGGTAAGGTCGTACTCTAATTCGTCTTTCTGTCACAGAAACGGAAGATCAGAATCGGCTACGTGCATTCTGCAAGTTGCTAGGATAATAATCTAAACGCACGTAACCTGAGAGGTAAGGTAAAGGTAAACTCTGCGTCGAGCTTAGTGACCCATCAGGCCGGAGCTTATCCCGGTTTCCGTAGCATTAAGTGACAGAGAGTATTTCTACTCCCCCTGGATGGGAAGCTAGTCCATCGCAGGGTTACCCCCAGCAGCAAATTCGCCGGTACCCATTTATACACCTGGGTGGAGAAAGGCTCTGTGAGAGTAAAGTGTCCTTCCCAAGAACACAATGCAGTGACCCGGCCAGGGCTCGAACTTGGACCGTCTGATCCGGAGTCCAGCGCACGAACCATTAGGCCACCGTGCCTCAAGCATAACCAGAGAGCAAGCTCTAAAAATCCAAGAATAAATAAATATAATTTTCTCACCTGCGTCTCATTCACGGACAACTGCTTTTCTCTCCTTTCCAGATCAGCAATTGATTGTTTGAGCTTCTCTTCCAATCGAGAATATTCCTCCAGCTGAATTAAATAATAAAAAATTACGCTTACAATAGAATTCATTTCTAAATGTAGAGTGCGTTTCAAGAGCCCAAGTTCAAGAACAAGTGTAGTTTCTTAAGTTTACCTTTTTCTTAACCATAAGTTCGCGTTCTTTGTCGCGTCGTTTCCATTCTTCGGCGAGAGCTTTCATGTGCGAGCTTTCTCGTTGCTGCATCTGTTTTAAAAACGAAACACATTGATGAAGTAATCTGTCAGCACTGCTCACGTTTTATGTCAAGTTTAGTTTTTATAGAAACTGTCGTGTTTGGTCGGCGAGAATGCGAGACAATAGCTAAGTAAACACTTGAAGCCAGCATTTGTTGGTTGGTACATTGTTACTTTGCAGAAGGGCTATTGCTCCAAATTTCAGTCTTCCATATCAACTGGGGCGACTGGGGCGCTTATTTGGTTACACCGACTTCAAGGTGGTAATTAGATTCTTACATAAGTTAAAACGTGTTTATTATCCACGTTGCCAAGCCGGGAAGGTCTTTGTTACCCGTCATCCGTTTCTAGCATATATCCTGCATTATTATTCAACAAATTGTCACGTTGCCCATATGTGGTCATGCAGCGATTGTTATCTGTCATCTATACTTGACAGATATCCTGCGATATACGCCAAGAATCGAATGAAGTCGTTAAAAGCACTGCATAACCACAATATTTTTGGCTGTAAAATATTTCTCGTCCACAATTTGTTAAATAATAAAAAACTCATCCTGCCCAATCTTTGGGAATATCGTCTGATTTTAGCCAACTCGTTTACGGCCTCGTCGGCGAAGTATCAGGCGATAAAACCAGCGATTTCGTACGATAAGTTTTAAATATCAGTTAAACTGACGCATTACGCCCCCACCAGTTTTTGCTAAGCCGTGATATAACGCACACCAACCCTTTATAATTATAGCGTAAGCTTTTACGTAACCTGTGCTTGAAACATTTCTTCCTGCTGCTCTTTCCACAGTTCCAGTTCTAACGCAGCCTTGTATTCTGCCGTGTCACGTGGGTCAGTGACGACAGGAGGAGGCCCGGGTTGAGTGGGCGGAACCCGCTGAGGCTCGGATAGAGGAATGGCACTAGAGGTTTGGTTACTCTCAAGCGAAGAGGACAAACTGAACTTGAATTAAACGCAACAAAAGTGTCAGCCCGTACACAGCAACGAATTTAAGGCTCATTATAATTAAAATTCATCCAACTTACTTCATTCGCCCCCATTAACTTCTGCAAGTTAACTGGACCCAGGTCCTCTAGTCCAAGTACTACGTGCAGTTCACCTATCTTCCGGGCAGGTCTGAAACATGCGAAATTGGAACTAACGATTAGGTCTGTGAAAACGAGAATACAATCAAAGCTACGGGATAAATAAATTTACACCACGTTAATCACAAAGCTGTTCCATATCCATCTGTCAGAGTTGAGTCGTTTCCCGCCGTGTCCCGTGCCATAGCTCGCAGTTGTTTCCCGCCATAATATGCCGCGCCCGTCACTGCTTGGAGTTTATTCCCGCCATAACGGTGAGTGACAGGAGTGACGTGTCCGTCATAGCTTTCAGTTGTTTCCCGCCATAATATGCCGCGCCCGTCACTGCTTGGAGTTTATTCCCGCCATAACGGTGAGTGACAGGAGTGACGTGTCCGTCATAGCTTTCAGTTGTTTCCCGCCATAATATGCCGCGCCCGTCACTGCTTGGAGTTTATTCCCGCCATAACGGTGAGTGACAGGAGTGACGTGTCCGTCATAGCTTTCAGTTGTTTCCCGCCATAATATGCCGCGCCCGTCACTGCTTGGAGTTTATTCCCGCCATAACGGTGAGTGACAGGAGTGACGCGTCCGTCATAGCTTTCAGTTGTTTCCCGCCATAATATGCCGCGCCCGTCACTGCTTGGAGTTTATTCCCGCCATAACGGTGAGTGACAGGAGTGACGTGTCCGTCATGGCTTTCAGTTGTTCCCCGCCATAATATGCCGCGCCCGTCACTGCTTGGAGTTTATTCCCGCCATAACGGTGAGTGACAGGAGTGACGTGTCCGTCATAGCTTTCAGTTGTTTCCCGCCATAATATGCCGCGCCCGTCACTGCTTGGAATTTACTTCCGCAATAATGGCAGGTGTGCCGTGTCCGTAACATGTTACAGCTTCGAGTTGTTCCTCGCCATTACTCGAATAGGAAAAAGACTATTTCAAATATATCAAACGTATCTATGTTCAAGAGATACAGTATAAGTGAATCTCACATACTTTTCTGTGGTAAGAATTAACACCCGCTCACTGTAGATCTGCCTGAAACCAGTCACTTCTTTACCCTGAAAAAAAAAACCACATCGTTCTAAGCACGAGTGGCACGTAAGGAAACTGTAGGCACACTAAAGGACGTTTCGTCCACTGACAATGTGTGATTTTGGTCCCAACTCTCTCAGAAGGAGAACTGGTGTTGGTCCCTGCACGCCGTCATTATTCAGACATTTTACTGTACCTAAACTTTCTATAAGCCGGACACCTCTCTAAAACGGACAACTTGTGTTGGTTCCTGTTCGCCGTTTTTCAGTAATTTTACTGTACCTAAACTCTCTATATGCCAGACACCTCTCTAAGACGGACAACTGTCGTTGGTCCCTGCGTGCCGTTTTTCAGTCATTTTACTATATCTAAACTCTCTATAAGCCAGACACCTCTCTAAGACGGACAACTGGTGTTGGTCCCTGGGCGCCGTTTTTCAGTCATTTTACTGTACCTAAAATTTCTATAAGCCGGACACCTCTCTAAAACGGACAACTTGTGTTGGTCCCTGTTCGCCGTTTTTCAGTCATTTTACTGTATCTAAACTCTCTATAAGCCGGACACCTCTCTAAGACGGACAACTGTCGTTGGTCCCTGCGTGCTATTTTTCATTCATTTTACTGTATCTAAACTCTCTATAAGCCAGACACCTCTCTAAGACAGACAACTGTCGTTGGTCCCTGCGTGCTATTTTTCAGTCATTTTACTGTATCTAAACTCTCTATAAGCCGGACACCTCTCTAAGACAGACAACTGTCGTTGGTCCCTGCGTGCTATTTTTCAGTCATTTTACTGTATCTAAACTCTCTATAAGCCGGACACCTCTCTAAGACAGACAACTGTCGTTGGTCCCTGCGTGCCATTTTTCAGTCATTTTACTGTATCTAAACTCTCTATAAGCCGGACACCTCTCTAAGACGGACAACTGTCGTTGGTCCCTGCGTGCCATTTTTCAGTCATTTTACTGTACCTAAACTCTCTATAAGCTGGACACCTCTCTAAGACAGACAACTGTCGTTGGTCCCTGCGTGCTATTTTTCAGTCATTTTACTGTATCTAAACTCTCTATATGCCAGACACCTCTCTAAGACAGACAACTGTCGTTGGTCCCTGCGTGCCATTTTTCAGTCATTTTACTGTATCTAAACTCTCTATAAGCCGGACACCTCTCTAAGACGGACAACTGGTGTTGGTCCATGCGCGCCGTTTTTCAGTCATTTTACTGTATCTAAACTCTTTATAAGCCGGACACCTCTCTAAGACGGACAACTGGTGTTGTTCCCTGCATGCCGTTTTTCAGTCATTTTACTATGTCTAAACTCTCCCTAAATCGGACACCTCTCTAAGACGGACAACTGGTGTTGTTCCCTGCACGCCGTTTTTCATTCATTTTACTGTATCTAAACTCTCTATAAGTCGGACACCTCTCTAAGTCGGACAACTGGTGTTGGCCCCTGTGTGCTGTTTTCCAGTCATTTTACTGCATCTAAACTCTCTATACGCCACACACCTCTATAAGACGGACAACTGTTGTTGGTCCCTGTACACCATATTTCAATGGTGTCCGTCTTTAGGGAGTTGACTATAGTATAAATTAAATGTAGTTTTTCAGTACCTGTGATAAGACTTGAACTTTGTCAGCAGCTAACACAGTGGCCAATGATGTGCTTGACACTCCAATCAGAACATTGCCGGCCATGCTGTCTTTATGCCACACCTCAATTATAAGAGGAACTCTATAACAAGAGGCCACGAAACATTAATGTTGCTGCAACAATAGGCCATTCCCAAGTTCCCTTTCACCTCTGTTTCAAAACGAGTCTAAGTGCAAAACCATTCATAAACAATGAGTTTGTTTTGCATGAAAATGAGCTTGAAGGAAAAACACATTTTCATATGAATGGTTTCACACTTAAATTCGTTTTGACACTGAGGCAAAAGAGAACAAGGAAATGTTGGAAATGGCCTAAAACACCTCTGTGACACACTGAATTTTATATGGTTGCTGCAACAGAATTTTGTCACTGCAATCTGGTGTACCAATTAAAACCAGGCTTATTTTGAAGGCAGGACACATGGAGTGACTTGCCGCAGAAACCGGTCACTGCTACTTATGTGCCCCGGCCTGCAGAACAAAATGCGCTGCGCAGGAAACCATCAATACTTCAAAATCATTTCACAAGCTGACAAAACACTATTTGAAGTATATAAATTATGAAATAATTCAGACATAAATTTTGAACAGTGGATGAAGATGAAAGTGAAGAACAATCATTGTTCTTCACTTTCAAAACACCATTCATTGGGAAAATAGGAACCAGAGTACCATGCTGAAATAGTTGTTTCTATGCTAACCCTGTAAGAGTTTCTTGAAGAAGTTGTGGTGAGGCAGCAAAGTCAAAGGCACAGAATGATTTCGGGAGGAGGACCTCCATGTTTCGTTGGACTTGTACTGGAGGACTTGTCATCACGGGTGCCGAGCTGCCAAAAAAAGGATAGGTGTACCTGGCAAGGAGAAAAAGCATAATAATTGAAAATGGCTAGGAGATAATGTTGAAAGTAAAGGACACTTTTTGAAAACTTACCTGAGAAAGCAGTTAACTGGAGATGCAACATCAAGATTTGCAATACTGCGCAAGTCAATGGAAAAACAGAAATGGTGAGCTGAGGGATCAATTGGTATCCTGGTGCCAAGCGATGGCAAAGTGCTGGGGCCTGGGGCTGGCATTTGAGGCTGAGAAGCCTGGCCTGTCATCTTGGTCTTCTTGGGTGGAGAGTCCTGTTGGGAACAAGATGCATTAACCAGCTGAAGGGACTAAACTCAACTACTTAAAGCCAGCAACACACTAGGCAATTTTATACACCAATCGCTGCAAATTTGCAATTGCAGCTTGATCGCAAGAACTTGCAATCAAAATTGCAGATATTGGTGATTAAAATTTGCAGGGCAGGCGATTTGCACATTGCATATAATTCATCACCTGCTGTGTTGCTGGCTTACAAAATAAGTGACAAAGTTTGCCTCTACCTTGCGAATTCCAGCAGTTATTCCGACCCCAGACTCAGACTTTTCTTGGCCACTGTGTGGAGTGCTGGATCGTGGTCGGGGTGGTGTCCGATCTGGGGGCTCTCCAGCTATCTCTGTCTCTGGCCCTTTACCAGATTGTTTTGCTCTTGGAGGGGAGCCTGAGGCCTGAGGTATGTTGTCTACTTCAGACCCCCGCTTGGAATATATAGTAAGAAAGTGTTCAAATTAGCTCAAAATGAACCAATAGAGTTGCAAGAAACTTCAGTATTTTGTCATTTTGTGCTTCCGGAAATTAGTCCTGGCCTTATTAATGAATAATCAAATCATTTGAAGGCATACTTTTCAAACACTGGCTTCCTAAAATACTTTTTTTGCTTTGTTATCTTCAGGGATTAACCACAAATCTGAACTATACAATGATCTCTTGTCAATCATATAAAACATGTTCATTATTTGGAGGAATTTTAAATTGGCTTGAATCTTTTAAACAGGCACTTTAGTTATGCAGGGAATAACTTGTGAAGCATGAACATGAGCAGGAAGTGCAAAGAAAGCTTAGCTTATGTCCTTCAGTGCTCAACAAAACATGCTCTGGCTACCACGTCCCCTGAACTGCAAACAGTTCTGTAAACTGAGTCAAAAAACTCTAATGAACAGTTTGACTATATTACTATCTTACTAGTGTTCAGTATTCAGTTTAATATTTACTGCTTGAATGTAAAGTTTACCTGTTCAAACACACCCACCCCTCCCCCAGCTAATACTGGTGATGATGCACTGGCAACATTTCCTGCAATGTCCTGTTGCTCACGTCTTAATGACACTGACACCCCAACAGCTGGCTCTGAATCATCCACTGGTCCAGAAGGCTGACGACTGCGACCAGGCGCCACCAGAGGAAACAGCCCTTCAATCACAGCAGGCATGTAAAGTATTTTCTGATCATCAAGAAGGCCTTTAAAGGAGACAACTGCTTTTCCTAAGGATTGGTCTCCACTACATAAATGGATCTAAAAGAAAAGACTTTAAATTACAGCTAGAAAATAGAGAGATGGAGGAAACCAAAGAATTAATTTTAAGTTAAGGTCACAGTTTGATCAAGGACAAGAAATTTAATATTTAAAACTAAATTTTCATAGTAAGAGCAGTTTCACTTGAATTTCGACAGTAATTCATATTTTCTTTGGTTTTGCATTACTGCACTTAATAGTCATTAGTTAGAAAATTTGCACCACTTTTTCAGTCAATCAAGTAAACCAAAACCATTCATGACTACCCCGTAATGGTCACACATTTTACTATGCTTCATGATGGAGCCCTTCATGTGTTTCCTTTGAGTTTTGATTGGGTCGCTGGATTGTCTTCATCCATTGTGATTGGCCAGAGTCACTGTCATTACTTTGGTTTTGGTTTTGCAACACCAGCTCAATATAATGATTTATTACTCAAATACTCTAAGGCAAATTAGTATACCTCCAGTCCAGCATGTTGGGAAAAAAATTCCTTCAAAACCTCCAAATTACTGTTGATTCTTACTGAAGCTCTCTCAGCAGGAAAATTAGGTTGGAGAAGATCCTGGAACACTTCATTTGTGACATCATTACTGAGTAACGAGTAGTAAAAGTAGAATCCACCTCCAAGGTTTGGATCAGACAAGGTGAAGGAAGAGGGTATCAACTGTAAACCGAACATAATGAGAATTGTACACCCCAGTTGCTTCATCAATTTTAAGAACAGCAACAACAAATATTTTACTGAACAGTTTTTTTCATTTGTAAGCCTAACTAGTGCAGCTAGCACAGCTATTCTTGCAATAATTAATTTTACTGATTAAATAATTACAAAAATTAAAGAAACCCTTGTCACCCTTGGTGAGGCATAAAGGTACCTTGCCCAAGAACACTGAACACATTGATTCCAGCCAGAACTCAGACACAGCTGCCACATACCAGAAACCAACAAGCTTATCATTCAATTCTAGAGGATTAATCTTCAGCTTATACTTAAAATACCAATGAAAAAGACTCACAATAAAATTCAAACAATGTTACCTTTGCCAAATTAGAAGCTAGTCCTATAGTGACAGACAAAACAAAGATTTTATTGTCTTCCTTTTGTGGTCCAATTTCATAATATCCTTGCTCTTCATTCAGTTGAAATTGTATTGCAGCAGTAGATTCTGGTTTTCTTTCTGGAGAAGGTTTTGGCTGCCTCCCTTAACAAGACAAAATGCAACATTAAGGGCTCAGTTTGTTAAATGCATGAACAGTACACAACTCAAATGCGGTAAAGATGAAATGTTCACCTGTCAGGAGCATGGGACAAAGAAAACATCGAGTCCCCCCTCCCCCGACAGTATTGGAACACAACTGGCCTACCAGATACTTGATGGGTGCTCTAACAAACTACATGTAAGTGGAATGACTCTAAGTTCATGGTGCATGCCCTACATATTGCTGGGATCAGCAATGTTTAAAGCAATATTATTATGGGTGTAACAAATAATGAAAGATGGTAAATTTTAAGCTTAGTTTATGATTAAGAGGAAATGCTTGTATGCTGGCCAGCCTTTTTTGTTCTCTTGGAACTTTTTTCTTTTCTTTTATCTGCCTTTTTACGCTGCTGTATTTTCCCTTTTTCAATACACTTATATTGATATTTAAAATATTAAGATATTTTGCAACTCAATTATTACAATAAAGTAGGTTTTAGTTTACGGAACATAGAGCAATGTAAAAAATGTAATCAAAATAGTAGCGATGTTTGTAATGTAGTGTATAAAGTAAGTATGTCGGTGTAACGTAATGTTATGGAAACACTTTTTTGCATGTAAAGCAATGAAGTGTATGCCATATTAATTTATCAAGAGTAAATGAGTGTAAGTAATTCTAGTAAATCTAAGGAAGTAGCGTAGTAAGCATATGATTGTAAGTACCGGTAGGTGTGTTCAGTATCATATAGGGAATGTAAGCAGTTCCATTAAAAAGACGTTTTTGAAAAAAATGCTGACCAACCATTAACTGAGTGTTGTCTGAGTGTACGTAATGTAAGCTACATTTTTTCATAGCAAAATTATGACAATTTGCCATTACCTGTAAATAGTTATATTACCATCTTTCTTTATCTATCGCCACATACTGCGCTATTGACATTGTTGATCCTAGCAGTATGCTGGTCATGTACAACATACAAAACCTAGTAAATTGCCTTGCTTATCACGACTCTCCTCGTAGATAGTTCCATGGATACAGCACCTGCCTAATGTTTGGGAGGTCATGGGTTTGATTCTTATCAGGAACTCAATTTTTTCCTTGTCCCACGCTTTATCAATGAACATTACATAAAAAAAAATGTTCTCATTTCACAATAGTTCACAACCACAGTTATAAATAAATATACTTCTTATCTTCAACTTGAGCATTTCAACTTACTGCCATCTCCTTGGTGCATCTGCTGTTGATGAACTTGACTTTCGGCTTCTTTAGATTGTGTGTCATCCTCTAATGACAGCATTAGTTTCACCTCTGGCTTCAGTCTCTGGTACTTTGTGCTCAAAAGTGAGTGCCATTGAGCTCTCTGGAACAGTGTTCACATTTTTTAGACCCATCAGTTCAAAATTGTAATTCTCCTTACTGACTGCTAAACATTCTTTTAAATAAATCTAAGTTTCGAGAATTAAAAAAAGACAAAAAAACAGACAGACAAATTGAATTATTCCCTTGTTGATTGATTTTCCTTATTTTCATCACTTATCGTCTTGGCATTGTATTGCATGCATACATAAATGTACGTATTACTAATTAAAGGAGAAACTATATGTCAATCACTAACTAATCTCAAACATTACCTGGATCATGTGTACTTTAGGCACCTGTCGGCCAAGTACCAACCAATATTATCAGCTGATACTCGGCCAACGGATGCTTTAAATACACATCATGCCATTTTGCTAGCTGTGACAAAACACAGTTAAGATCTTCTGTCACAAATTTCACTCCAAAGCCCTTCTTACTTTTTCCTCTCTCTTCTATTTCACATCACTATTGAAGCAATATACTAAGGTCCCATATAATGAGGAGAACATAAAACTAAATAATAGAAAACCAAACGAAACAGAATGTCAAATTACTGATGTGTAGTAAATATTTTACAAAACTTTACATGATATCAATGACAATCTTGAATTAACTGTCATGTGGGAATTCCTTTACTTACTGCTGGCTTTTGCTGTGCTGTTCTTAGATCTAAGATCACATAACCAACTGGTTCCTTCTGGGATGTTAAAGTATCTAAAGCATAACACTGTCAAAAGATGAATAATTAACAATTTAAAACAAAGTCATACATTAAAACAAAGTCATATATTAAAACAAAGTCATATATTAAATCAATGATTTGCCAATGACCAGTGCATATTAATTACTTTCTAGTCCAATCATATTCAAGGACATAACTTATGTAGATATGAAACTGGTGGAAATATTAATTTCTGTACTATAGGTGGGTACTTGTAGTCATTGGGTTTGATTTGTTCAAAAATTGAATGCAATCAAACCCTCTTGCATCATTCAAATATTGTTTGGTTTCATTTTGTTCAATTATCAAACTAATTAAACCCAGTGGCCGTTTCCCTCTCTGAGACACACGCGCAAGGAATCATGGTAGTTGTACGCAAATTTGCACGCCAAGTATCAAAGATGTCATGCGCGTGATGAATACAACTACCATGACTCCCTGCGAGCAAGTCTAACAGAGGGAATCGGGGATTGTTTTATTATGTTTGGTTAAGTTCAGTGTGATTAGCAATAGTCAGGGTTTATTTTTTCCTTGTTACCTGTATTTTTATTGGTGTTCTCTGCAAGCGATGCTGGTGCAAAGACTTCTTGCTTAATTCCCAGGCAAGTTCAGTTGTAAATTCTGGGTTCTCTGCATGATCAATGGGGTCAGTTGTCAGTGTTTCTCCGTCGAACTTTGTTTCAACAATGATCTTATGCCGTGGTCGTTTTGGGAATCTCCGTCCTGAGTATTGAAATCCATAAACAACAACTTTGTTTATTGTTTCATATATATCCTTCAAAGAATAGAAATTTTTTGGAGGTCGACAAATTTAACAGACCTCAAAATGGTAGATATGATGTGCATTTGAAGATGAAATAGTTTCTAAATTTATGGTTCTCTGCAAAATTGAGAAATTCAGGAACAGTTAATTCAGCAGTCAATTCAGAGCAAAACTTCAGATCAAAGAAGTATGCCCAAGCCTGCAAATAACAATCGGTCGTTGGACAAATGTCTGCAAAATTTGAGGATTTGACAGGTCAAAGCTTAGCCTGGTCGGACACTGTGACTGGGTAAATTTTATCACACGCGCTGTGCATCTCAAAAGAAAATGTGCTATGCGTAAAATTACGCATTTTGCAGTGGCATCTGGAAAGAAGGTGAAGCCTCATTTAATTGGAATTCTGTTTGTCTGATTGGCTTCTAAAATATGAGGTCTAATGTTTGTTATCTGCAAGCGTTCTTGGATGATATGCAAATTGCATACACAGCCCAAATTCTGAATGCAATCGCTTTCAAAAACTATGGATTATTTCTTTCATTTTTTCTGTGAAAATAGGATTTCCAGGAGGTAGGGAACCCAGTGAAAATATTATGAAAATTACAGGGGGTGGGGGTGGGGTCTTGGGTAAAAGGGAGGGGGCGTATGGACATTTTCTGGGACCATACTTTTCTAATGATTTTGGCTGGCTTTTTGTCCGGTCAAAACTTGTCCTTGGCCTGACAAATGACCTGCCGATAGACAAAAATTATTTGCAGGCTTGTATATGCCAGACAAAAGATAACCTTAACCGGGGAAGGGAGCGCACAGTTGTTAACACGTCCGGTCATTATTTTTATTGATTGGTTTGTCGGAATGATGCTTCTTTAGTGGCCAACAGGGCGGTAAAACAAAATAAGACCTCCCGTTATAAGGATGCCAGTGGATGTATAAGCTCAATATTTTGTATACAAGCCCTTTAAGGCAGCACCAAGGAATCAAGACCTCTGGCCGCAACCAAATTGTGAGCATGCGTAGAGAACTCGTTTGTAGCTTTTAGCAAATTAGATTTGACTTTGTGCATGCGCAGAGTGACGGGAAGTCCGTGAATCGTGGACTTCCGGTGTTGGACCTTCCCAGAGGTCGTGATTCTTGGTGCTGACCAAAGGGATCGCAGCCTCTGGGGACGAGAATGGATTATGTGGTTGTGGTTTTGATCATGCTTTATATTTAATACAACAAAGTACTAGTCTTGGCATAAGTGCACGGTCAACATCTCATCATAATTATATTTTCGATATACATTAAAAATCGATCAAAAATCGATAAATATCACAATCGATTTCCGATATTTTGTCGATTGACAAGTATCGAATTCAATCGACAACGATCGATTTATATCGATTGTCGAAATTATCGACATGGTTATACGCCCTGATATTTGTCAATGATTTGTGCTGCAACAAGAAAAATTATGATCAAACTTACCTTCAAGTACCGAAACAACCACCAAAATACCGTCACTGAATCCCATCAGTAGCTCTTCAACTGATCAGAAAACTATCAATTTGTTAAACAACACCGATAGAACTCATAACAAACCGCGGCACTGTGACCGCGGCAAATAACTCCCCAAAATCCGCCATTTTTCAAAATTACAGGTTTCTTCGTCATGTAGGCAACCGTACTCAAGACCACAGTATCCCCAGTCCTTTCGCGGTAAATATTAATTATTTTCTTTCTCTTTTTAATATTTTCCTGATTTTTCAGCACATACAAAATCAAAAGAAAACCAAATGAACAGAAAAAAACCTCTATCATTGGCGTGCACTGATTTAGTACCTCATTTGTGTTTCGCCATTTAAAAGTAAATAAATTTTCCCTTTGGGACCGGTCGCCCTCGTGATCCACCCCTCCCAGTTCCATTTCCCCCCTTGCTCCCCTGGACAGTCCATATTTATTCTGGAGAGCAATATGGCGGAGATGTGTAACTAGGGATTTATATTTGAAAACTCATCAATTGCTATGTACATAACACTGACAGCTTCGCATCGTTACTGGGAAGCAGGATTCTTTTCAACGAATAGTAATCGCACTTTTTCTGCGCCGTTCTAACTGTCCTTCAGAAGGCAATTCTTATGCAAATCAGCTTATTTATAAAATGTGCCGCGAGAGAATCGACTCTTAGCAACATCTGTCCAACAATTTGCCTTGAATTTGTTGATCAGCAACTCCGTTTCTTTGGCGCTTGCCACACGTCGTGAAACTCTAAACGAACCTGGCTGATCTTTTTCGCACGCTCCTTGCAATTGGTTATTGATAAACTATACGTTCGAATCGCCAAAAGGTTTAACGCCAGATCTGTTTGGCATCTACATTGTACAAACACGCAAAGATGTGTTTTCCATGCATTTCAGATTAAATCAGAAGGATGGCCAGCTAACTAAACAACAATTATCGCAAGGAAAGATAATTGCGGCAGCGGCAATGCAGTTTGCCTTTTTGCCTCATGTGGACCAGTATCCCCAGTTGCTTTGAGCGAAGTCAATTGACCTGATCACTTTCTTCAGATGAGCCTGTGGCAAATTTAAACCATTTCTACCATGCGGACGCCTTATCAAGTGTGAGATTGAATTAATTATACGTTGTTTCCTGGAGATATTTTGTTATTACGAGTGTTCAATTCTGATCTGTAATTTTTGTTGTTTGCGGCCTCGACATGGCTCACCAGCGAAGTCGTGAACCCGATCTCAAAGGTAAACTTTCTCGCAAGATTGCTGAACTTACAATGGTCATCCACTTATTATTTTCAAGAAACCATGAGCGAGAGATTGAAGTGGAAGCTCTGAAAACTGCATACGAACATGAAATCAGTGCAATTCTCGATGAGGCAAAGGGTAAAATTTCATGGCTGGAAGGGCAGTTAGATGAACTTGAAAAATACCGTGTTCTGTTGGACTTGAAGAATACAGAGAGTGAAAAGGACAAGCAACAGATCGCTGATCTTCAAAGCAAAGAAGCTGAATTAAAAGCACTTTTAGAACAGAAAGAACAGCTGCTTACAGTGGCTGAGCAACAAATTGTGGAGTTAAAAGAAAGTCTTATGGACAAGTTAAAATCTGGTGATGAACAGGTTGCAATTGTAACAGAGGAGTTAGAAAATGTGAAAAAGGAAAACAGTGAATTAAAAGATAAACTTAAGGGAAAGACATCTAAAGTGAAGAAGTGTGAAAGCCAAATACAAAATCTCCAATCTAAAATTAAAACTTTGGAAGACGAATTAAATGATGTCTTGGAAAAAAAACAGAGACTTGAAAACAGCGTCGATGGATTGCAAGGTGACTGGCAAGATGAAATTGATAAACTCAGTAAAAGAATTGCAGAATATATAAAACAGCAAGAAGAAGATCAAATCAGAACTGAAAACCTAGAATGGAAAAACAAACAGTTGTCGCAACAAGTCAGGGAACTAGAGGATGATAAACGGCAGCTTGAACTCAAAATTCAACAATATATTGACGAAAGAAACAAAAGAAAAGAATCCAAGAGATCTCCAAGACCAGTTACCAAGGGGAGCCCTGAAGTTCCACGGACTACACCTGCTTTCGACGTATGTTGAGTCTACAGCATTACCTGGTAGTTTTCAACACCAAGGGACAATTGACATCAGGCCAAGTGTCACAAATTTCCAGGAATTTCCATCAGTCCCTTCCCCCCTCCCCCCCCCCCATTATGGACAGGAGTTGAAGCCCCAGTTTCCTAAATGGTCCCTTAAAGCAGCTAACAGTTACATGATACAAAATCTGCCATACTGGACGACAAGATATGTTCTGGGATATTCAAAACAAAGGAAGGTCAAGCTTGACTGGTTGAGGTCACTTTGTTTTGGGTGTTCCAAATGCGTTACATGTCCTCCAGCAAGGTAATAGTTTGTAGTACAGTGAATGTGACTGTTAGCTACAATGGGCCAATTATGTACAGACACCAAATTATGGTGGTCTCAAGGTTGTCGATTATAGTGGAAGTTGACTGTATGAAGAGTATGTAAAGCCTTTTAAGTCAAACTAACTCAAAACTGCCGGATGAGGCCCTATTAGGGGTTTTAGGGATACAGGATGTTTGGGTAAAAAATTAACGGGATACAGGATATTTCAACAAGAGATTCGGGGCTATCAACGTAAAAGTTGGATATGCAAACCACCTCAATGAACGGGATACAGGATATTTAGGCCAAAAATTAATGGGATACGAGATAATCAGACCCCCCTAATGGGGCCTCTGGGATGCTAGTCCATCGCAGGTTACTCCCTAACATTCTGTTAGGTTACCCCATCACTTCACTGGTACCTATTTATACTCCAAAAGAGGCACTGTGAGAGTAGAGTGTCTTGCCCAAGAACTCAAAGCAGTGCCTAGACCAAGGCTTGAAGTTGAGTCCAATGCACTTATTAACTGTTAGGCCACCACACTTCCCATTGTACGAAGAGAGAACAGGTATTTCTACCCATCTCTCCCAGATGGGGTGCTAGTCTATCAATTTGAATTTGAATTTGAATAGAGGTACCCCAGCATTTAGTTTGCCAGTTCCCAATTATACTCCTTAGTGGGGTGAGGCACCAAGAGTTAATTGTTCTTGCCCAAGAACACAACACAGTGACCCCAGGTCTTCTGTTACTGTGTCTAACGTCACTAAATGTTGAACATTGTAGCGAGATGATGAGCTGGAGCGTCTCAGAAGAGAAGTGCAGCGTTATCGTTTGGAGTTGAGCAACAGAGAATCCAACTTCAATAGAATGTTTACTGATCACCATCCTGTAATAGTTGAAGGGAAAGGCAGGAAGCCGTCATCTGCTCTAGTGCCTGACAATGTAAGTAATTGATGGATTATTCAACTGATATATGCTGTTGTATCCCCACTGAGAGCTTTAACTTGGTGTGATACCAACTTCATTTCATTTTGTCCATGCAATGCCCCAAACACCCCTTAATATCTTGGCACTTATTTTCCTAAGAGCTTCCTTCTGAGGCTGTCTCCGTTCTTGGATGGGCTGGGGTTTTGATGGGGGTTTTAACGAGGCAGCTGACTCTTCAGGCCAATGCTGTAAGAATTAAACAGAACAAAGGTGAAGTCTGTGCTTGAGCCTAGCGGCTCATCAGGCTAGAGCTTATCCCAGTTTTTGTAGCATGAAGCGTATTTTTACTTCCCCCTTCAGGGGTTTCAAAACAAGGTGGCGGCTGCCGGAGTTCCACCGGCTACTTGACTGTTAT
This sequence comes from Blastomussa wellsi, assembly GCA_947652115.1. Lineage (NCBI taxonomy): Eukaryota > Metazoa > Cnidaria > Anthozoa > Scleractinia > Plerogyridae > Blastomussa > Blastomussa wellsi. The sequence continues at coordinate 27,087,742 of OX393563.1, read as the reverse complement.
GCTGCCGGCTACTCTGGTAATACCAATCAGCTTGTGACCAAACAGTTCACTTATAACAGCTGCCTACTTTACCAGTTGATGACACCTACTTCAAAACATTTTGAATCCCTGCCCCTGGATGGGATGCCTGTCCATGACAAGGTTATCCCCCAGCATTAAATCTGCTGGTTCATATTTACACTGTATATACCTGGGTGTAGAGAGGCACTATTATCAGAGTAATGCGTCTTCCCAAGAACACAACAGTGTCCCTAGCCAGGGTTCAAACCTGAACTGTTCCATCTGGAGTCCACTGCACTAGCCACATCTCTAATACACATAACTTAGTATTTGTGTAATTATGAGTCAAGAATCACACCTGGCAAATGGTCCGGCAACAACCTGCATGTGCCAACCTCCAGATCCCACTGACATTTCATGCATGAATTTTTATTTCATGTTTATTTTTCGTTGTTTTAGTCCTTCCCAAATTTGAGTGGAGTACATGGACGAAAAAGAAGTGGTATGCATTCACAGTTACCAGCTCTAGGCGAACAACGTGTGCACAGTAACCCTCAGCATCAATTTCACGGACTTTGATGCTACATAAAAGAGGAACATCACTCATTTGGTCTAGAGCGAGTTTTAAAGTGCTACTATGATGAAATTTGCCATTTTAAAGCATTAAACAGTAGTCTGCATGACAAGAAAATTGCCGCTTACTTTTTTGAAATATCTTTTTTCGTGACAGAGATATTCAAGTTTTTAAAATATGCAAATTAGAAATGTTTGATTCTTTGCATCATGACTCTACTAGATGAGTTGTACAATATGCGATTAACAATTATGTTACCATGGCAACATGCTGGGTCCCAGACCTCCCCAGTGTTAAAGGCTAATCTGACCATTTTTGGCCGTCAATTTTGATATTTCTCAATGACTCCGGATCTACATGATTTCGCAAGCATATTTATGTCTTAGGTAGGTTTGTTGGCCTGGTTTAATTTTTCTGGGCTAAAAATCACTCAAATACTGAACACAGATTTGAGGGGACTGGAAAAGAGTGTGTTGCCATGGAAACAACCATAGGTGTGTTGCTTGAAGAACTATTACTGTGCTAAGTTTCAACTGTCTCTGTAGAAACCTGACCGAGATAGCCCTATTTTCTCACTTGATAAAAAATTGGGTTGAGTAGATGACGTCATCAGTCTCCTAATTTGCATATTTTACCAATGTTTTAAACTTGAATATCTCTGGAACTACTACAGATATTTGAAAACGGAAAACGGCATTTTTAATCTCACATGAAGCAGTGCACGTTTCCCTTCAAAAAGAAAGGTGCAAAAATTTGATCACAGTAGCACTTTAATCAAGTGTCATAAAATCAAAACCAAAGTGATTACTTTGGCCTGATCACAAAGGATGGAAACAATCCAGTGATCCAATCAAAACGTGAAGTAATCACATGTAGAAGAGAGAAAGCGCGGGAAAATGTGCACGCATGAGTCATGATGGGTTTTGGTTTTACTCCTGATTGATTGAAAAAGTAGCACAAAATTTTTAAGCCGATCACTGAGCAAAGAAATACAAAACCAAAGAAATGCAGAATTGCTTTTCACACTGAAGTGAAAACTGCTCTTACTACCGGTAATGGTAATGTTACTGATTATATAGGTTATACAGTTACAAGTTTGTGCTTCTCAGGAAAACAAATTGCTATTGGGTTATGGGGTGTTATTTGGTTTATTTATTAGCCAAGAAAAAAAATCTATTTAGCTTTTTATGGTTTATTTAACAGAATAAACTGAAATAACAAAAGAATACCATGTATTAGATACCGATGTACCAAAACACATTTTTGTTTCCATGTATGTGGTATTTTTGTAACAAGTTAAAACTAGGTAGTGCATCAAAGTTAATTCATGTTAGACGGTATTTTTTGACAAGGAATTCTGCCTGAGATGGGTTTCCTGTCTTCTAATAATGAATTCGGCCATCAGTAGAAACTCAGAGATTCTGGTAAAGCTGCTTACCAAAGACAAGTAACCGTATTGATTTCATTCTATTACTGCCAAACTCAGAAAACTGTGAACACCTGAAATAGTTCAAGACACATGAACAAACATGAACCACTAACTAATTTCCATTGTTGTTTGCCGTTTAGTTTTACACCTTCATTGGCTTGTTCACGGCTTTCTCGGTTTCACAGTAAAATGACAATTCCGCTACATGTATCAGCCAAGGATGATATAAATTATAAAAGGATTAAATATATCAAATGAACAGTGCAAAGTAAATATTAACATGTGTAATATGACTACTGTTATAAAAATAATAATAAACTATTGAAAATGCCATTACCTTCCATAGCATTTAATAGTGTATTCCCTGATAAAGGTTTTAGTTACAATGAAATCTAGGAATCAACCCCTTTGTACTTTATATACTTAGTCTAGTTTTAATCGCTTTATGTAGTTCCACTTGTTCATGGGATGGATACTACTATCCCTGAATAAATAACAAACTTAAAAAGAGGGGGCTGAAGGGATAAAATGGGAAGTGGGATGTGCCGATTTTTTCTGGGAAAATGAGATTTGGGTGATGGACTGGGAATACCGTATTTACTTGAATAAGTGCCGCCCTCAATTAAGCGCCGCCCTCGAATAAGTGCCACATCTGGGACAAAAAAGTTAATAAGCGCCGCCCTCAAATAAGCGCCGCACCCCCGATGCGGCACTTATTCGAGGAATTCCGGGATTAGGGATTAGGGTCAAACATAGGATGGGAAATGGGATTTGGGTGACTGGGACTGGGAATATAGAAACAAATAATGGGAATGGGACTGGGATTAGGGTCAAACATAGGATGGGAAATGGGATTTGGGTGACTGGGGCTGGGAATATAGAAACAAAAAATGGGAATGGGACTGGGATTAGGGTCAAACATAGGATGGGAAATGAGATTTGGGTGACTGGGACTGGGAATATAGAAACAAAAACTGGGAATGGTACTGGGATTAGGGTCAAACATAGGATGGGAAATGGGATTTGGGTGACTGGGACTGGGAATATAGAAACAAAATAGGAATGGGACTGGGATTAGGGTCAAACATAGGATGGGAAGTGAGAGTTGGGTGATGGACTTGGAATATCGAAACAAAAAAATGGCAATGGGACTGGGATTGGGGTCAAACATAGGATGGGAAATGAGATGTGGGTGACTGGGACTGGAAATATAGAAACAAAAAATGGGAATAGGATTGGGATTAGGGTCAAACATAGGATGGGAAATGGGATTTGGGTGACTGGGACTGGGAATATAGAAAAAAATGAGAATGGGACTGGGATTAGGGTCAAACATAGGATGGGAAATGAGATTTGGGTGATGGTCTGGGCATATAGAAACAAAAAATGGGAATGGGAATCAGATTTGACTCAAATTCAATATTAGTAGGCACAGGTTTGGGTTATATGCACAAGTGGATTTGCCACTATGACCCAAACACATACCTGTTCGTAGTCTAATAAAACCAGATTGATTGCAAGGCTGGTACTATGGCAAAAGGGCAAAATTTAATGGCCAATATTTCAACTAGCAGAGCTAGTCTTCTTTAGGGCCAGTACTTACGTAATACTTTATAGCAACTGACAAGGTCATTTAAGTAAGGTATTGATACAGCGTAGGCCCTGTGACCAGCTGTTCTTCAGTAAAACTGAGCCCATTCTCCTGTCTCCTGATGGCAGCGGCAAAGACCACAATCTAGAAAGCAGCAGAAATCAAGCCTACTGGCTAATGTATCCTACTGACCTCACACATACAGCAACTTTGAAAATAAATAATAACTAAATTGTAAACCAAAACAGGGCCATAACCAGTGGTAGTTTAGCAGCTCTCATAAGCTTGTAATTATCCTGGTAGCAGTCGCTATTGTTTTAGGGGCTAGGAGCATTGTTCCTGTTGTTTGTTTTTATTGTTTTCACGCAGGGTATTGAGCCATTCATGTGAGACCTGACGAGAGCTGCTACATTGCCCAAATAGGTAAGGCAAAGTCTGCATTCGAGCGTAAGTGGCTCATCAGGCCAGCACTTATCTCCGGTTTCCGTAGCATGAAGCGACTAGGAGTAGTTCTACTCCCCCCTGGATGGGATGCTAGTCCATCGCAGGGTTACCCCCCAGCAGAAAATTCGCCGGTACCCATTTATACACCTGGGTGAAGAGAGGCACAGTGAGAGTAAAGGCCACCACATCTCCCACACATTGCCCATATAGCCGGACTGAAATTTAGCGAACACTTCTTTATATTTACCGTTATATATTTTTTAAGGGAACCTTGGCTCTTCAAACAAGTTGAAATTTTACTGGACAAGGTAGATATAACATTTCGCAATGATGAAAAATGGAAATGATTATTGCCTTTAAAATTCCTGTGCTGCCATGTTGGATTTTATGACGTTACTGCATTGTTCTTGTTGTTATTAATGAGAGGTTCTTTTATGTGAAGCAATGGGGCAACGCACTGACGTCATAAAATCCAAAATGGCGGTACACAGGAAATAATCTCTTTCTCGCTTTACGAGTAAGAAATGTCGTATCCCCCTCATCTGGTAAAATTTGTAATTTAGACACTAAATTTTCCATTTGCCTGTTACTAGCTATGGGCTTTGCTCTCAAAGTGAATTGGTGTAAACGTGTGCTTAATAAGTTAAGAGAACTTTTTTATTGATCACCAACCAGATAGCCTCCCATATAGCCATTTTAGGGGCATGGTATTTCACTGCTGGGAGTGAAATATAAAAATGACAGCCCTCTACTAAAAAGAGCTGTTCACCAGGAGACACTTCAGCTCACTCATAGCTAACTATAACAACTTGAAAAACTTTATTAAAGCAAAAAATATACAGGAATAACTAGTTTTGACATCTAACTGTTCTTGTCATCTGTCATTATTCCTACTGCTGCCTTGTTTGAATTTACTAATGTCCAAATCTGCCTTGTGCAAGCCAGAAAATAACTTCCTCCTCTCCAGGGTGTCTGCACAACTATATAAAGAAAGCAGAAAAAGTAATATTACCGTCATCAGAACATTTAAAACACAACCTACAAGGAAATAACAATACAACCATTTAATATGGAACTTATTGCCCACCTTCCAAGGTTTTCTTGAATTGCATCAATGTCTTGTTGCATTGCATTTACTTCCTGAAGACAATCAAGGAAAACTCAATTCAAAATTGGCCTAGAAGGGCATCCAAGCTGGCCCTTTCATGGTTGATGGAAAATGAAATAATAGGTGTTTCACCTAATTTCACATAAAAAGATGGAATCTTCAGTCCACACAATAGCTGTCACAACTTTGAAACGTTAGATTTTGAAACATAATTATCTTTCCAAAGAAATAGAGGGGGTAAGTTTCTAAAGAAACTGTGGTGCTGCGTCGGTGGGAAGTATAACAATATAATTTGGTTTTATCAACTGGGTTGATAATGTGAATTGGCCACCGTAAAGAGATTCAAGAGCTGACGTTTCGAGCGTTAGCCATTCCTTGGAGCGAAATTAAGGTGGGAATGACCTATTACATTCAAAGAAGAATCCCTTTCTTGGTATTTTATTTACCTCTTGTAACATCTGTTCTCTTTCTTCCATTTCAGCAATATCGTCTTCACATTTGCTGTCAATCTCTTCACCATCCTGTGGCATACACAAAGTGAATAGAAAAATGAAACATGACATCCAGATACAGGAATTACAAAATGCTTTGCTGCTATCTAACATTGAAATAACGGGTTGCTTGTTCCTCATTTTCACACTTAAAAGATTTGGTTCTTGGTGTTCATGTCGCAAGCTTGACTTGACTTGTTGGCAAGTCTATTAGAGCTTAAAGATGCTTGTGCTGCCTGGGAACTGTGCTAAAAATTCAGCATGGCTTGTCCCAGTATGGTCCAAGCACTTAGTCTGAAATTATGCATCCCAGGGGTACTTGAGCTCAGAGATTCTAATCCTCCCTCAAATTCTCTTGATTTGCCATTAAATTCTGAAAACAAGGGGGAAAATGTTAACCTTTAGAATTTGAGTGTAAAACATTAAAAAAAAACAATGCAATACACTTGTATCATCTCTCACCGTGAGTTATGCAGACTCATGGGTCATTTGGCCAGAGAAAATATAGTAAAAAGGTAAAGTCTGCATTTGGGCCTAGAGGCACATCAAGCTGGAGCTTATCCCAGTTTCTATAAAATATAGTACAGCCAATTTAAAGTCCAGTTTCTACATTCTATCCGGCCTTTATTGTCTTATTCTATTTCACAGTTCCAAAATGGCAGACACGCATGATAAGAAAAATAACTCAGAAAATTATGATGTCAAAATACAGGAAAGGGCACTTGAGAGAACTTAAATTTCCAAAAATTTCCCAAGGGAGCATGCACCTGGACTAGAGGCTCATGCCTTTGGCATTGACGTTAGTGCCTTTAGTACTAAACAAATTCTCCCTATTTCACGGTGAAAAATGTGTTGTGGAAATTAATCGGAGGGTCATAAAAGAAAAAGAGGATATTACATGGCCGCGTGGAGATATGAAATTTCTCTTCAAGTGTTGGAAGATATTTCACGAGTTAGTGCAGAGAATGAGTGAAATATGTTTCCACACGAGGAGAAATTTCACATCACCAAGTGGCCATGTAATATTCTATTTATTACATAAACACCAATGAACTTCCAAACCTTTTCACTTTTGCTGCGAAAGGCGCGATTTATTACATAACCATAGCAATGGTGATATCTCCACATCTGAAGATAACATGTTATCTTAACGAAGATAACATGTTATCTTAACATGTGAAGATATCATGTTTTCGGGTGGAAGCTCACCTGGTATTTCAAATGCAGTTTATATAATAAATAAAATTAGGGCAGACATGCTTGATATTTCATACCTTGTTCAGAGCAGAGGTGCCTGAAAAGCCAAACCCTATCCAGTGGCACATCCCTGTAAAGGGGAGTCCCCCAGGGGGGAATGTGTCTCACAAACAACTCTAAAGCCCAACCCCTGCCCATCCTTGCCTCCAACATTGAACCTTACTACTGATTGTCATTCATTACTTTGAAAGTAAATTCTGAGAAATTATTTGGCAGTTCATGAAGGCACCGACTAAGAGAAATAAGTTAAAATATGCGCAATTTGATGAAAACAGCAAGCTACTTCACCTGTTGCTCTCGCTGTCTGCAATGCTGTCTTATATTCAACAGCACTCTGTCTTTAATCTTTTTTCTCTTTGTTTGATAAGCTTCATATAACAGCTTCACATCGTGATGGTCCCTGCAACATGGATGGGCCCCTGTGAAATTACGAACTTTATAAATATCTCCTCCATTATTTAACTACCGTTTTTTAACTTACCGGTACTTTCTAGGAAAGAGTTCTTTGAATTCGTCCATTGTGTAGCTGTTATGAACTTGTACATTGATAAGAGAATCGGTTAAAAGTTCTCTTAGCACTCACGCTCGCTTTCACTATAAATGGCCGCCATTTTTACCCGCAAAAAACACCCCACCATCCACGGGAAAGCACCGTTTTGTAAAGAACCGTCACGCAATTAGTATTGGAAGAAGCGTTGCGCGACGATCGAAGCCGTACCGTTCGTCTATGTGTGGTTTATTTAAATTAGCATTGCACATCAGCTCTCCAGCTCCGTCAATCGCAATGTGTCTTTCATCAGCAGCAATACTTTTGTTGTTGATTATTTCTTAATTCCTTTCCTCTCCTTTTAATTAATTTAATTTTTATAATTTCACTATAAATTTATTTTTGTTTCTTTTTTTAAGCTCTTTTGGCTTAAGGCCAAGGAACAGATGTGATAAAGACGAAGGCAAGGGTTATTAAAAGAGAGAGGGGACAGAGGGTAAGGGCAAATTACTACCAAAAAAACAATAAAAGGCCTGAGTAATGATTTAAACCCACCCCACCCCATCCCCCCCTCTGCCCCCACCCCTCCATCCTCCACTCATACAAGCCCACACATACATGCACTCAACAGGCCATTCCGGAGTTCCCTCTGTTTCAAAACGAGTCTAAGTGTGAAACTATTCATATGGAAATGAGCTCGTTTTGCATGAGAATGAAGATGCAGGTAAAACACATTTTCATAACAATGGTTTCGCACTTAGACTCGTTTTGACAAAAGAGAGAACTCAGAGATGGCCTATTCAGTCTGGCATATTTAAATAGTAGCAGTAGTATTTGTCAAGTTGGTACATGTTTCAGGCCTAGGGTCCAGTACTAATATCTTCCAGCATATTTTCCAGGGAGTATTCTCCACCAACACCACCAGCAGCCTCCTCTTCGCTCAGGCACTTTGCACTGTCGCCACAGACAGTGGAGAAACGTGAAGTGCAAGCAACTAGTGACAAGTGCCAAGAGCGAGAAACATGGTGTCCGAGAATGAAACAGCAGTAGCAGCTAAGACATGAGCCATAATAACAGGGTTATTTTTCTTTAATAATACTACATTTTTGGCATATGGACACCATGTATTGAACAACCTCTGTGCCAAATATTTCTTTGGCATTAAAAGAAAAACTTAACATATTTACATTTCTCTCAAAATCTATATCTTACGAGCCAATAGTCTTGTTAGCTTGAAACAATCGTGACGTTCTGGAATCAAGCCACGTATTGCTGAGCAACATTTTACAAAACTGGCAAATAAGCAGCACTACAAAATTCTCCTCAACTACATGTCTTCCACTACCATCATTGAAACAAAGTCTTTATAGAAAATGATTCCCTTGTCTGGATCAACAGCTGCCGAGAGCATTTCTTCCATTTCCTCTTGAGTAAAGGGCTCACCTGTCAAGTTATAATAAAAAGGAGTTAAAACCACCTCCTTCTACATGTTCCAAAACCAAAAATGGAACAATTTAATCTCCTGCATAAAGATTCTTGAGGGAAAAAGAGAAAAACTAATCACAAACACCAATACTTTTGAGCTAAGCTTGGATCTTATGACACTCCAGATGCCATCTTGAAATTTTTCTTGTGTATCAGTATGGTCGCAAACATGTGACCATGCCAGAACCAAAACAAAGAGATCGTCCTTTGAAGTTTACCAGGTTTCATAACCATTCTCCACTACTATGGTCAAAATAAATAACTTCTTAGGGGCATTTCCATTTTATAACCTAGGGAAGGAGACCATTCCCACTTCGGCTTTCAGGTAAATACCCCAGGGATAGAGGCCCTTTGCTGTGAATTTCCCAGGGATGGATGTCCCCGGTTTTTCTAGAGAAGCAATTTGCTCATGCATGGCAGAATCAGCAAGCACTATACTAGATTTCATTGTGCATTTCTGCCAGCTACATTGTATGTTGTAACATCTTTTGGATAAAACCAGCAACAGAATTGAGTAATATTGGTCATAGGAATGTGGGTTTGGCCATACTGTCTCGTAATTTTAGGCAAACATACGAGTTTGTAACTTTATTCTGTAGTTTGAGTAAATATACCTTCTTCGCTCATATATTTTGTAAGCTCTTCTGAAGTGAGGTATCCTTTATTTTCTTGATCCAGAACCTCAAATGCTTTCATGATTTGGTCTTCAGGTGCTGGCTTGTATCTGTAAAATATGGTAAATTTTTGGATAAATATTCACAGGATGTAACTACAATGTAATCAATGAAAACCAATGATAAAAAAATCAATCGATAACGATCAATTACTTGGGAGACGATGGCCTAATGGTTGGATTCTGGATCAGACGGTCCGGGTCCAAGCTCTAGCCAGGACAATGTGTTGTGTTCTTGGGTAGGACACTTAACTCTCACAGTGCCTCTCTCCACCCAGGTACATAAATGGGTACAAGCGAAATAATGCAGGGGGGTAACCCTGCGATAGACTAGCATCCCATCCTGATGCAGGGAAGAGTAGAAATATTGCTAGCTGCTTAATGTTACAGAAACCGGGATGAGCTCCGGCATGGGCCATTGGCACAAGGCTTACCTTATAATCACACAAAAGTTGTCACAAACATCACTGATTGCCATCAATCGCCATTGAAAATAAATCAATGTCAGGAAGTACAAACCATTTTGAATGCTCAATTTGACTGCACTGTAGAGCTTGGGATGCAATAAATTGTTCACAGATTGAATTGACTGCATCAGATTGTTGCATCCAAACAGTACATGACAGCGGGGAAGGGGTGATAAAACGCTGAAGATAGCAAATGTAAACCTTCTGAAATCTTGTGTTAATCTTGACACCCCTTGCTAACAGCAACAGTTTGATAGCTGCCACAGTCGTTGTTTTACTACCATTTGCATCCATCCTTGAAACATGACAAGTTTACTGTGTAGGTTTACACTACTTTTGAAATCCCAGTGGTTTTGTCTGGTTGTGAGTCACTTTGGAAATCAAGCATTTAATATCTTGCTCTAAAGCAACTCCTAAACAAAAATTCATTCCAAACTTGTTAAATGATCTCGCCTCTGTTGCAATATTTTCCTAGCAGACTTTCATCGAAGTGGGGTGACAAATTTTGAAAACATTGATAGCTCGTAGATGAAACATGATCGTATCACATCAAAAAAATTGACAGTTTTGCGAGGTGACTGCAAACATTCCACTGGTCAAAAGACAAAAATCGTTGACATTTTTAAAGTAAAACATATTTAACTCGTCACGCTTCAGGGATGGATGCAAATGGCAGTATGAACACTGCCAATACTTCTTCTTTCATGGATTCAGCTAAATTCGGTTGTGGGACTAGCTACAACCTCGTTCCCAGGGATTTCTGCCAATTAGTCGATTTACATTGATAATCAATGAAAATCGGTAATCACACAAACCCGGATGATCGATTGGTCATCGATTTTCAATATCAATTGATAAATTGGCTGGCATCGATTGTTATCAATTATCATTGATTTTTATTGATTTCATCGATTAGTTATGTATTGTATTATGACTTTAATTTAATTAAGTTTTTTTTAATTAAGACACAAGGAATCGCAAATATAATGATGAATTATATGACAAAAAGATCTATATTTTGAATGTTAGACATTAATAAATTTTTTTTACATCTTACAAGTACACCAATAAATGTTACCTTCTTTCCAAAAGTGTTTTTAACATAACTGGTTCAAATTTTTCAAATCTTATATACCCTGTTGGTTCTTCCTCCTCCACCTACCATTAAAGAATTAGAAAGGCATGTTACGATGTAGATTTATATTAACACAATGATAATATAATGACAATATTAAACATTAAGATTAACAAAAAAAAAATCGATTGATAATACTTCGTATGGAAGTTAGTTATTCTGATACTGCTACTACTATACCTCGGCCAAAATATCATGAAGCTCTCCTTCCGTAGGACAACATTTCAGTGATCTTACAATGGTTCCAACCTCCCTTAAAAATAAAATTTATACATAAGCTAAAATGAGCGAAACGTTTCAGTTTGTTCACATTGAAAATTAAGATCAAACTTTTACATGAAGTAAAGTTTGGTACCTAACATCGACAGTTTTGTTAGATTCGTGATCAAAAATATCAAAAGCATCTGCAATTGTTTTTTGTATCTCTGCAGCGGACGAATCGGAGGATTCGGGGGCAGGTTTTTCGGGTTCACTGCTCGGGTTTGGAGAACTCACGTCCGCCATTTTGCTTCCTCTTTTGTTGCTAAGATACAAAAAACTGCGCCCGCGATTATGCGATAAAACTGACTTGTAAAATAAATGCGCGTAAAACAATTCTATAAATAGAATTGCGCAGGTTTTTTTTGTAAATAGCAAACTTAGCTTCGGGCATAAAATATGGTACGTTGCTTTTCTTTCCTATATTTTTCGATTTTCCTGTCAACTTATGCCTAAAGATATATATCCATCTGTTCTTAGGGGGACCTTCTGAAGGAATTACCGTCATTTAATCGGCACAATTTTTCAAAATACTCCACCGATGCTGGGACCAAACCCATGGTAAGTCCTATTTTGTCTTTTACCAGTTGAATAAGCTAAAATGAATTTCAATTCTGCTTCGATTTCTCTATTTTCTTCTATTTTATTCTCGTGTATTCAAACGGAGTAATTTTACTTTATCTGTTTTGAAGTAGAAGTTTCCATATTTTAAACGTGGCTTATCAAATATCAACATTGAAGAGTTTTGAAATGGATATTTCACGTATTCCATCTCTTTCGCTCTGTTAGCAAACGGTTTAAATTTTATGGCTGTTAAATAAGCTAATATGTATGTAATACTTAGCATTTAATTAAACAAGCCACTTTTAAGGGCAAAATTGCCATTACTGAGTTGGATACATGCTAGAACTTATCCGAAATATAAAATACAGGTATATTTATGTGTCGAATTTGGGTATGCAATCTGCTTATTTATTTGTGTTTTGTTCATAGAGTCGTAGGCCTGTAGTCTACTTACCGACTAAAGAGGATGGAACAACTGAACAAGGTAAGATTGACTTTAATTTCAAACCAATGTGTGGTTCAGTTTTACGTGTTACCTCCCCCTGGGCAGGCCCGGGAGAAGGCTGGCCCTCTCTGCGCAGGGGTGGGGAGTTGTTTGAAGCATACTTGTCCAGGGGGTGGGGGAGGAGCAACCCAAAATTAACTTCTCATTGTTCTTTGTAGTATGTTACTTATCGGTTAACACAATGGTGCCAAACTGTGTGGAGAAGACTGGCTATTTTCAGAGAAAATCTCTGAAATTTTTGGCCGACTTGGTTAGAGACGAATAACCTTCAAAATGCATCCCCCGCATAATTCAAGCTTTTTTCTGCATAAAATTGAAAAATTTACCAAATTTAGCAATGAAGCCACTGCCCACCATCCTCGCAAACTTAAAATCTGAAGAGATTGATTGTTTTGAAGCAGTTTGTCAACCAAACATCCTCAAAAACATGCCAGATCATTGCGATTGGAGAGTGATTTTTAACCTCCAGGCGTTCCATGCGACTGTTGTGGCTGCTCGAGCTTGAAGGATCATCAGGGAAAATAAAGATCGCCACGTAGCAGTTCAATAATATCCTGGAGTTTTCCACCATGACAATAACCTCTTGTTATCTTCAACGTACAACGTACGCCCTGAATTCTGTACTTACTCCAAAACCACACTACAACACTCTTGCAATTTCCATATAACTAAAATATAGAAGAAACACAAGCAGGTAATGAACCGTGGCAAGCAGCAAACAATAAATTTATAGAAAAACTGCTTAGAGTTTGTCTTGACTACAATCTAAATCCAGCTACAATGTGGTGATCATTGATTCAGAGGTCACTGTTTACTAAACAAAACAGTTGTGTTTGTTATTCCAAGTAATCAGTTAACCCATTGACTCCTAAACCGGATGTAACTGGCCGTGACAGACCTTGACCTTTGTTCAGCTTCTGACGTCATCAGCTTTGACCAAAATAGGAATCCCATTTATCCCAGTTTTACAGAAGGAAAAGGGCTTTCCAATGATACCCAGATGATATTGATTGGGCCAATGGAGCTTGAAATATACAGGAAAACGCTTAGAATTTTCCGCCAAAAACTAGGAGGAAAATTTCCCTCACTTACCCTTGGCTACTCTATGTTGAGTATTTCCCGTCTCAATGATGCTTTCGTGGCAATTCTTGAACCGAAAGCAAGCCCAGTAAAAGGCCAACAAAAGCATAAGATACGAGGAAAGGAGAAAGGAAAAGTGAAATATAAAAATAAAGAAATCGAAAAGCCTGAAGACGTGGGTCTCCAAAAGATGTAGGTCTCCAAATTTTGATTTGTGCGCATGCCCGAGCTAAAATATCGTTAAATGCGATACTAGTGAAAAACCTGGCATGCCTTCATTCTGCAAATGCATTTTGGAGAAATTTGAAGCAAATTTAGACTATAACTGACTAGAAAATGTTCAAAATGTCTAAAAAACATGTTTTTTCAAAAATCTTAAATAAAACATAAAGTATACATGGAAATACATTGGAAAGCCCTAATTATTTATTTATGTTTTGTTTTTAAATTTCTGCATAATCCAGCGTTTTTTCCGCATAATCAACACATTTGTCCGCATTATATTAACGGAAATTTCCACATAATTTGTCACTTTATTCTGCACCCTATCAGGTGGCCTGACTTGTGATTGATGAGGAGTCAGAGGGTGGGGAATTGTCTTTTTCTGTGTGTTTTGAAACATGGAGTATTTTGCTAAATAAGAAAAAATGCCTGGGGTATGCCCAGGGAGATGGCAACAGATAGAATTGAACCACACATAATTATTATTCAGCTACAATATAAGTTTCTCACCTAGAGTTTTATGCTTAGTAGGAAAAACGGTATTTAAAGCAATAGTTTCCAGGGGGTGGGGGTCTCTGTACCTGGGTGTGTTGCATCATACCTTACACTACTTGACATCACTGTTGAAATTTGGTGAGTGAGGTTGCCTTTTCTCGTGATTTCATTGTATGCTACTTTTTGTGCCATGTCGCTTATTAGAATTTGTCCTGGCCGGGCCTCTATAGTTATTATTCTTTTTATTTATTGAGATGCAAGTGAGTCCCAGAATATGTATACCCGTTGAGTTGTGATATTGGTTGTGCTGAATGGTATAACTTTGCTTAACTCTATACATGTTATTAGTGACAAATAATATTAAACTAGCTGTTGATCCACAAGGTTTTTCAAGTGGCTCGAGAGACTATTTTTACTGTTTTGCGTACATTAGATAAAACATGTGTGACGTAAGCCATTGTATAATGAATTTGAACTGACAAATCAAGCGTGATCGTAAGATAATTTTGTCTAGAAAATTGGAAATTGTAATTTTCCATTATGTTTATAGAAGATTTTTAAGCATTGAATGGTTCATTGAAAATTTTTTTGTTTTGTTATTTGCAGTTATTGTGACAGACAAAGCGAATATTTTATTGAGATATCTTCATCAACAGTGGGAAGTTAAAGTGAGTTCACTTTCTCTAAAGGCTTGGCCAAACAGATACAACATTTCAACACAACCCATTGCAACAATTAGGTTTGGCACAATATGTTATACATGTTTAGCCTCCTTGATGCAACATGTTGGATCTAGTTTATAAATGGTCAATTTTTTCTTGCAACATTTTTTGTATGTTGCATGATGTTGCACTCATTTGGCTATGTTTGTCAACATAGCTGTGCCAGTTTCACTACACTGTAGTTCGATTTGCTATCTCAACGCGCCATCCAACATGTTGCAATATATTATTTTTACTGTATGGCCAAATGTGTGCAGCATGTTGCACACAACTATGTTGCATTGAAATGTTGTGTGTGTTTTGTTAGCTGTTTTGCAACATTTCACGGCATGACCCAACAGTCTTGCAGTAATCTTGTGTTGAAATGTTGTGTCCATTTGGTTGGGGCTTAATGTCATTAACTGTACTTATTTGCTATCTTTTAGTTGGTATTGTTGTGGATGCGATTGAGAATCATCCCAAGTTGAACGGCTGTGTTTGAGAGTTTGTGATTAGAGGCTTTGAGAAATCTGGGGTAAAATTTCAGTGTTGGGCACAGCTAAACAAATCCAAGAAAAACAGAGCTCTTTGGTCACTGTGTGTGAATTTTGGGTTTTCTGGGACTACAAGTAAATTAACTGCACATTATGTTCAGTGAGGTTCCACTGTATTTGAAGGAAAAGAGCAATTTTGAGAAGGAAAGAAGCCAGTTAAAATATAGGCAATTTGATTTTTATGTCTCATAGTATTAACACAAGGGCAACTTTTTTCTGTTTTCAGAATACTCAGTCAGGCAAAAAGCGTGATGTTGTAAGTGCTGATCTTCCAGAATCCGGAGAGCTTAATCCATCGAGAAAAGCAAAACGACTTGATCATGAAGACTACAGTCCTCCAGACTAAACAGCGCTCAGTTCAAGTAGAATTATCAATTGTTTTTCAACGAGAACGTCAACATCTTTATTTGGGAGAACTTTCATTCAATAGTTATTATTGCTTGAAAATGGTAATTAACCATTTAGGGTCTTACGTTGAATGTTGCAATTCTTGGTTGACAATGAATCAATGAACATCGATCACTGGATATAAATTTTCAAGTGTTTATTAATAATGTTGACTTCCTTTTAAAGTGAGCTTCTTGAACTGGTATTCAACTGTGACTAGGGTCAGATATATTTTAAATTGGTTCGAGAAATCGGGGGGGGGGGGGGGGGGTGAAAGAGGGTGGAATTGCAGTAATTTGGACCAAGGCGAGGCCTTAGCTTGAAAGAGTCAAGACAAGGCACCTGTCTCATCTAGATTTTATCCCAAATTTAATACTAGCCCTCTCTGATACAGGTACCAAATCTTGGCTCCAGAGAGAAAATACATTTGAAATTAACCTTTTACTTACAGTCTTGTATGAAAAGCAATAAAAAGGTGCCTTTTTTACACTGGAAATACCTTATGTAAAATGCATTTCAGAGATTTTATGATTGCAATATTTTCTTCTTCCCGCCCCCCTCCCCCCATCTATAAAAAAAGTCTGGCTTCAGCCCTGCAAGGGCTTTTGGTTTGAGTTATCACGAGTATCTACTCTAAATCGACAGTTTGATAAATTGGAATTTTTCTGTTTCGATCATTACACAGCGTGAATGACTAGTGCAAATACTCAAGTTCTTATGTCTTATTTAGCTGTTGTATTTTCCTGTGCAAGGATGGTACATGTATATGACTGTTCTGCAGGTTATTTTCAAGTTGCCTTTTGCTTCTGTGTCACTGCAAGGTTCGTGTAAAACTATTCATATCTAAATAAGTTGGACCTGTGTGGTGTTCTTCCAACAGATCCAACAAAGATCCACAGACTCGTTTTGAATCAGACAAAAGGCAGCTATTTTAAAATATGTTCGCACTACTGTGTTTCATCGGAATGTTCATATTCTGGCAAATCACACTCATTTTCATATGAAAAGCTTTTCACGAAGATGTGCTTTGAAACAGGCAACGTCAACTCTGAAGTTTACGTAGCTAGCCCATATCATAGCGTTATGGCAACAGGCCAAAGCAACTACAGTTATAAGATGAATTGCACTGAGCATTTTAATTGCAATTTTGTTATATTCATGATCAACATAATTTTAGAAGCACATCACAAGGGATTTTATTTTAACATGACAGGGAAAGGTAGCTAAAGGTAGAGGACTTGCATAGAACTCCAATCAATTTTGATGTAGCTGGTTAGTTCGATTAGTGATCAGCTAGAAATTGTACTGTAAAACATTTTTGAGCTAATGTTAAACACCAGAAGTGAAAGTCAAAGCAGTTGTGAAATCACTAACAAGTCACTACCAATCGAACAATTAAAAAATGACATCCAATTAAAATTGTTTATAGGCCTGATATACTTGTCATGCAGTAAATAACTTGTGTTATCTTGCATTGTGAGCATGCATGGGGATCAGCCGAACTATGGCTTAATTTTCTGCCATTTTTATTTTGACCCCATGACATTTTGTTTGTAGACAGTATTTTGAATCAAATCCATTTCCAGTGTAATTATCAAATGCAAACTTTTGAAAATAAGCCTTGGGCTTATCGTTGTTATTAATAACATTTTGATTTTGTTCATTTCGTTGGAGAGGAGCGTAGTACCTTATTCGTAGTCATTTTTGTGGGTACTTAATTTTGCGAAAATGGAAGAAGCAGATTGTGTTGAAAGAAATCTTAAATTTCAGAAATTTTCCCAAAAAGGAAATTATCCGTGTTTATTCAAACGAATAGCCTCAGAAGTCGGCGAGATTGAACAGAGCCGTTAATAACGGGGATTAAAACAGATTGATGTGTTCGTTTGCGACAACAGAACGATATAATTATTATTTTCAGTAATGTACTAAATTTCTAAAACCAGTAACACCAGAACACCTTAGAAAAGCCCGGCCACACCCTCCCCTCCCCCCAAAAAACAACCACTAAACACCAAATTCTAGCCCTAATCCCAACCGTAAACTGAGCTTGTTGCTTGTTTTAGTGCATGCCTTAATTTCTGTATTTGTGGATGTCTTCTCTCGAGCTCTGTAATATGCTTCGGAGAAAGAGACCGTGAACATCTTGTATAAGAGAATCTTACAGAAGGGTATTAAATTTCGCGGGTTGAAAATTTGTGTGAAAATCCATCATGTAGTTAGTGGAAATCGCGAAAATTTTGGCCTGTGAATTTGAAGGGGTTTTTAGGTTGGAACTAAGAATTTAATATTAACAAAGCAAATGAACAATTGCTTTTGGAATGGAACTAGAAAAATCTTTTGATAGCAGGTTTAAAAGTGAAAACATGTGCATTAGATTGTTTTTGGAGAGGAGGGATATCCAGGCATTGCCCTGGGTGCCGGAGGGTTTTCATGCGCGGTTTCCGGTTTCGCTCTCTGTCTTTGTTTTGACCCGCGGATTTTTTTCTCGCGGCTTCGCCGCTCTTGGTGCCGGCCTGCGGCTGCCGAAGCGAAGTTTCCCCCGTTCCGCGAGAAAACCTCTGGTACCCAGGGTATCTAGGTATTTATCTAATGGTAATCCTGTTTTTGTGCTTTACACGTAATTATCTGACCCTCGAAGTAAGAGAATGTAAATGATGAATAAGACTTTTTACATCTCATGAGGTAGAGTTGCCAAACAGTACTGTTTTGTGTTTAAATAAAAAGTCACGACACGAAATGAATGCACTTCTGCTTGTTTTGACATCACTGCTCATTGCTGCCAGCGTATAACTCCAGTTGCTGTTGCTTGAGTGCCAAACATTCTCTCGATCGCCCTAATCCCCTGAGGCGTGGGCTTTGGGCGGGAAGACATCTGATACTTCAGACAAGGAGTATTGCTACTAGCCGAGCCATGGAATGCTAATCCACTGACTATAGAGTAGTAAAGTGTGACGTCACAAATATTCATATTTTAGAAATTATGGGATTCATTAAGATCTTCAGAAAGTACGTGATGAATGCCTACTTGCCGAAAATCAGCATCTGGGCCAATATCTCATCCCCAAATTGAAATAAGATGCTGATTTTTCGCAAGTGGGCATTCTTCATCGTGTTCTTTCAGAATATCCCATAATTTCATAAATTTAGTTTTTGTGACGTAGACACTTTATCACTCGATGATTGCAACTTCTGGGTGGAGAGAGGCATTGTGAGAGTAATCTTGCCCAAGAACACAAGCCCAGCTCAAACCCGGACCATTCACTAACCATTAGGCCACCTTAAAGGAGCTACGTAATTGTTCGTGCACTTTGAAAAATGTAAAATAAATTTTTAAAAATCGTCATTTCCAATCCGTTTCAATCTTCTCCCTTCTCCATCCTCAGCCATCCTTGTTCCTTTTTGGTTTAGTATTTCTCCTTTGGTGTTTTCTTCCTTTGCAAAAACCAAAAACTTTCACTGAGTAGTTTTCAAGTTATTAGGGCATCTTTGACCACTTTTGACGTTGCTATGGCAGCGAATTTTGACGTAACATGGGCATCAATTTGTTCATCGGTACTCTTCAGTATTATTGGTTTTTCTACAGTAGAATTCAGAAGACAGGGATGTGTAAACCATTATGAGCCACCATTAATTTGATTGTTCCTCGTGCACAGGGGGGGGGGGGGGGGGCGAGAATGGTTGGTGACACTCCACTTACAAAACTAACTGCTTACAATAGCCTGCGTTTCCGACCTCATGCGACCGGCGGAAGACGTTTAAAGCTCAGGGTATACGTTCCAATCTTCCAAAGCTGACATATTGAGTTCCTTGCACAAGACTCCATGGAACTTCAAAGGGTGTTCACTGATACGTATTAAAGTCAAAGATGACACAGCTGGGTAGTTTGTTGTTTGGTGTACGTTTGCTTTATCAAAAATAATATACTTCTATAAAAGCTATTTGACATAAACTATGCTGATTGAAAGCAGACCTTTCTGTTAACAAACAACCAGAGCTAGAATATAATGTATACTTGTAATCTTAGCCATAACCCTCACTTAAGCTCCCTGTTAAGTGTCATTTCTGTTTACAGCGATTTTCGTTTCGCGTGTCGTGAAACCCAAACCATAGCAATCACTTTGGCCAATCACGGAGGACACAGGAAATCCAATGAACCAATCAAAACCCGGAGCAAACATGCAACCGCGTCAAAGTGCGGGAAAACATTCCCAATTTGTTTTGAGTGCAGTGAAAGAAATACCAATAAAGTAATTGCGGATTACTATCGACATTCAACTGAAAATCGCTAACAAGTATTTATCTAGAATTGTTCAAATACAAAAATTTCGAAAGTAGTATGCCAGATACAGTGAAATTGTACATTTTATAAGATCAAGTAAATATCTCTTTGAGAACTCCATGGTATTGTCAAGTTTATCTTGAACCGATGTACCCCATACAGTAAACATCGACACTACATCGCATTCAACTTCAAGACAACCAAACTAAAGCTTCAGAACCAAATGCGTACTAGCCCCAGCTACTCAAAGGACGGATAGCGCAATCCACTGGACAAATCACTATCCAGTGGATAGGGTAGCCTGTTTTGACAACACTTATCCACTAGATAGTGATTTATGCAGTGGATAACCTTATAACCTCATAAGGTTGTCCAAATCAGCCTATGAATAACTGGGTCAAGATTCTTATTATCTGGTGTAAAACCATTGATTCAAATTGATAGTCCCGGCCCTGAGACACTTATACGTTAAACGCACAACTACATAAACAGTGATCTAAATCAAATACATTACTATCACAGCTTCGCTTACCAATCTACAATTTCCGAGCGCTGTAAAGAAATCTGAAGCGCTTTTCATTTGTTTGGAAAACCGGTGAAGAGTTTCCGGTAAGTGGAACAGTACAATTTTTGAACAACAAAAGGGTGCAGGGCTAAACGGTTTGTGTATCATTCGAAAGCTTTCCAGTGGAAAGGACCGCGTATTTCATCGAGGAGAAAAATGGATGCGATAAAACAAAATTGTGCAGTAACATCCCAAGCACTCCAGTACAAAAATGAGTAAAGACGAAAAACTCTGAATGTGTTCCAGTTTCCCCAAAAAACTTACAGTGCGAAGGACAGTTCCATTTTATTTTTTCCTTCGCACAAATGTAAAGCGTTCCTGGGAACCGTTACAGACAAATTTCTTATCAGTTAATATGGCCTCCGACCAGCTGTGAAAGTACTATGCTATCTATATACTTTTTACAATAGAGTACAAGGTTATTTAAAAATACCAAGGTTGATATACAGCTATAATAATAATGTAATAGTTTGTAAATATTATCAGTTATCAAAACTAGTATACTGTATTTAATTTACAACATTTGAGTGTATATTTTATATATTGCGACGACGCCGTACAATCAGTAGTGGGCAATCGTTTAATACGTAACATTACATAAACGAACTTTTAGACTAATATTAAACTTGGACTAGTTAAAAAAAGAGAAACAAATTAATGTCGGTCATACCGACAAATACAACACGGCAATGTCGCCAGTATTGCAACCTTATTTTGACTCCACATTACATTACTGTGATAACACGAGGTATCATCTGCAAAAGCGTCATAAGCTGATTTATATTACATAACAGCCAAAATATGAGGGTTTGTTGGGAACACAACAATTGACTTGTAGGCATACAAGACATTCAAGAATGAGATGCCATAGGCTGTCTATCAAGACCATCGAGGTATATGGACTAATTTGTTTTTCATTTGAAAGTTTTTTTTATAGCAAAATGATTATCAGACCATGGCACATTTTGAAAAAACATTTCGTCCTTATAATGCACTTTCGAAATAACAGATGCAAGGCATTATAAAACTTCATTGTATCACGAGATGAAATCTGTCAGAAACATTTATCCTTGATAAGAAAAAAAAATACTCAACAAGGTTTATAATGAATTTTATGCTTTGCAAAATTTGGTGCTACACTGAATACCCTGGCAAAATTCTATTTGCGTTCTTGCAGCATACGAGTGGTCCATATGTTAAATCATCCCATTCTTTTTATTGAGCTATATATTTATTTAGAAAGCCAACCGTTAGAAGTATTACCTTAAAGGGGTTCTGTTACTCACGGGTAATAGATCTTGAAACGTTCACCCTAAATTTTTCAAGTTGGTAAATTAAAAACTATCTCAATCTTCCTGTTTTTTCTACCTTGGTGAACTATTATTTCAAGGTTTCGGTTAAATGGAGACAATTTTTAAATTACGAAAGATGACTTCAATTATGTGACAGGTGACTAAAGTCCCTTTAATAAGACTCCAAATTCTTCCATTCACCCAGCAATGCCAAAAATTACTCTCGATAACTGGAGAACTTCAACATTTCTCAAAACGTTGCTCGTCGTGACCAAAATATATTAAATAAATAGCACGATAACCTATCAGAAATTGACAACTCATTTCTTTTTATAGTGCTACTCGCCTAACTGTTGCCACCTAGGGAAGTGTTTGATTAGTTTTATGGCTGACAATAGAAACCAACAAAAAGGTTGTTAGATACTTGTCAAAATTTAATCAAAAACTTTTGTGGTGGCAACGGTTCGGTTCGTAGCACTTTGAATCTAGTCAAACCCCTCAGACCTGCTGCTATTTTTCAGGAGAACAAACTCACGGGCAACTTCATCATTCATTCTTTGTGAAAGGATTTTCAGAATGGTCAATCCTTTGGAGTCCATTTGGATGTAGCGACCAAGTGCTGTGGTACACGCACACGAGACCATCTCGGCAATGTTCTTTAGATGCAACACTGTCATACCCACGAGGTTGTCCGAACGAGCAAAGCAATAGTCCTTGGCACATATCTGAAGCTCGTACGAATCGAGGTCATCTTCATTGCTTAGAATACTGCAAACAAACAAGAAACGTTCAGCTAGCCGACTAACCATTCTTGTTTTACGGCTAGACTCGACCTCTCTGCAACCTCTATTTCAATAATAAACATCGTGATAGGCAAGTGTCTGTAGTATGTCCGTATAGTGGGTTCCACTGCACCAAGAAAACAGGTTATAAGGATTCTAAAAAAAACTTGATCTACCCCAAAATTCTCACAACAAATATTAATGAAATTTAAGGAAAAATGAGGAGAGTTTATATTTTGAGCTGGAGACTGAAAGGTTAATCAAATACTTCAAGGCAAAGTGGATCAAAGAATCTAACTAAAAGTAAGATGAGTTGAATTCAAAACTTACAAGAAAAATGTTTCATTGTAGGTTGGAGACCAGTTGTTGTTCTTCGATCTGGTGGAATATTTTCGTCGCTTTCCATTGAGGCTTGGGCCCACAATGTTCACTTCCACGAAAGGACGAAACATCCCTGAAAACAGACAGGAGTACTGAGTGGATAAAAATCTACAGAACTAGAAAAGACAAATTAGACAATCTCTTTTTGTCACACAATCTTCCTTTCCTAAAAAGATTGTGCAACAAGACAAAAGAAATAGCTTATCGCTTTTTTATACGCCAGCTTACTAACCAGGTGATTGCCATCTCAAGTCTTTGGCAGCGACAACTGCAATACAGTAGAACAAAACATGTAAATTAATAACAAAGAACATTACATAGCCAACAAATGGGAGATTATTTATGTTTGAAGTATTGCAACATCATGTGAGTTACCTTTAACGGTAACCTTGTGCTCTCCTGTCCCCGGGTGGGTGAACAGATCCACTTGCACCGACACCTCCCCCACTGGGTCATCAGCTCCTGGATCCTCTTAGCATGTCAGAGAATTACAAGATGTTAGTAATTACAACGCGACGCGCCTCAGTGAAGCCACCCAACAAACTTTTTTTGACAAGTTATAATTAGCCAATCAGAGGGCGTGAATTTGTTTGAGCTATCCCGCCTCCTTGCAATGTTCAAAGCTTTTGTCATGAAACCTGTCGCGCTTTCAACGAGGAGACGGGAAAACTCAAACAAATTCGCTCTCTGATTGGCTAACTTGTCAAAAGTTTGTTGGGTGGCCACACTAAGGCGCGTCGCGCTGTAAAGACGAAGTGTTAAGCATTGCTTTAGTAGTAATGGAGATGGGCGAATTGTTACCGTGTTACAATATTTTCACTCTTTCATTAGTTAATTTTATTTATTCATCCATTTTTTCTGCCTTTTCTTCTTATCCCCACTCTATCCTATCACCTCCACCCTGCATTCCACCCCCCCATCTGTGCTCCCCTCTCTCTCCCCTCCCACACTCCTTTCCTCCCACACTCCCTTTTTCTCCTTCTCCTTAACTGTCTCCCTCCCTCCCATACTCTTCCCTCGCCGAGCAGTTTGCTCAGTTAGTAGAGGGCCCGACTGCCGTGCGCGCGGGAGGTCTCGGGTTCGAGCCCAGTCCTGATAAACACTCAGGGTTTTAAAATAACTGAAAAGAACATGCTGGCTTTGCAATGACATCTTCAAATGGTCAGATGTTCTAGTCTAGCCGATAAGCTGTATGCTCCGTCTCCTGCTTCTTCACTGTTATAATCAGCTGGCGACATTGAAAACCCACACACCTATCGCAAAGAGCAGGGTACGAAGTTCCCGTTGTTGTGGTCTGATCTGTTATACAGTCAAGGTTGATCACGTTCAGCAGGGAACGTTAAATAACGGAGTTCCTGTTGTTGTGGTGTGGCCTTTGTGCACCTTCGAACTTCATACATGAGCCTCTGGCTAGGGAGAATTGGGCAACCACTCCCCGCTCTTCGAAGTAAAATATTTGCCTTTGCCTTTCATTGGAAATGCTCGGAGTAATCAGCTTCTCTAAAACTCCGATGGCAAAAAAAGTATCCAGCCCCAGTTTCCTCATACCCAGCCCCCTCCTTTTCTTTCCCCTATAATTACTTTCTTTTTCATTTATCTTTGTACCTTGTGAAGTCTGACTTTTGACGAATTCTTTAATAAGTGTGTCAGTGGTCTGTGTGTACAGAGACAATGCTGATTTCAGAGATTGACAGTGGATGCACTTGTCCAAATACGTCTTCTTCAGTCCATTTCCAGAAGCATGGAAGTACTCCTTCAAAAGAACAAAATGATTAGCTTTAAAAACTTTTCCCCCGTTTTCTTTCCTATAATCAGACTTTTGAAACAGTTTCAATGACAAATGTGCTTAAAAATACCTTTATTTTAACAAGCGCAGCTTCCAGCACAGCACACTGTTTAAGACTCATGTTTCTGGAATCTGATTGGCCCGTTATTCCTCCCATTTCCTAATGTGATAAAACGCTGTTAATTACTATTGTTACTGTTAATACTTAACAAATAAAGAAGCCTAAGCCATGTATTATACTGTCATAAAACGCGACGGGCATTTGAGAACACGATGGAAATGTAGAAAACACGAGCCGCAGGCGCATGGCTTAGGCTTCTTCATTTGCTTTATGATATAGATTTTATACCCCGCGAGTAAAAACAACAAAACACGCACGATCGATAGACTGAAGCAATTTAATTTCGCTTCTTCTACTTTCCTCTCGAACCTAGAAGCTTCTTCGACAATATTTCTGCAGCTTGACTCAGAATTTTGTCGGGAATTTCTTCATAGAAAATGTTCGCCGCCATCCCTTGCGAATTTTCACTAGTGTAAAGCTGACGAAAAACAATAAAACACGCTCAGTTTTTCTATGTTTTATACTCAATAAATCATGGGTTTTTTAACCAATCAGAGCGCGTGCAGCGTCCTATCTATATTATAATATTCAATAAAGTACTGTTTGTTAACCAATACTTTCAAGGCTATATTTTCCAATATTTATTTGCTTACAGTGTCCACAATATACGATTTTACAGTTCTGTGAAATGTAACCAGACCTCTGCATGAAAGAGAGGTTTGGGGTCACCTTGTCATGACAATAACCAGAAACTAGTTAGCACAAGAACATTAGGATTTACACAGTTAGCAAATGCAAGAGAGTTTGTATCAAAACAAGGTCACCTTCAGCCTAACTTCCACTCAAAGACTTGGTAGCTAAGTACAAAACTGTGAAATAGCCTACGTTCAAGATAAGGTGGCACACCTTGTGATGCTTAAGCAGTGTCCAGGGACCCCATTTTATCCCCCACAAGGTGTCCCACCTTATTTTGAAGTGCCCATTCCATTACAACCATAAACGTAGCAATGCTTAATAAAAGACACTTGATATCAAGTTTTTGTTATTTTAGTAGACAATGTTTGCATTACAAGTGTGTTACCTTAATATCTGGTAGAGGCGGCAGAACAATAATCTTCTCAATGTTCACCATAACAATCTTCCACAGTTCCTGTGAGCGAATCCAGTTGCAAGTAAATTGATAAGACGAAACTGCTATTAAAAATTTATAACACATGTTGCAAATATAACCTCGTTCCCAGGGTCTCTCTCTCGCCGCCCCTGCCAGGTTACGGGAAGGAGAGGACCCTGGAGACGAGGTTGGTTGTAAATATGGGCCAAAACCTGTTCTTCAAATTACCATCATACCGACACCAGTGAAAACAAGGAAGTCTGAGGACAAAAGCTCGACTAGGTCAGCTACCTGACCAGATAAATTAATAGAAAATCTCTAAGACTTGGTGGGAGCAGAGAGAATTTAACCTGTTGAGATTCCTGGATACGATAGAGGCTTTTTCCTTAGATGTCGACACGTGGTAGTGTACATCTTTTATGCTCACGCTGCAAGTGCAATTCTGGGCCTAATCTTCACAAACGCACTTTTCCTCGAGCCTGACTAGAAAAATACAGAGCACATAATTCGGTTCGAGGCCAGTTACAAAATTGATTTTACAGTGCGTTCAGTATTCTGAATTTCACAGCAAACAAAGTGTAGGCTCTTCAAAGACTAAGCCTTTTATTACTGGTAAAAGACGCACACGTTTTCAGATGCATATATGGAATACGTAAAATAAACTCACCTTGAGCAATCGTTTTAGCACAGTTTTCTCACAAGCATTGTAAAAAAGTTTCAAGCTGCAGGCGAAAAGATAATTCAAAACAGTTATTTTACTCTTACAATCAGTTGAAATACCGGCAATACATTGTTGTAACATAACGTGAGGCGTGGTAGTCCTAATGGTTAGTGCACTCGAGTGTAGAATCATGTAGTCTGGGTTCGAGCCTCGGCCGGGCCACTTCGTTGTGTTCTTGGGCGAGAAACGTTACTCTCATAGTTAGTACTCCACCCAAATAGGTACTGACAATTTAATTAAATCAGCCACGCTTTGGGTTTTTTACACACGGAATTTTCGGTATTACATTTAACTCGGAGCGTGTACAAAGGAAAGAAATGGCCATGAATGAAGATAAAGGTATCCCCAGTAACACAATTTGCAGGGATGCCTCAAGGTTTCGCTTCACCATATAACTTTCACGATTTCAAGCTCGATGGAATCGAAAGTGGTATTCTGTGCATTGTGTTGTCTAAAGTAAGGAATTGCCAACAAGTCACTGAGTTACGCTAAGTGAAAACTGGTATCTCACCTTCCTTCAAGAATGCCCAGCAGTGGTTGGAGAATCGACTCGGAGTCATTTTGAATAAGCACTTTACAACTCGGCAAAGCAGGGTTAAAGGTACCAGTGCTTCTAATCCTAAAAAACAAATTGTGGCTTAAATGAGAGTCAAATGCAGCTGGTGCATTGTATAAAGCGGGGACCTGTAGTGAAAGCTTGTCCCAAGACCAGTTACTATCAAAATCACTAGAGTGGTAAAACTGCGGTTAGAAATTTGAATTCGAAGCAGTTCGATTCTTAACACGCGATCTGAAAAAAATTGTCACGTGGTTTTGTGTTTGCGAGCGTCCTGTCAGCGATGATGTGATTTTAACGGTCGGTTCATGGTCATGTGAACATCGTTTTTCCAGAATTTGTCAAAACAATAATGAGTCGGAGTCGGAAAACTCACGGGATGTATTCAGGATGAAAGAAAGGCAGATTTAGTTTCGTTTTAAAGGATTTCATACTGCTTTGCAGCAAAGAGTATCCGAATGTCACGAAGCTTTCTGTTTGCTTTTCGATAAATAAACAGTGTTCACGTGATCAAATTTTTTAACTCACGTGATCGAGATTGGCGCAGTGCGAGACGAAATTTAGCGACTGCATTTTACCACTCCAGTGATTTTGATAGTAAAGAAAGAAGGGGATAGGCAAGAGATTAGAAATCCCAACTTGTAAAACGGTTGCCGGGAAGCGTTTGTTCGTTTATGTTATATTTTAGTAGTTGATCAGAGTAAGCTATTGTTCGGCTTGTGCTAAGGGAAATTTGTCACATATTATAGGAAACGTTGTCCGCAATATTTTAGCTGACTTTGATATTTATTCAGGTAATTTAAGGTAAAAACGCATGGAAAATTAATGCAAGGATTATCACTGAGATTGTCAAACAAACTGTGCTGAAGAAAGTGATGTGTAAACTGAAACGAGATGTAACCTTCTAACCACAACACCACACTCACGTGTCTGGGTGTGGATATCCGCAGGTATTAAATTCAGGGTTGTAATCTTAGTTAGCTAGAATTGTTGGATTGGTGGAGTTGTAAGATCGTAGAATATGTAACGTCGAAGCGTGAATAATTAAGTCAATTTAAACGCAGCAGTCCACGATTGTCGAACCAGCACCGTACAGAGTTTCTCTCTACAGCAAGTGAGAAGTTCTGAAACAATGGTTACTGCTTTGTTTTTGACAATAAACAAAAATGAAAAGAGGCCTGACGGTAACAGATCTGGCAAGTGCAGCCATAAGAAAGTCTAGTCGCCCACGTCCTCCCCTCCTCTTCCCTTTCAAAAATTAAGATGTAATAAGATGCACGATTATTTTTCCCCTTAGAGCTGGAAAATACAACAATAATTTGCTTTCGCTTACTTGAATAGCAAGTTTCCAACACCTTTTACGCTTTCTTGTATTGTAGAATCGAGGCTGAAAGAACAAAGTAAGAATGATCCCATTAGCGTGTCACTCAGAAAACACGCTCAATCTTCTAGCTGGGAAGAAAAACCGTTGTTTCTATTCTGACAAATATTGTTTTCTTGGTTCGTTTGTTTGTTTCTTATATAATTTGGTTTTATCAACTGGGTTGATAATGTCAATTGGCCACCGTAAAGAGATTCAAGAGCTGACGTTTCGAGCGTTAGCCCTTCGTCGGAGCGAATCGTTTCTTTAGAAACTTACCCCCCCCCCCCCCCCTTCCTGTATGTTTCTTAGGTTATTTTGACACGTACATTTATGCAGGTGGATGGCGCGGTGTCCCGATGGTTGGTGCCCTGGAATTCGGATTGAACGGTACAAGTTCAATCCTCGGGCGGGCCACTGCGTTGTGTTCTTGGGCAAGACACTTTACTCTCACAGTGCCTCTCTCCACCCTGGTGTATAAATGGGTACCGGCGAACTTAACGCTGGGGGTAACCCTGCGATGAACTAGCATCACAACCAACGGGGGTAGAAATAGACGCTTCATGCTACAGAAATCGGGATAAGCTCCGCACATGTATGTTGATTTATGCTGCAAAACCTTTAAAAATCCAAAGGCACAGACACAAAGGCGGCGAGGGAAGAAAATAGGTAGATTGTGTACTTACAGATCCTCTTACAATGGCATCTACAGAATTAATAGTCCAAGATCTTACCTTTGAACAAATACAACACACAGCTCATCGAGAGTGAGATTTAACTTGACTTGCAACTCCTTGAATACTTCACTACACTCTGGGGAAAGCTGTATAAAAAAGGGAAAATAGCCGTCAGGAAATCTCTTCTTTAATATTCATACAAATTCTCGCGATTTGGTTGAAAGTAACTAACTTTGGTAAAAAAAACTGTCAGCGAAACCATTCTTATAAAGTCATATATATCTTACAGTGACATTGAAGTTGAACAAAACCTTAACAAAACAAAACTTAAAACAGGTTGGTAGGTTCATTTCCGATAATGGACAACGTACAGGTCTTTGTGTTGTATGTTTAGGGATGTTCATTTGCGATAGAGCGGCTTTGATTCGCTTGAGTGTCGAAAGTAGTTTGCGTTTGCTTTCGTTTTGCGTTACTACCGTATTTCCGTATTTTCCGATTAAACGCCGGTTCCCGAATAACGTGGTTTTAAATATACGCCGGATCTGCCACGTCAAATTTGAAATAAACGCCCCCCGGAGTCCGGTATTTATTTTAATTTGGTATTGCACAGCTGAATCTCATCGAAAAATAGGTGCAGTCATTAATTTGCACAGGCGAACACGCTCATACCAACAAACTACAAGGTTGCTGTTATTTTGGCTTTGTTCTGATGAACATTGTGCGTTAAAGTTTGTGAAAAATCAGTGAAAAGTGGTCAAAAGTGAGGCTTTCAAATAATGCAAAAATACCTTTGCTTAATGAACGCCGGCTTCAAATAAACGCCCGGTGAACAACACGAGTCTTAAATAAAAGCGAGCGCCATCTAATCGCTCTAGCGTTATAATACACAGGTCAGTGTTTGTGATGTCTTCTTTCTGTTGAATGTTTCGGTGAAATAGCGACGGCTAATCATGTAATCAGGTAGTTTTATATGAGAATCTTGCAACAGGGTATTAAATCTAAGCAGCGGGCCCCACCCTTCCGGAAATTCATATTTCACTGAAAGATTTTGTCTTTTGAAACTCCCACCCGCCCCCCACCCCAAGAGTTTCTAGTATCCTTCTGTGGGGATAGTATGGAGGTTTTCTTGAACTACGCATTGTACTTATAAAATAAGTTAGCTTTAGAACCTTTCCCCCTCCACCCATTGTTTCATAAAGCTTCTCCAGTTGAACTCGTAGTTGTTGTATATTGTTCATGAGAATGCAGGCTGTTTTTCCCTGCTCACACCAATTGCTGAATTCCTTGATGATTTTTTCAGCATACTGAAGCAATACATTCTGTACGCTCTGTAAATAAAAAAAAACAAAAACTTTCAATTATTACTAATACTGTCATTTCATTATTCATCAGTGACGTATCTGTGAGCATAAATCGGTTATGTGATGGCACTGTAAAATAGACCAATTACGATATATTAAAATTCTAACATGGCGCCAAGGCTTGGGGGAATAAAACAATAGCCCGTCTAGCCGGAGCCTGCTCGAAGGCTAATAAAACAAAGCCTTGGTGAAATGTTAGAATATTAATATATCGGAATTGGACTAGTCCAAAACTACAAAAATTTAGAAAAATTTAGAATTTAGAATTTTGACACATGGCACTCGTATAAAGCAGGTTTTAAATTTCTCATTTAATACTGTTGTTGTATAGTTACTGATTAAAATAATTCTGTATATAATTAGGTTTTCATAATTGTGACTGATGAGTTAACCGTGTTTAAAGAAAGTTATCCTATCCTAATCTAAACATAAGCCCACGGGCATATAATCGGAAGTGCGTATTTATTTCAGGAAGAATTTTTGCGTCTGTGATTTTTTGTTTTTGTCCTTTTTGGGAAGGCGCATTTGAAAATGGTATGGTATCAAGTCATTGTATTACTATCATTGTCTCTAAAGAAGCAATTCCACGTTATCTCACAAACTGTTAAAAATACTACACCAAGTTATGTGAACCCATTTGGCCTGTTTTCTCACTCACCACAGTAAACTTGATGACGTATCGAGTCTGGATTTCTGGATCTGGACAGTCAAGTTTGCGTACAATCTCAAAGCTCTGAAATATGGCATAATAATCTAAACATTATTGAATGAATCAAAACATTACGAGAACACCAGACTCATCAAATCTCGAGAGTTGACAGTTAAAATGTTGAACAATAAAACAGGCTTGCTGGGCTTGCTGTACTCGTAAAGTTGTTATTCTACTCTGATACTCGTGAGGTCGACTTGCAGACAATGCCAACAAAGAGGAGTAATGATGTATGGTTACCCTGATGTAGAGGATATTTGCAGGAAAGTACTTACCTGGTTCAGTAAGCAGAAAATGTCAACAACTGAATTTGAGAACAAAGTATGAGGCGAACTGGTAGGAAACTGCAATTAAAATTGAATATAAATTAGTTGATACATTGTAAAAACAATTGTGAGGTGACTAAAATTTGAAACTTGTTAAGAGACATTTCTCCGAATAAAATTCATCCCCAGAAATTTATTTTCAACCTGTTTCTAACTTTGAACTTACCCCATCTCTCTTATCTCTATCAAATGCTCCAATCATGAAATCCATAGAAACTTCGTCATTCTCAGTCAGCCACTGAGAAACAAATGGCTCGAACCAGCTATGACAGAAAAAAAACATGTTGATTTACATATAAATTATATAGCTACATCAAAATCCATTTTTTTATTAATTTTTGCCAACTGTCTAAATTTAAAATAAATTGGACAGTTTTTGCTCAAACTGTCTAATTTAAGAAAAATCTGGATGCCTTTAATTGTCAAGAAGAACTAGTTTGGAGGGAGAAACATTTGCCATGTTCATTTTATTTTTGGATGCCATATAATTAATAGGTAACAGGACTACATGCTGTCCAATTATTTTCAAATTGGACAGCATGTAGTCCTATTACATATACTAACAATACAGACTGTACCAGCAGATTCAGGACAGGTGGAAGGGGGAGGGGTAGGGTACCAAACCCCATCTCCAAGCCTATGTTTGACCCAAACTCCATTCCCATTCTCCTTGTTTGTTTCTTAGTTCCCAGTCCCAGTCACCTACGGCTGGCACATGGTAGCCTGTGAATGCAGCCATCTCTAATAGCTCCTAGCCAGTTAGGCAATTTACGAGAAATGAAAGACGACTGTTTCCCCAGGCTAGGAACACGGTGGACTGACATGTATAAAAGGTGAATGGTTAAACTTTACCTGGGATACTCTGGCACTTTGCCTTTGTTTTCCGGGCAATGACTGACAAACTCACTGTAAAACCACTTGACCTGTAACAGGTAAATAACATTTCAATGAAATAATTAATAAAATGAATACTATTATTTTAATGCTATTGATACGGGAACAACAACGATAACTCGAAACAGTTCAGGAAAGCACATTGGCTTTCTCTTGACATGGAACCAAAACGTAACCCTGATGAATACTTCAACAAGCAAAAAAAACTTAGATTCAACATAGCAATCAGTCAAGGAAGAAAAGAAAAAAACTATTAGCTTATTGATCGTTTGTTCGCCACCTCCTTCCTCACAATCGCCAAACTCCCTTTAAACTGTGGGTGCAATGCACAAATCTGTGCATAACACTGTTAGAATCGCTACCTCGCAGCAAACATTCAATAAGCTTCTAATAATGTCAGTTAAACTAGACGCACGCTCTTCTGTAGACATTTTTAAGAGGCATATATTATTGTCTGCACAAAATATTAATAAGCACAACTATAATTTTGTATAAAGCCGACCTCAAAAAGTTGACCAGACAAAATATATCATTTCAGTGCATTGCAATTAATTTAATACCTTGAAGTAAAGATTCATGTAATCAGTACTATTCCATCGAGACTGTTGCCGCAAGCTGTGTTCTGAAAATTGTACATTCAAGAAGTTGTCAGTACTCCAATTTTTGTCCAAAGCAATGTAAAGTAACTGGAATTAACCAATATTTTGCTGTTACCTTTCAACATATCCTGCAAGTCTGAACAGAACATGTTCCAAAACTCCTGTGCACTGACTTCACCTACATTCAACTCAGTTGGAAACCTGACAGAATATGGAAATGCAAACAAACTGACCCAGTGTTCACAAAGGTTATAGGAGGTTGGGTGACCTAATGGTTATTGCCAAGACTCCAGACTGAACGTGTCTCTGCCAAATGTTGTTTAAGTGGACCCATTGACTGAATTTATTCAATAGGCCATTTCCGAGTTCTCTTTTGCCTCAGTGTCAAAATGAATCTAAGTGCGAAACCTTTACCGGCATCTTCATTCTTATGCAAAACGAGCTCATTTCCAAATGAATAGTTTTGCACTTAGACTCGTTTTAAAACAGAGGGAAAAAGGAACTTGGAAATGGCCAATTGGTGTGGTTCCTTGAAGAAAACATTTGTATTTACTGACCACATTTCCACTCACCTAACTGCTGCATGATGACAGGGTTCGATGTCGCATGAGCAGAAAACTCGAAAATTTTTAAACTACCCACATTGCTTTTGGACATTTTTTGACAATCCGTCGAGCATTGTAAATAAAATCAGCTCACGAAAAAAAAATTAGGGCCACTGGTGTTTCAGTATATTTACTGTATATTACTACAAGCAAAGTTACCGCAACTGCTTCTAGCCCTTTGTTTTCACTCAGCGC
The DNA here is from genome assembly GCA_947652115.1 of Blastomussa wellsi. Taxonomy (NCBI): domain Eukaryota; kingdom Metazoa; phylum Cnidaria; class Anthozoa; order Scleractinia; family Plerogyridae; genus Blastomussa; species Blastomussa wellsi. Next base: position 27,053,575 of record OX393563.1, on the reverse strand, counting down.
ACACGCTCGATGGATGACGTGGCGTGCCCTGAAACCCCCAAAAATAAGCTCCCTCCTGAAAGGGATGCTTAGCAAATGTAAGGCAAGGGCCATTTCCAGAATTTTACTGACAGGAATTCATTGGTATAAAATTGGAACCTACTGGTTAAGAACTTGAGTGTAGATACTCTTATCTTCCTCAATCACAGTCACAACCAGTGAAATCAGTTTCGGCCAGAAGTCGAGGCTCTTAGGACCAGCTTGTATAACATTTGGGTCTAATGACGAGCTTTCTGTGGCAAGCTCTCTGTCATACAATTCGGCACAGTTTGCATACAGATATGCATAGCTTCCTTTCATACAGTTCTGTAATGAAGACACAGGTAAAGCTACTAGGTTCATGTAATGTACAATGCGACTTTCTTACGTATACCCATCTTGCCAAAATTTTAATCAGAACAATCCAAACATGGCTTTTATTTCTGAGAATTTACAGCCGACATTAACTGGCCTTGTTCCAAGGCTTCGTTGAAATTCAGAGAAAGTGATGTCAAAGGCAGGTTGAAATTATAATAGCAATCAATATAGAAAATTGTACGAAGAGTACATCAAAAGATTTTAGCTTTGAACGCAGAAGTCTAAAATCTTGCAATAATATATTTGTGATCCTCATCTCAGAAAAAAACCTAAATTCGATAAGTTGAAGTTTGAAAAAAATATATTAATAATAAAAAGATCAGTGTAGGGAACAAGTATCAAGTTACAACTGGTACTAACCTTAACACATTCCCGCACAATTTCTGCTGTTTTTCTTGTGGGCCGCTGACCGAGGACCTGAAAAATGTATGGTGTGAGTCAAGACTTAGCCCTGTAAAATTAATTATCTTTCAACTTGTAACAATGGGTAACAAATTGGCAGTAGCATGTCATTTGAAAACGTTTGTTGCTATCTACCCTTTCAAACTCAAAAAATGAAAAAGAATTAAAATACCTTACTGGTAATATCTGAAAAGCTGTTTACATTACTACAACTGAAAGTGAGAAATGATCAGCATCGCATTTCATCAACATCCACAGTTCATGTGTGAATTATTTCATATGCTTTACATTAGTACTACAACTCAGGGCTGTTGCTAGCAAGAGGCAAGACGATGCAATTGCCTTGTCTAAATTTTGCCTAAACGAAATTCGTTCAAAATTGACTTTTCTGAAGAAATGCTACACAGAAAAGGTTATAAACAGTGTTTAGAACTTCTCGATTTAAAAATTTTCTCAGGCCAGGGTGCCTTTCAAAAGTGCACCGGAAATGAGGTTGTTCTCAGGGGTGCAGGGGAAGGGGGATGCCCGTAGAAAACCCCTGACGACTAGTGCTTTGGGCACTTACAACTTTTCCCTCCCCTAGGTCAGAAGTCTGGCTACGGCCCTGCAACTGAATTTTAGTTATTTCAGCAGAACTAGAACTGGGTTTGGTAGAGCAGAAGCAAGACATTGGAAGCGGGCCTAACATAATTACATTGCTGCAGAAAAATATCATTCACACCTTCATTCTGAAAAAGGTAACACTTGTTAACAGATCAACAGAAGACTTTAAATCAACTAGCTTCTCAGTACTGGACGATGGAAAGTTTGTCTACAAATCAATCACAAGAATCATTAGTCCAACATATGACATGCTCACGATAAAATAAATAATCAACATTTCATGTTTGTCAGCCTTTATCAATGAATTTCCACCTAGGAACCGTCTGTATTAGATGCATTTCATCCACTTTTGGCAATCATATTTTTTATTTCAGATAAATAAACAACATTAAGTGCAACACATCCAACTAATTTATATCAAGTTGCAATACTTACCCGGTAGTTTGCAATGTCAATTCTCAAAGTGTTGTAAAGATGATCCACAATCTTCACAAACTTTTCACTCTGAAAAAAGTAAATTAGTTTACATCACTATTGTTAGCCGTTAGAAATTAGCAAAACTGCTGATGAAGTGAATTCAGCTATAACAATGCAATTTTTGACAATGTGACAGGGCACAAAAAAGTGCCATCCAATGTCTGGAACAAGTAGATTTTTCTGTCAGACAGGTCAATATTATATATGCCCATTTACCCAAGGGGCAACGACGCACACTAGTTGTCTGTATGTGTCGTCCCTTTACAGATATGTGGGTTGACAGATTATACCATCACTGTGCATCCTTTTTAAAACTATGGGCTTACATCATGCTAACAGCTTAGAAGAACAAAACACTCCCTGTACATTGCTTTTGAAACACCTGGTTAGTTTTCACAAACATGACTGCCACATACACTGTGCAATTTCTTACCCCAAAATTTGTCGAGGTGAATCGGTGTGAAGCAGATGTGGCCGAGTTTGCTGTGGTGTGAGAGAAGAAAGCATTGATGTTTGCAAGCAAACTGCTGATAACAGCTGGGACACCTGGGCACATGTAACAGGCTGTGAGACATGACAGGTGACTAAAAAAAACAAACAAATTTAATGTTAACAATTCTTGCAATAAAAGGACACTCGAGAAGTGAACAAGTCAGCCTGCATGTATGAACCTACGTCATTGCTTGGTAGATGCTTTCAATTCCATATCGCATTGCAAATTCATTCACTATTTCAAGAGCTGTTGGTGGAAAAAACACTTTCCACAAATCTTCTTTCTGTAAAAAAATGAAATTTTTATATTTTATTTTAAACATATGCATTTCTATCAATTAAGGGTAAAATTATTTGATAGAGACAACAGCACTCCTGCGATTACTTACTGTATTAGATGTGGGTAGTGGAACCTGACCATTATTCTTTTCACACAAGAAATGAAAGACATTCTGCAAGGACAGTGATGAAACTTCCTATCAGTGAAGACTAACAGATAAGTCATAAAATTTAAAGCTGCAACTACTGCCTGCAGTTACTTGTAAATAAGCATTTCCCAGGCCAAGAATTGTTTTGGGTTACCAGTGCTTTCAATAAGCACCGATGGCATTCTCGACCCCAGAGACCACGCTCCTTTCGGTCAGCATCAAGAATTGCGACCTCTGGCTGCCTCCAACACCAGAAGTCCATGATTCACAGACTCCTTGTCAAATCTGACAAACCTGATTGGCTGAAAACTACAGAACGAGTTCTCTGTACATGCAGAGGTCTTGATTCGTGCTGATCAAAAGGATTGTAGCCTCTGGGGATGAGAATGCACTGATGGCTGACAACACACAAAAATGGTTGCCTACCTGTTTTAAATTTTGGGTTACCACTCATGGGGATTAACCACACAATGTACAGGGGCGGGGGGGGGGGGGGGGTAGTCCTTGTCAATTAATGCTACAACAGCTGGAGTTAAACACCAACCATGTGGGCCTCTAGGCTCAAAGGCAGAATTTATCTGTTTACCCTTGGGAGGCATGGTGGCCTAATGGTTAGTGAGTGCACTGGACTCCAGATTGGGCAGTCTGTGTTCAACCCTGGCCAGGAAACTGTGTTGTGTTCTTGGGCAAAGACAATTCACTCTCACAGTGCCTCGTTCACCCAGATGTATAAATGGGTACCAGCAAAATTAATGCTGTGGGGAAACCTGCAACGGACTAGCATCCCAACAAGGGACCAGGATAAACTTCAGCCTGTTGGGCCACTAGGGTCGTACACAGACTTTACATTATGGAGCTAAAGCAATGATGATGGTGACGAAGAGGACGACGCCTGGTTAAAAATGAATTTATATTTTACATACACGTACGAATCTCGCAATTGCCTTGATGTATTTGGTGCATCTATCGCTTTCCAACGTAGCTCTTGTAGAAAATTATAGCGTTTATTTTTAAACGAAAAATGGAAATTTAGCCATCAAGTTTTACGTTGTCCTCAGAATTTGATCATTTCACCCTGTTGTTTTGCAGAGGACGGCAAATAAATGTACAAGAAATTATAACGCACGTGCATAGCTATTGCACTGCTCATTAAATCTTTTGTTTAGCGATGTTCTCGTGGTTTGCTTAAGCTCCCTATTGACAATCAAGGGCACGGTTCTTCAAAAGTTGAAGTATTAGAGCTGGCTTGCAAGAGAGGAAGCCTGGGCATTGTAGAACATGTATTTTAGTAAATAAAGCACCTCATGAAGACAGGTATACTGCTGATGATATGGTACGACCTTCTCTTCTCCTTTAATCTCAATACTGATTCTGAGACGTATTGCACCAGACACAGCTGATCTGTCTGTTCTTTTTTCTGGAGAAAACAAAGAAAATAAATATTAATGCTACTGATATACAATATATGCTATCTGTATTCACATCTTAACAGTGTGCATAGTTAATAAAGTGAAATTACAGGGGGTTCATTAAGGGTCAGGCACCGTGCAAATTGTGAACAAGACTTAAAATGCTCGGCTGAAAAACCCTACTGACCTCCAGCACAAAAATGAAACCCCTGGAAATTGTAATGAAGCCCGGTATACTTAACTTCTTTGTTATTATGTTTTTGCTCACAGTTTTGGGGGGTTGACCATGCACAAAGCCTGGCAAAATACAGGGTGCGACAAAAAGGCTGTACGATAGCCTGATAGACAAGCTTTTGAATTTCGTCTCAACCTAAAATAAAATAGCTGTTGACTTCTGTCAAAGCAACTTACCAATAGAAATATTATGATTACATAATTAATGCATAGTGTATGGGCCTAAAACAGAAGATGTGCAAGGCCATCACTCATGGACCTTCCAACATAATCCTGGCCCCTTTGTTTACTCCTTTGATGTTTGCTGGGCTGGCTGTGCCATTTCTCTCCATTAACTATGTAGTTGCTCTCACAATTTGTTGATGGGAGCTGTGGTGAACTCATGGTTAGCATGCTATGCTCTGGGTCAAGCGGACCAGGTTTGAACATTGACTGAGCTTAACTGACCTGAGCTTGGCATTCTCAGCCAGATCTCGAAACCTCAGCGATCTCGCCAAGATGGCAGAGATCTCGGTGAGATCTAGGCAAAAATTTTGCACTGGAAACTGCTAATCAGCTGGAACATTAATATCAGTAATTATACAACCAACGATAACAGTATAGCATACCCAGATTATACCACACATCCATCTCTCCACTGAGTGTGCGCACTTCAATGATCGTCTGTCCAAGGAAGTCGTCAGGTTCTCGGATCAGTTTTGATCTTACTCGGGCTTTGATATCATCATCCTCATCCCTGTCATGAAATAACACAGATAATTACAACTCCAGTTTACGTCCTGTCATGAAAATATGGCTCTTGATTACATCTATACTGTAGCTTAAAAAACATTCCGTGTAAAAATAATTGGACAGGTATTTTAATTATTATTTCTTGATGAACTGAACAGAAAGGTATCCTAAGGAAAGGACAATACAAAACTACCTGAAACTAAAATCATTTTGAACTACAAATACAAAATCTAAATTTATGCACCTTTACATTCTTTAAAACAGTATATTAAGCTATATGGAACTCATTAATGCTATGCTGCTTTGAATAAAATGCTCCATTAAATAATTTTCTTTTTTCTCCAGAGTAACTGTTATGGCTTTCAGCTGGTCGCAACTTACAATTTTTGTATGACGGTTAATAAGCTTTTTCAAAAATTCAAATACACTTGCTGACAATACTTACCAAACACGCACTTTAATTCTATCAGAAGAGTTATGACACTCACTATGCAAGAGGAAACAGAATGCAGCAATAACGTCAGCAATACTGTTTTACACCAAAGGAAAGAGATGACATTTGTAACAGCTTGGTGTTAGACTACAATCAACATGACACCATCAGAGTCAGCATCAACTTTCCATCTTTGAGAGGTATCCAGCTAATAGACAGTTTTGAAAAGGTAAAATGGCTGACGAAGGGCATGCAGGGACAGACACAAGGTTTCCATCTTATAAAGGTGTCTGCCTCACAGGCCACTTCGGAAAATACCATAATACTCTTTGTTTGTCACCAAAATTTTGCATAAGCATTGTTTCCAGTTTCTCATCGGACTTACAATGGTCCCAAGAGAAAACAAAAACAACACTTATGCAAAATTTTGGGGACAAACAAAGAGTATTATGGTATTTTCTGAAGTGGCCTATAGGTGTCCATTGAGAGCTCTGGTGTACCAGAGTTGACTGTACCAACATTACACTACCTTAACTTTTTAACTATGTACTAAGTTGTTTTGCTAAATAAATAGTACATTGCAAATTAAACAACCAACCTATCAATTCAAAATGAATGATAACAAAAAATACTTACAAAGAGAAGGTATCATTCCATTCTGGATTCAGCTCATGAAGAATTGTTTTTGTTCTTTTCTTTGTCCTGCCAATCTGAACTGTCACATAAGGGTCGCTTGTACCTGAAGGAATGCCCAATAAAATTTAATGCATGTCAAATAAACAAATTAATTAACTACTAATTAAGTAACCAACTCGGAAGGGGTTGTGGCCTAATGGATAGTGCACTGGACTCTGGATCGAGCAGTCATGTTCGTGCACTGGCCAGTACATTGCACTGTGTACTTGGGCAAGGCACTTTACTCTCACAGTGCCTCTCTCCACCCAGGTGTATAAATGGGTACCAGTGGAATAATGCAGGAAGGGGGTAACCCTGCGATGTACTAGCATCCCATCCAGTGGGGAGTAGAAACATTCCTTGCCGCTTAATGCTACAGAAACGGTGATAAGCTCCAGCAGTATCCCTTAATTACCTGAGTAATTAACTACAGTGGCAAATACTCAAAGATGGCACACCTGTTTTATCTTTTGCAATAAGTCCTTGTGCGCTCACAACTAGAAAGTGGAAAAATGGTAATTTTGTTTACAATCTATGTTACACTGATTTGGTATGATGTACATGTATAATGATACACAAATTATTTAATAATTATTTTTTCCTATTTATTTAATAACTCTATGTTTATGTTTTTATCATGCTTGTAAATCAAAGGATAACTTCATAATTATGAGAATCTTGACCCCCACATTGCAGACTCTGGGCATGGTTTGGATTGTGGATCCTAAAAAAAGTTCTGATTGTTCAGTTCTTCTAAACGGCACTGTAAAATATCACTTGCAACATCAGCGAGAAAGTCAGGGGATGGAGGCGGGGTGGTGGGGCTCGATAATACATGACCTGCATATGGAACATGGGCAGAACCCAAACATCGCTCTAAAATGAGTACCAGAGGGAAAGAGGAGTGGAGGGCAGTGAAAGTAGACATGTAGATGGACTATAGAGAGAGAGGAAGGCAGGCAGCGATGGGTCAGGCCACCTGGACAGAAGCAGTCACCACTCCGAGAGACAAAGCAGATTGGAGGAAATGAGTCAATGACCCTATTCTCTCTGAGAAGAATTAGAAACTAAGTAAGTCACATCACTGTATTAAATTGAATTATGGTACAGATAGGATTCTGCATGCACTCTCATTGGTCAAAAACCTGTGTTTTATCAGAATATAAAACACAGAAAAAGCTGGTTTTATTGTTTTTGGCCAGCTTTACTCTTGTCAAAATTTGCTTTAGATGTGCAGAGAACATTTCTTTGAAGAATTTACTGATACAATTGTGAGCCAAGCAGTTCAAGAAGTGTTTAAGTTTGAGAGTCGACAAGTCGATGGTGAATCTTGCATCCGCGTCACATAAAATCTGTATAATTTATAAAGCAAATGAAGAAGCCTGAGACATGTATTATACTTTCATAAAACACTCTGGACTCTGGAAGAAAACAAGAGCCACAGCCTCTTGTTCTCAAATGCCCGTCGTGTTTTATGACAGTATAATGCATGGCTTACGCTTCTTTATTTGTTAAGTTCAATTTGAGTGAAAAATATAGTGTCAGATAACCAAATTGGGCCAGAAAAAAATAGGAAGGATCAGTAGATACATAATTATCATTTATTCACACCCCCCAATAGGTTCCATTAGCAAAACCAGGTTGTTTTTTTTACCTGTGATATATATTTTTGCCAACCACTTTGATGTTCCGTCTAGGATCAAGTTTTTGACAGCTTTCATGTGTCCAGCATGAGTTTTTGGCACCATGTGAAACACTTCACTAAAATAATTAAAAACAGCAAATGCCATTAAGAACAACATTGTATCTGATGTACCACACTCATGGTTCACACAGCTTTAGGCCAAAAGAATTCAAGGCCTTTTCAAGGACGTCTTTAGCACATAACATCAATTTTCAAGCACTTGATCTTGTTGCTCGGATAGTCAAGTGGACCATAATTATAAGCTGTCAAAACATAGTTTGACAGTTTATGTCCACCTCCGCTCAAAATAAATCAAAATAGCAGAGGTATTGCTGTTTACTGGGAGTGGAAAAACACCTTCAAAGAGTGGCATTTTTGACAGAGTGACACCTACTGATAGGATGGCACAAAATTTATCACTTTTATGGTGCACGTCTTGAAATAATTCATCTTGCTTTTCTGCAATTGATAAGTTGAGCAAATAATTGCACCTTAAGTTAAATCCATTGCTCACCTGATTTGTTCAAAAATTTCAGGCCTAGTAGCTTCCCTGGTTTCCATCCTTCCCTTCATAGCAACAAAGATTGAATGTGTTTTGTCATCTGTACCGTGTTTAGCTGATTTCTCAGCAGCACCTGAAAGAATAAATGTAACCATTATTGGACGTGTTGTTTCTCAACATTTCCACACCACGCATAATTTGCTGAGGTTGAAATCTTAAATTGATTTATGTACTAAATAATAAATTATTGATTAACAATAACTTTACACAGTACAATGACGGCAAACTGCAACTTACGTTGTAAGCAGTCAGCATTCAACAAATCCTTACATCTCTCATGGCACTTGACTCCACATTCTGAAATCCAAAATTTGTTTTTAACGTAAAGTATGACTTTCATCACTTCTTTTATAGTGATTGAATTTCTCTGACTAACCGACTGACTGCCTGCCTGCCTGCCTGCCTGCCTGCCTGACGGACAGACAGACTGACTGACCCACTGACCAACAGACCAACAAACTGACCGACTAACTGGCTAACTGACTGACTGACCAACCCACTGATTGACTGACTGACCGACTAACAGACTGATTAACTGACAGGTGAATAGAGGGGGTAAGTTTCGAAAGAAACTGTGGTGCTGCGTCGGTGGGAAGTATAACAATATAATTTGGTTTTATCAACTGGGTTGATAATGTGAATTGACCACCGTAAAGAGATTCAAGAGCTGACGTTTTGAGCGTTAGCCCTTTGTCTGAGCGAATTTGCCATTCACTCTGACGAAGGGCTAACACTTGAAATGTCAGCTCTTGAATCTCTTTACTGTGGCCAATTCACATTATCAACCCAGTTGATAAAACCAAATTATATGATTAACTGACAAACTGACTGACTGATTGACTGACCGACTGACTGACTGACTGCCTGTCTGACGGACAGACAGACTGACTGACCCACTGACCAACAGACCAACCAACTGATTGACTGACTGACCGACTAACAGACTGATTAACTGACAAACTGACTGACTGACCGACTGATTGACTGACTGACCGACTAACAGACTGATTAACTGACAAACTGACTGACTGGCTGGCTGACTGACTGACGAACAGACTGATTAACTGACAAACTGACTGACTGAATGATTGACAGGCTTACTGACTGACGGACCTGTAGACAGACAGTCAGACAACATGACAAGCTGGTTGGCTGGCTGTATGGTTGACAGACTGATGGACTACTGACTGTCAGACTTACTGATGGACGGACAGACAGATGGATGAGCTAGCTGACAGACAGACTGACTGATTGACTGACTGACTGACTGATGAACAAAAAGGCAGATGTCTGAACAAATTACCAAATAGAATTAATGAACACAGGAACAGAGGAATGGACTGACAAACAGATGGATTAATTTCAAGACTGGGACCAAAATGGCAAATGATTAAAATGTTCAAACCTCTCCTTATAGCACAGAATATTTTAATGCACATGTCAAAACATGCATACTTTGATCTGTTCCATTGGTGCCCATTTAATTCTCTTCAACGTAACATAACTTATAGCCTTATATTCCTGACCAAGTGATTGAAGAACTGGATTAGCTGATTGACTGAAATATTAGGTAAACTGATTTGCTGATTGGCGAAGTATCGAGATTGCTTGTCAATAGTACTGTTCACTAACCAGCAAGCTATACCTGTTGGACACATTGCCTAGCTGACTGAGCTTGCTGACTCGCTAACCAGGCACTCACCTTTGCATTTCAGACCCTGTCTAGCCAGACCCCAAAGAAGGCCTTCACACTCATAGCAATAGGCTGGGACTTGAGTTGACCAGATCTCAAATCTGTGAGGTGTGGTACCTTAACAAAACAATAACATAATTTCATTTGTTTTGTCTGTAATGCAAATCTAATAATAATCATTATGGTAAAGCATGTAGGATGAAGTGGAGTCCAATTCAGTCTACGATCAGACAACCATGGATCAGGAGTCTGATTTGTTTAATCATGATGATTATATGCATAGAGAATTGGACGGCATAAGGTCCTGTTACCAATTAACCAGAACTATAACAAAATTTGTCAACCATGACCAAATAAAAACACAACAGCTGAGGTTTTGACTGTGCATGACAATGATGAGAAACCAAAGAAAGCACATGTACTGTCCAATTACAAGAATTGTGACATAACCTGTGCTATTTGGTTAAAATCTGTCCTTCTGATGACCAATCAGATTTTAAAATTTTGTTACAGTTTGGATTAAGAACTGAAAGTGAATACAACATTCACAACAGTATGACATCACAAATTACATTACTCAGACAAAGCAATAAATAAGTAACATTATTCACCTGATATGGGATAAATAAGTGCCTGGAGAGTCTTCTTATAAACATGAAGCTTCTGAAAAATAAATTAAATTAAAAAATAAGCAGAATAACTGAAATTAAAGTAGACAACATTTTCTACCAGTTTCTATTCAAACAATAGAGTGTTTCTGTCGAGGAACTATCGGCTGAGTAAAGAGTAAAGAGTACATCGCACCATTGTATTACATGCAGTACAAGCCAATTCCACATCACCTATTTTTATATAAGATTTTTATTAAAACTAAAATGTAACAAATAACAAATATATCGCACCATTGTATTGCGAGCAGTACTAGCCATACTACTGTTAATTAACTAGGATTTTTTTTGTATTGACAATGCCTAATATTATTGTGAATGTAGTAATGTAGTAACGTAGCAATGTAGTAATGTAGTAATGTAGTAACGTAGCAATGTAGTAATGTAGTAATGTAGTAACGTAGCAATGTAGTAATGTAGTAATGTAGTAATGTAGTAATGTAGTAATGTAGTAATGTAGTAATGTAGTAACGTAGTAATGTAGTAATGTAGTAACGTAGTAATGTAGTAATGTAGTAATGCAGTAATGTAGTAACATAGTAATGTAGTAATGTAGTAATGTAGTAACGTAGCAATGTAGTAATGTAGTAATGTAGTAACGTAGCAATGTAGTAATGTAGTAATGTAGTAACATAGTAATGTAGTAATGTAGTAATGTAGTAATGTAGTAATGTAGTAATGTAGTAACGTAGTAATGTAGTAATGTAGTAATGTAGTAACATAGTAATGTAGTAATGTAGTAATGTAGTAACGTAGCAATGTAGTAATGTAGTAATGTAGTAACGTAGTAATGTAGTAATGTAGTAATGTAGTAATGTAGTAATGTAGTAACGTAGTAATGTAGTAATGTAGTAATGTAGTAATGTAGTAACGTAGCAATGTAGTAATGTAGTAACGTAGTAACGTAGTAATGTAGTAACGTAGTAACGTAGTAATGTAGTAACGTAGCAATGTAGTAATGTAGTAATGTAGTAATGTAGTAACGTAGTAACGTAGTAATGTAGTAACGTAGTAATGTAGTAACGTAGTAATGTAGTAATGTAGTAACGTAGTAATGTAGTAAGTAGTAACGTAGTAATGTAGTAATGTAGTAATGTAGTAAAGTAGTAACGTAGTAACGTAGTAATGTAGTAACGTAGTAACGTAGTAATGTAGTAATGTAGTAATGTAGTAATGTAGTAATGTAGTAACGTAGTAATGTAGTAAAGTAGTAATGTAGTAATGTAGTAACGTAGTAATGTAGTAACGTAGTAATGTAGTAACGTAGTAATGTAGTAATGTAGTAATGAAGTAATGCAGTAATGTAGTAACGTAGTAACGTAGTAATGTAGTAATGAAGTAATGTAGTAATGCAGTAACGTAGTAACGTAGTAATGTAGTAATGAAGTAATGTAGTAATGCAGTAATGTAGTAACGTAGTAATATAGTAATGAAGTAATGTAGTAATGCAGTAATGTAGTAACGTAGTAATGTAGTAATGTAGTAACGTAGTAACGTAGTAACGTAGTAATGTAGTAATGTAGTAATGTAGTAACGTAGTAATGTAGTAATGTAGTAACGTAGTAATGTAGTAATGTAGTAATGTAGTAATGTAGTAATGTAGTAACGTAGTAATGTAGTAATGTAGTAATGTAGTAATGTAGTAACGTAGCAATGTAGTAATGTAGTAACGTAGTAACGTAGTAATGTAGTAACGTAGTAACGTAGTAATGTAGTAACGTAGCAATGTAGTAATGTAGTAATGTAGTAATGTAGTAACGTAGTAACGTAGTAATGTAGTAACGTAGTAATGTAGTAACGTAGTAATGTAGTAATGTAGTAACGTAGTAATGTAGTAAGTAGTAACGTAGTAATGTAGTAATGTAGTAATGTAGTAAAGTAGTAACGTAGTAACGTAGTAATGTAGTAACGTAGTAACGTAGTAATGTAGTAATGTAGTAATGTAGTAATGTAGTAATGTAGTAACGTAGTAATGTAGTAAAGTAGTAATGTAGTAATGTAGTAACGTAGTAATGTAGTAACGTAGTAATGTAGTAACGTAGTAATGTAGTAATGTAGTAATGAAGTAATGCAGTAATGTAGTAACGTAGTAACGTAGTAATGTAGTAATGAAGTAATGTAGTAATGCAGTAACGTAGTAACGTAGTAATGTAGTAATGAAGTAATGTAGTAATGCAGTAATGTAGTAACGTAGTAATATAGTAATGAAGTAATGTAGTAATGCAGTAATGTAGTAACGTAGTAATGTAGTAATGTAGTAACGTAGTAACGTAGTAACGTAGTAATGTAGTAATGTAGTAATGTAGTAACGTAGTAATGTAGTAATGTAGTAACGTAGTAATGTAGTAATGTAGTAATGAAGTAATGTAGTAATGCAGTAATGTAGTAACGTAGTAATGTAGTAATGTAGTAATGAAGTAATGTAGTAATGCAGTAATGTAGTAACGTAGTAACGTAGTAATGTAGTAATGTAGTAATGTAGTAATGTAGTAACGTAGTAATGTAGTAACGTAGTAACGTAGTAATGTAGTAATGTAGTAACGTAGTAATGTAGTAACATAGTAATGTAGTAATATAGTAACGTAGTAATGTAGTAATGTAGTAACGTAGTAATGTAGTAATGTAGTAATGTAGTAACGTAGTAATGTAGTAATGCAGTAATGTAGTAATGTAGTTACGTAGTAATGTAGTAATGTAGTAATGTAGTAATGTAGTAACATAGTAATGTAGTAATGTAGTAATGTAGTAATGTAGTAACGTAGTAATGTAGTAATGTAGTAATGAAGTAATGCAGTAATGTAATAATGTAGTAATGTAGTAATAATAATAATAATAATAAAATTAAATTAAAAAAATATGATAGATGCCCTGCAGAAATTTGATGCTCTCAAAGCAAATATTTGCCCAAGAAATGAAGCTTCCAGGGCAAATATGCTAGTTTTAAGGAGATCAAATTTCCAAGGGGAAACTATCAATGAAACCGATAGTTCCGAGACAGAAACACTCTATTGTCTTTATTGTTCACCACTAAATTTTCTTCCGGGTGCGCACATTCACAAACTAGCATCTCAAGTTTTTCCCTGCAATCCGAAATGTACAAATAAACAAAAATCAGGTCAATCAAGTAGCGTTTGAATGCTTTTTTTTTTAACCAAAAGCCTGCTTGTTAACAAAAAATTTTCACGGACGGGCACTATTCATCCGGGTATTTTCCTCGGACGTGCACTATGTGCTGATAGTGCCCTCTGTGGATGAACACTATCGCGTCACGTATTTAATTTAGACCAGTGAGAATCTGAGAAAATTTAGTGGTGAACTATTATAAAAAACAAGTCCTATGGAAACAAAGACTTTTAGCACAAGCATTCTAACTTTTAGTTAGTATTTTCCGAATATAAAATATATCTTAATCCATTGATAAAATAACCAACACATTACCATTAGTTAGTTATTATCAATAATAACGCAATACCAAGATCTTCAACATAGTGAGCATGAAAACATACCAGCTCCTCATCATTCAAATGTGCTCTTTGTGACATCATCATGTGAGGCTTTCTAATCTGTTTTGAGTTTGGTTTAGGCTGCTGCAATTCACATAAAAGAGAGAACCAGATAAGCTGTTTGGGAGCAATGCACCATAATTATAATCCTGGTCACCCTCCCTACTCCTCCACAAAATAAGCCCAATGTCCTCCACCCTCCCCTCCCCCCTCCCTCACCCACATGTGAAATGCAAAGAATAACATGTCAGATAGCAATTCTTGCAAGGTGTCACATGACTGACAGAGTACGCTCCAAGGAACAACAGAGAACAAACAACAGACTGAAACAATTCTGCTGGCATCGTAAACAATAGCAGCTGCTACACAAGAAGAAGGGCAGAGCTGTGACACTACTGCCAGTTACAAGCTCACGAAAGGTAACGAGAGAAAACATCTTCTGTCCAGCCCATTAACTTCTGTCCAGCCCATTAGCTTGGAGTATCCACGGGCTTCCACTTTTGGCAGCCAGTTCCTAGACCTAGCACCGCTCCCTTGTCTGGCAAATCCCTGCATCCCAGCCATGAGCCCCACGCCAGGCATCCAGGCATCCGTCACACAGCTGAAATGCCCAGCACAAGATGGCCGACGAAGCTTCCCGACGAATGCTGCTGTGTGACTGAATGAACCATGTGAGCCTGTGAGCCCAGGATGTAGACCTCTGACCGCTACCGCTCATCTTCCACAAATGCATGTCCCTGGTCCGCAAAAGCTAAATATGCCAAGAAGCTTTTGGGCAAATTTATACAGTTATTTATTTTAAATTACTCCACAATTTGTTCTTTCTTTTTTTTCTTGTAATTTTTCTCAGAACCCTTCTGTAAACCACAAATTGTTCTGATGTTAGCATCTTCATTAAAAATTAATACTACTAGAGTGTACTACTAATCAAAAGTAAAAAATCCAAGATTGGATTCTTAATTCCAAAATGGATTTTGCATTTCTTTATTAAACCCTTGCCCAGAGTGGATCCTTCGGTTCCTTTGATGCACAACGAACCAAGTGATCTTGGATTAATCTGTTTAATAAAGAAACGCAAAATCCGTTTTCAGATTTAACAATCTACACTGTTGAGAGATGAGAGTCTTGGCTCAAGTGATGAAAGTCTTGGCTCAAGAGACGAGTCTCAGCTCAAGAGACAGAGGCTTGGCTTGAGAAACGAGTCTCAGCTCATGATCAAGGGATGAGAGGCTTGGCTTGAGAAACAAGTTTCAACTCAAGAGATGAGAGTCTTGGCTCAAGAGACGAGAGGCGGGGCTTGAGAGACGAGTCTCAGCTCAAGAGATGAGAGTCTTGCCTCAAAAGACAAGTCTCAGCTCAAGAGACGAAAGGCTTGGCTCGAGAGATGAGTCTCAGCTCAAGAGAAGATTGGCTTGGCTTGAGAGACGAGTCTCAGCTCAAGAGACAAGAGGCCTGGCTTGGGAGACGAATCTCAGCTCAAGAGACAAGAGGCTTGGCTTGCGAGACACGTCTCAGCTCAAGAGGCAAGAGGGGGGCTTGGCTTGAGAGACGAGTCAGCTCAAGAGACGAGAGGCTTGGCTTGAGAGACGAGTCTCAACTCAAGAGATGAGAGGCTTGGCTTGAGGGAAGAGTCTCATCTCAAGAGACGAGAGGCTTGGCTTGAGGGAAGAGTCTCAGCTCAAGAGATGAGAGGCTTGGCTCGAGAGATGAGTCTCAGTTTGAGAGATGAGAGTCTCAGCTTGAGAGACGAGAATCTTGGCTAGAGAGATGTTGCAAGGGCCTTCAAAACCTGAAACTAGTACAGGTATATTGGAAGATACCAAAAAACTGCTGTAAACTGTAATTGTAGAGATTTATAAATAGAATGGAAACTTTAAAATGACTTACAATGGGAATTGATGGTCTTCTTTTCCTTATAAGAGAACCAGAATTTGCAGAGTTGAGAAGTGCTTTAGTTTTTTCATTCCTGAAAAAATATGAACAAAAAATCAATTGAAATCGCTTTTCAATGACACATATAACATTTCAGTACCAATTACTGATACTTAAACAATATACTCTTTTCTTTTTCATTTCACCAAGAGCTCTCAATATTAAAATGTTGCAAATAAAACTACTTGAGAGTCTGAATGAAGACTGCTGCTTTATATTTTCCTTTGCAAGAAAATGTTAATTTTAAAAGTTGTATCACTCAGCCAATGTGGTTAAGATCAAAACAATTCAGTCAAGCATTCTTTCCTAATATTGAAGCAACAAATTACTTAATGGAAGGTTAATTTCTATTTCTTGTTTCAATTATGTTCTTGGACTAATATAATTTGACTGGAATTAATGACTAATATTGATTGGAATTAATGCCTGGCTTAAGACAACAGTAATCAAGGAATTTTTCTGGCATTAACAAATTTATCTCAGTAGTGATTAAATATCAATGGCCAACTGTCAAACACAACATTTTCTTCTGACATTCTGTTCACTACTTGCTTTCCTTGACTCTAGCAGCATCAAAACAAGTCAAAGAAAAGGAAGGAAGTTGAAAAGGCCAGCAAAGAAGAGATGAGTATCAGATTAATTACATTAAATGTCTTTAATCCAGCTCATTATTAGTAATAATAATAATATTAGTTTAGTAGTATATGCATTTAGTGAATATTGCCTTATGCACCAGAATGGCCATGCTAGATGCTATATTTATCCAATCAAAATTTAGAGTTTGTAACAAGAGTCATTTTCATCATCATCATCTCCGAGCTTGACCCCAAGGAGGGGAAATGGACTGGAGAGTATTGCATTTAACAATGGAATATTCAAACCAAAACAATTAAATGAAATTACATTTTACGCTAAGGAATTCATTACTTCAACTCTGATAACTGGCAAGTAAAGTGTAACATTTCTGAGCATCATAATGAAATCTTAAACATCAAGTTTTGGTGGATTTATTAATTGTGGGTGCATAACGTGTGCAATTCTTGCTCAGGGGCGAATTTTTTTTTGGTTTTGTCGGTGACCAGGGTATGATATATCGGCTAATTAAAAGTTAATCAGCACTAATTAAAAGTCAATTGATCAACATTTCCAATAATAACAACAAAGCCCGAAAAACCTTTCATGCCTGCACAAGATATACATGTAAACAAAACACTTGACCTTATGATTCACATCCTAGTATTGTATGTCATATATCAGGTCCATGCAGTTTAATTAAATGTGTAGATTTTTGTGTTTTGATTATTTATCACTTTGGCAAGGTTTTAACTGAAGCTATACTTTTTCAACTGACAAATAGCCTGCAGTTTTAGCTTTCCAAAAACGTTTCTTGTTTAAGGTAAAACATCACCTAAGTAAAGTACAGACAGAAATGTAATCACCAGTACAATACGTACAAGAAACGTTAAAACAATACTATTATTACTTATTGTTAATAATAAATATTAATACCAGGATGATTTCCGCATGGTTCCTGGAGATACTCTGAACCCTCCCTTTCGTCGTAGGGGACCATTTTTGTCCGGGCTGTCATCGTCATCATCATCATCAGTTTCATTGCCTTCTCCTGGTTTCTTTAACGTTGCTTCCATTTTCTGTGGATCTCTTTGTTCAGTGATGACTACATCTTCATCAAAGATTTCAGCTCCCTCTTCAACCTAGGAATATATAAATATCACATCGACATTTATACAAAATTAGTTAAAATTTATACAAAATTACTTACTAGTTAAATTACTTTTCTATGCTAAGAATGTTTCCATTGAACATTTGAGCCATAAAGGCAATTAAAACAAAGTTGCCAAAAATCTCACAGCTTTAGTAACATTTTGAATGCAGTTAAAAAGAACCTATCAAGACTTTAGCTCTTAGGCTGACCTGGGAGAGAAAATTGAATTTGAGGTTATTCATAAACAAGTTATTTTAATTAAAATGAATGTTTCAGGTCAGTTCAAAACAAAACATGTTTTAAGCATTTTTACAAGGTTTGAGTTTAACATTCTAGAGAATGCTTAAGAATTTAATTGCAGGGTCACTTCTAAAGAGAACTCAAATTGGATTAATGTAAGATATTTTAAATAGTATTCTGAATGCTACTGCTAAAAAATGTCATCATGCTATGATAAGCAGATTTTAAGAAATTTTTTTTCAACTTATATTATTCTGTATATACCAGCAAGTAACATACTAATCTACCAGTTGATGCAAAAACTGTTTCCAAACAAAAACACAAAGATGAAAATTCAGACTGAGAGGTGAGTTAAAATAGGCAAAATAATATGTTAGCAATGGGAAGTTTCAACTCACTTTTCACCCTCGCCATCTATCACAGCGTTTCTGACCCTTTTACTGGTACTTAAGGACGTTTGCGCAAACATTTCCTAACATTGATTTTTTTCTGAGACTTTTAACACTGTAAGACAATGAGTTACTAATGTCATAAAAATTAATGTAAAAAAAATGGGAGTCACCGACTTTGTTTTGGAGATATCATGCTCCGAAGAACACCCTAAATCTGAAAAATCACGTTTCGTTATCAAATTTGGCTACAGTTTCTTTAAACCCAAAAATATTGCAATTTAATCTCTTAAGTGAACCTGTCTCTGCCAAATGTTGTTTAAGTGGACCCATTAAGTGAATTAAATCATTACATTTAGCGACCACATTTCCGCTCGCCTAGCAACTGCATGATGACATGATTCCATGCGCAGTAACGATGCGCACAAACAATTGGTGTGAACATCCTTAAATTATATATTCAATTTTGGGCAAAATTTGTAAAGATCTTTTGCAAGTTGTTATAAAACCTAGCTGTGACTCAATCAAAGACTTGTAAGACAAGAAATTGTATTTTTAGAAGAAAGCAAGAAATTTGACTCCCCCTAGGAGAGTTTGGAATTACAGTTGTGATCTGTTATGAAAAAAGCATGAATGGTCTCACAGTCTTGAAATTAAAGATTTGCCACCCCTAAAATACCATAAATTCTTAGAATACACATACCACAGGTAGACAAAAAAGTAAAACTTTATTCAAGTTTTTGGCAGTATTTGAATACCATAATCTTATGATAAACCATAAAAGCTATGATTAAGCTGAGAACTCCTGACTGCTTGCTGCCTTGTGCAGCTACCTCACATACCGGGGAGACTCCCCTGTAAAATGACAGGGGCGCACATCGTACCTTTTAGGGGGTAAAATTGATGGACTGGTGTTGCTTAGGGTACTTTAACCTAAAATTACCACCGCTAGGGTTGTCGCATTACCTTTTAGGGTATTGAGCCAGGAAATGACAGGAACTGTGTGTGACGCTGATTTTTATTAGAAATTTTCATTTCTGTGTTACCTTTTAGGGTTGAAAATTTCACTACTTGAGATTCTAGTACCTTCTAGGGGTTCTTTTCAAAATTTCCGACAAGCACCCCAGTCATTTTTATAGCGGAGTCCCCCCTGGGCCTACCATTCTGTTTACCTGTCTGTCTAACAGAATTCTCCGATGCAATTTTGCCATTGTATTTTCTGTTTCTTTAGGTTTGTCCTTAAATATAGCAGTTCTGTAGAGTCCCTATCTGACCAGCTTAAACTTAAATCTAAAGGCTCTTCGCTTATTACTCTTCAAACAACCACCAACTATACAGGTACCGGTACCTGACTGAAACAGACAAAATCACTCTCCCCCTTCACATTCAAAGAATTATTTACCTCTAGTTTGAACAGATTCTTGTTATTCTTGTTGACATAAAAATTAATTGGAACAATGTGTCTTACCTCCACACTCGACTCAAATTCCTCCAAGTAATAGTCTGTAATTTCCTCTTCTCCTTGCTGACTCTCAGGCAAAACAGAAGTGTGTAACATGCTCTCTTCCTCCACATCTTCTGCCAGTTCTTCACGGATGTCATCAGAGGTGCGTCCACCAGGATCAAAATGTTCTGTGTAATTGATCATCAGTCTGTCTCTATCGGCTTCACTGTCACTGAACCGTCCATCAGCAATGTCATCAGAGTCTTGGTCATTCATTTCTTGGTCTGAGTCCAAGTACGGATTGTAGAGGGCTGCATCACTTGTGTAAGCACTGTCTATTTCATCATTCACTGACCACAAAAAAGAACAAAAGATCTTTTAAACGTTACCCTTCACGTAACAGTTACTCCAAATCAGTTTTACCTAAACAGCTCTCGCCTAAAGACCTGCAACACTTTGCTGAAAATGAACTACTTATAAACACAAGTCCCCTGCAATAAGAAATGCCAAATCTACCTGGCCTAATGCAGAAGGAGGACTCATAAGGGGGAAAGCTGATTAAGAATTGGCAAAAAAATAGGTAAACTTATACAGAGGGCAAATAGCACAATAGAGATATTTGCACCCACAGACAGGGAACTCCTTGGGCTTACAGAAAGAGAAATAATTTCCAGCTTGACCTATTTGCAAGCAATTCGGAAATTTTGCCTGCCCAGGGTAGTTGCATGCTTGCTTGTCAAATTAAGAGACATTGCTCATCATGTATATAGTGAGAATGAAAGAAATTCTTGCCCAGCAGGAATTTTTCCAAAAAGACTACTTTCAATGCCATCGAAATTATGAAATTGTGTAGTGAAACAAAATCTTATTGCATTGCTGCAAGCTGTATTAGTGGAAGTCTGTAGTTTCACAACGATTTCTTTCATTTAGACAAGCTTCTTGTTTTATTGTATACTTAAAGTCCCGTATGCAAACAAGAACAAGGGTGTGGCTGACTAGGGTTCGTTCAAAACAGAAAGAATCTTAACTTACTGTTCTTTATATCCCTGTCTCTTTGCACTTTCCTGGATTGCTCCTTCAAAACTTCCATTTCCTGATTCATAATGGTATAAAATGAGTCCAGCTTATTTTGGAGCGCTATTGCCTCTTCTTCAGAAAGCCCTTCAGAAATGAGAAGAAACACGATGTTTATTTCACTGCATTTCTCAACAAATAACAACACGTAAACTGTGGCCTTGGACTAAAGGAATAGCAGGTATTTGTAGGATTGGACATCAATCTCTGAATATGCCTGGAGGGGTACAAAAAACTGTACAGGGCAGTATTAGAGCTGGTGAATGAGTTGTGCAGAATTTTAGTAACTTTTTTCTCAATTTTTTAGCAAAAATTTTTTTTGCTATTTTTTTAGTACCAGTCTCAAGATAAGCAACCTCAGAGCTTGAATCCTTGGGAGATCATGCAGGGACCCAGGCCCCCATGCAGCATAAGCACTAAATCCAGCTAATCTAGAGCGGGTCAATAAATTAACCCCTATTACCGTCTGTTCTGTTTCCCATACCTGATGGCAGTTCAAACCGAGTATCCACAAGTAGCAGGTGACCTGATGGTACCAGGCCCTTGGATGATTCATTGCTAAGCTGTACCCATGCACCACTCCCCTCAGCATTTGAATGATGGATCTGCATCAGCGGAATCCACGCACAACCTAGCAGGTTGTCCTTGAAGAATCCTTTCTCCCACAGTTGGAAACACAGTGTCTGGTCCAGGCGGCTGGTCTCGCTGTGTGACACCAAAATACAAGATGCACTCTCAATTAAAAAAAATATGTTCTGTCAATTCTCTCTTAAAGGACACCTCTTAAGATGGACACCTTCTAAGACGGACAACTGGTGTTGGACCCCCTGCACCATTTCCCAGCCATTTTACAATATATAAACTGTCTATAGGCTGGACATCTTGCTATAAGACAAACAACTGGTACTTGTCCGGATGGCATCTGCCTTTGAGAGAGTTAACTGTGTATAATTTTTCAAAGGGGCGATAACGCTAACCACTGGATTATCCAGTGGATAGCGTAGTTTGTATTGTCAACACTTATCCACTGGATAGTGTTATCCACTCTTTGAACAACCAGGGTCTGAACTTCAAACAAAAGTGAGATTCCGATATTCTGGCTGCAGGGTCTCACTATTGTTCAAACCTCAGACATTCTGTGGTCCAACATCAAAGCCTTCATTGTTATTATGGAGAATGGGTGAACAATACTGTTTAAAAAGATTGAGTTATTAATAATTATTGAGATCCTAGACACTTATCACTCTGATAAGTGTGAAACAGAACTGGATAGGTTTAGGATTCTTGATAAATTACAGTGGAATCTCTCCAGATGCCCTCAAAATGAGAAAAATGATTGTAATTGGAGCTAGCCACTTATGAGAAAGCTGGTTCTCATACTCTGGCAAAAATGAATGTTTTATTGTCGTTTTCAATATGCCACAATGATGGAGATAACTGACAGGGTATACAGTACTGGCTAGAGCAGCAGTAATAACCTGCATTTTTTGCAGCGGAAGAAAGGAAAAATAGCAAAAAATAAAAATGCCTGATTGTAGGTACAATAGTAAGAAGAATGGGATTTCCTTTTGCGTCTGCTAAATCATAACTGTCTGCAGCTGCTTATGGGAATGTCCCTTACATCTAAATACTGTGTTTATACGGGAGCTCAAATAAATTTTTGTGAAGATTGTCATAAGTAGAGCTGTCTGCTGATACTATATGAATATCCATTAAGGGAGCTATCACTGTATCAGTAATGCAAAGATTTTAAGCCTGAATTTTCAATGGTCAGAGTCAGAAGTGAAATCGTAAGAACGCGTATGACCTGGTGAAAATGGAAAATCGGAGTCGTAAGCGCAGTCACAAGTATGAAGGAATCGGGGTTGGAAGAAACATTTCCATTTTCTACCAATTCTACTTAATTTGACTCTGTCACTTACGATCTAGTGAAAACTAGATTGTCAGAGTCGTAAGCAGAAGCAGAAGAATAAACCAATCACATTGCTAGTTTCAGGCACTCTGAGTACTTCCTTTCTGCTTGTGACTCCAACAATCTAGTTTTCACTTGATCATAAGTGATGGAGTCATAAGCAGAACAGGAAACTCTACTTATGACTCTATCGATTCCATTTTCACTATATTAATACTTGCGACTTGGAGTGCTTAATAGTGACTCCAACTCCAACTCTGTCGCTTGTGAAAACCAGGCTTTCAAATACCAGTTCAAGTTATTTGCGTCAATTTAGCAACCACAGTGTACAAGCTCAGTGTAGCGCAAGTTGCGTAAATTTGTACGGAGACCAACTATTTAAAATAATTTTGATTTCAGTTTATTTATATCTGTTTGGTAAGGTTTTTCTTTATGGTTTCAGTCCTCCAGCCATCAGCTAATCTCAAACTCCACATTCACCCTTGGTACATGATTTCATAAGCTGGACGAACCCACTTTACAGGGCTGCCTCAGTTTGCTGAGATGTCTTTCAGCCCGTTGTTATTATGATTATGAAGTTTCAGGACCTGCATCAGTGGTAATTGGCAATACATTTTTGTGTTAACCGAGTAGGCTCGGTCATAATGGAAGTTGATCTTGTTGCATTATCAGATCTCAGCAAACTGAGCCAACCTGGCTCATGTAATCAAGCCCTTATTTTATGTGTATATATAACTCAACGTTTAGTCCCGATCAAACGGCACATGGTAGTCGATGACAGTTTGATCTCCCCAAACTATCATTAACTATCATGCGTATGGTCAAATGGGTAAAACTATGATCATCGACTACCGTGAAGATATAGAACCAGCTCAAAGTGAATGATACTTGATGATAGCCGATGATAGCGCATGATAGTTTGTGTTCAAATGCACTTGATAGCTGGAACTATCATCAACTATCCTGACTGTTTGATCAGGGCTTTAAACAATGAGAAAATAAAATCTTAATCATCACTTATTTTCAGGTAAAACTTTACTGGTAAAACTTGTGCATGTAGGATAATAACAACTCCTGTTTTATTTGCAATCAACTTACAATACAAATTCTTGATCCCATGTTGGAGATATTCCTTTGCCAACTTCAGTCTCCAGAGTGACATTTTGAAGAATCACACGAACAAATGAACTCAGTTTTTCTGAATTTATGAAATGAAACGAAAGAAATAAACTTACAGGCCTTTTCACGAATAAAAAAAAACAAAAACTCATGTATCACTCGAATTAAAACAGCGAAAATTAAAATTAATTAATATAAGATTTCAATAATTTTAGATTTACCAAATCAAACAAAAGCACGTGTAAACAAACACTGATTTGTTCCCTGCTGGAGCAGAAGTTAAAATCTAACAAGATTTATATTTCTAAAAATCTAACAAATCTTTCATACCAATTAATTTCAATTTCAATTTTTAAAATGTTCGCAAATGCATTAGAATGTTTGATCTGTGCATGTCGTTCTTCACGCATTGACAAGGACTAATTAATTGACTTCGTGCCGCCGGATTTTGCTTTTGGATAAATTGTACTCAAAACAAGGTGCGCAAGATAAAATGCCGAGGTAAAACGTTCAAAAGAGGAAGTGCCCTTTTTTCCTTGAACATTCTGGAGGCGGTAAGAAAGGGCCTTCGTACAATCTTTCAGTAGATTCCGCTTTCAAAATCGACCGCATTGCCGAATAAAAATATTTCACGGGCCCAAGTCAGCTAAATACATTATCTTACCAGAATGGCCTCTTAGCTTCCCTTTCTTGACTGCTCATTTCATTCATGGAATGTCATAAAGGTACATAAAAGAGAAAGAAAATAGCAACAGAGTTCAGATCATGTTTTCAGTGAACCAGCCGCCTAAATGGCTAAATCTAAGAGAGACCTGCCGAATTATTAGCTCGTTTGACTTACCAAGCACACACAAAATGGGCATGATTCAAACTTATCCTAATTTTCCGTACAAAGGTATTCCTTCCACAACGGTAAATCGCTGTTTTTGATTGCGATATACATCATTCCCAATCAACACAAATGAACTCGGTGAATTGAAATGAACAACCGACTTCCCCGACTTCTGTAAACTTTGACGTCACTCCTGGCCTGGAGGTCGATTAGTCACAGTCAGAAACTCTGGGGGTGGGGGAGGTGTTGGACAGACTGAAGTCAATTAATTTATTTCAACGTAACTTGGCAAATATCCTTTTAATTTCGCGTTAAAAAAATAGATTGTTACACGATATGTAGACAGAACAGCTGCTTTTCTTAAATGCTTTGGTCATGGCTTATACGGGCGAGTGAAAAATTGTTCCAAATCTTGCGCTGGGTGGAGACGGTCAATTGTAGCACAAGTATTAAAACAACTTCAGGAATGGAAAATTTTCACCAAACGTACAATATCAATATCAGTTCATCGGATTATATACAGTCTTATTCAACTAGGTAGGGTGAATGTGATGGCTGAATACTGATCAAATTACTTCTTTCAGAAAGGCTCAAGGTTCAAACACTTGTGTTAGCGTGTTAAACTTTCTTCATAATTAAACCTTAATTCCTGAAAAAAAAACATTGAATGTTCAAATTCTAGCGAAAAACGATATATTAGATCATGCTAAATGGCAGCTTTTCTTTTTCTTTCTTTTTTGCTTTTCCTGATTTTGGGGCTGGTCGGTCGGAAAAGAAAAAACAAAGACCCAAATCAAAAATAGTTGCAAAAAAAAAAGAGTCGAATGGCAAGGGGAAACGACGAGTAATGAGTTTGTTTAGATATTTTCCTCCCACACAGGCGGAAAGCCTCTCTTTAAAGTGCAACTAACCAAAAAATATTTTTTCGTTAAAATAAACCTCTGCACCAGTTCGAAACGCATTGCAGCTTTCGTTTCTCTTTTTTACTAAATGCGAACTATTTATAGCATTAAAAAGTTTCGAAAAACTGTACGTTATTTGGTTCACGACCGAGTCAGAGGGGGCGTGGGTCTATTCCTGGGTTGACGTCACAAACTGATTGAAGGGTGACACGTTTGCTTTTTAAAAGTGGAAATCTGTATGGGCAAAACAATGTCCATATTTCAGATTAAAAGTGAAAAAATGTTTGGTCACCACTCAATTTCTCAAATGTCGTCAAACTTAACAAGAATTACAACTGACGAAAGGAAAAGAGCTGAACTCGTTTTACGAAACACCTCAGATCGATGGACGTCATGAAATCCATGAATGTCCATTTTTATTTTGCTCAGAGTCGACCCTTTCCCCTCTATCTTCATTTCAAAAAGCTTTAGATTTAGATTCACCACTACTTTTAGATACTTTAATTTCCAACAAGAACCAAAAAAATGCTGAAATATACTGTAAGGAATGACAATGCAGTATTTGAAATCAAAATAGCTTTCTTTCTCACTTGCATGTCGCGAATTTTGGGCCAGAATACAGACTCATTAAAAAGTAGAAACCACAGTGCAACCATGACGAAACTTATATTAATTAGGTATTGATACATTTTCTGTGTTTACATAGCCTCATCCTAACACCAGGGAGTTTGGCAAACCCGAGACAGGGGTGCTTAATTTTGTACGCATGTGGCCCAGATTAATTTTTACCCCTAGGAGGTGCCACTTCTAAAATAACAATGGCACTAGCATGCCTATTTTCAAGTTATTAATTCAGAATTAAAAGTCATTTGCGTAAAAAATTGGTTTACAGCTCCCAACTTTTTAAAAGGTACCACGGCAATTTTACCAATCCATCAATTCCACCTTCTAAAATGTGCGAGGAGCATCCCGACCCCCGTCATTTTTATAGGGGAGTCTCTCCCGGGGTTTTCTTCTGCAGTTCCGCGGCGTTGGCCGGCGTTCACGCGCACTCTCCACAGAGATTGCTCTTCGTGCGCCCCACTGACGGCGAATCCTTGGAGGTGACTGCAAAGCTAAGAAGCCGGTATTGAAATACTACACGGAAATTAATCGGTTCTAATTTGAGTCTCCTTTTCTCACTTCCTACTTGATAAAGATCAATATCTTCTCTTTCCAAAACATGGGAGATTTGGTTTCTAGTCGGCCGTGAAGACCGTGAGGAAATAGAAGACGACTGCACGCATGAGGCCAAAAACGTTTCTTTTCTTTTTCTACTTTTTGTAAATATATTTTAGTCATTAAATTTTAATACATAAATAAGCACATAGGTAAATAAATAGATCATACTTTTTCCTTATATTTTTCATCCTTTTCTTCTTAATATAAAATAAGATTAGGGGTTGAAGATTGATAATGCATGCTGTTGCTACAATTAGTTGAAAAACTAGAAGTCATTAAAAAGATGTGTGTAGCTCAAACAGATACCAGTCTTGACAATGGTGACTGAAGACCAATATGCACACACAACGGCAGCGAAAGTACGACTCTATATATAATGAAAGTAATTTTAAGCTTTTATTGTATAAAACGCTCGACAGAAAAAATTCAAAAGTACATATCCTCACATTTACGACCCTGAATTGCATTGCTGCATTCGGAGCTTATCGGGCGATCATCCCTAATGGTCTGCACGCTTTTAAAACGTAAAAGGCTTCCCTCGCCTCCTTCCTGAACTACTGATAATATTATGAGATAGGAAGACTCTTTTCTGATTTCTTCGTCTATATAGAATTAATATGACAATTAACAGCAGAAATTTACATTTTCTAAAAATCAAAATTTAAAACCGCGACACAGGTGTATGGAAACCGGGAAACTGATATTACCTGTGTGCTCAATTTTGCCAGTTCAAACTGTAAAAATTTAAGGTCTGTTATGAAACTGAGCTCAAGTTTTAGCGGGCGTTTTTGGAGCAGTTACGGTTTTTAGCTCACCAAATCCATTTAAATACATTGAAAGCCCGTTTTTGCCTAATATAAGAAAACTGCGTGGTTTTTGTAACAGTACTGAAAAATTCAGGTATTAAACGCGTACAATACACGCGGAACAATGGTGGTATTTCATATTAAAAACTGTCACATCACTATGCACTGATTTTCGGGTTGAACTCCAGCAGTGGATGTAATGTAAGTTCAGCTGTCAGTGTCGTGAACCCGAGCTGAGTCGCAGGTTTCTAGCGTGTCGAGACAAGCTGTGCATAGAAAGTATGACAAGTATCGCGTTATTTAAAATGACTGTCCTTCAAAACTCCTCATCATCATCGACTATTGAACGTGGCCGGTCGGATTGAACTAAAATTCAGTAGCTCTTTCTTCTTTATTTCCCAGTGGTATTCGTTTTTTTTTTTCTTTTCGCTACTTTCTCTGCACCCAATACTCACACAAATCAGCCCCTGGTTTCAGCTATTTCGTGTGCGCGCAATCTAGCCGAATGAATTTACAAACCGAAAAATGAATTTTGAGGATCCGAAAGCTCAAACACAAAAGAACATTGAAATCGCATCTTCAGTACTTTTACATATGATTGTTAATCTTATTCAAGAGCAGTTAAAGGTATATTTATATACTTAGAAATAACACCTAACACTAGAGGAAAGTTAGTGTTTAATAGTGTAGTACAATGCAGTTGACTGAAAAAAGTAATTTTCAAAAATTTAATAGGGTGTCAACAATTCCAATCTCTTAATGTTTTCGAGCATAGCTAAAGCAGGCTGTCGTATTACTTACGGGGTTGCCAGAGAGTTATATAAATTGGATGCAGTTGGGAACAGTTTTGGCACGTAAGAAATCTTACCGCAAGAGCTATATCGAGTTTTCGTTAACAGGTAACGTACCTTTCCCCCGCACGCACAACGTTTCACGAAATGCTCCTTTTCCAAAAAGCAGATATGCATAATTCAAGCAAGCTTGTGGGATGTGATAAGATTCCATGTTAAGGCGATTTCAAAAGAGCTGCAGATCAAAAAGACGTTTGAAAATATAAATTGATTTTAATACGATTCTCATTTGTAAATCAGTTATTAGCCCGGAATAAAAATAAACAGTAGGATATCTCTAAGGAAAATAGCTCTAATCAGGAACTACAAAAACAAATTATTATAAGGACTATTCGATGTTATTATATAAAAGTAGCTTACTAAAGTGCGACTGACGAAAAGGGTAGACCGGGTAAACTGTAGGGAAATAAATCTTGCATTATCATGACTTATGTGATGAATTTAAGGTGAAGATTTTCCTCTCAGGAGTTCAGCCGCCAATTTGATTTGTTTATTAATATTCTAAACTACGTTTACCTTGTTGCATCGATCGAGTGTCCTTTTGTCCGTTCCTCAAATGTAAATTGTTAGTTGTTCAAATGCTTGAAATGGAGCGAAGCCGTTCAAGTAATGTAGGCAAATGAAGGCAAAAAGAAAACATCGGATTGAAGTCACGTACTTTCAAGTCATCTTCAAAATAGTACGCAAATGCTGTAGTAAGAGACTTTTCAATAAAAATATCCCATGCCGTAGATCGCCATGTTGAGTAATAATCAACGTCTGGTATTAACCAAAAAGAAGGCTTTGGGAGATAAATATGCGTATCAGACCTGTTCCTAGATATTGGTATTGATATTGAATAATATTGAACAGTGAGTGTAAATTTGCATATTTCCTTCTAGGCCTTCTACATGAAAGAGCATTTTTGATCAAACACTGTGATGACACTATTAACGCATAAGTTATTCTTCTGTCGCCTAACAACCGCACAAAAATTGGAATTTCTAAGCAGGTGAACAAATAATCGCGTCACAAAAATGTAAAATCAAATCAAATTAAAACACTGTAATACTTGAAAGATGAAGAAGTCAGCCGGACTTTTATTCGAATTCTCCATGCCATAATTTCTTTTTTTTTTTTCAGAAATTATTCTGTCAGTGGTCTAGGTTAAAATCTCACGCGCTGATAATGGTGTGGGAGTGCTAAATCTGTTCGCTATTTTCTGACGGCAATGTGTAGGAGTTTTCACGCATTTTATCCACACAAAAGATATAACGTGGGCATATATACTTTAGAACCACGTTTTATAAAATGACTATTGCTCAGCAGTTATGTACTGTAAAAGAGCTGGAAAAGCTGAATCGGGGTGGAAGGTTTAATTATTCAACTCACAGTTTCAATAACGCCATTTCGCAGCTGAAAAATTAAGGTTTATGTTTGTCTTATAGAGTTGTGAATTGATGTTTTAAAAATAGTAGCTACAACTTAAGTTGCGTCTATAATTTATAGCAGTGAGTATCTGTTACCACTGCAGTCTCTATTTTAACTCCAGCTGGCGCCCACGAAACTCGCGACTCGCGGATTTGCTGCTCGCCCCTCGAAAGTAGCACTCGCGAAATTTTCGCTTTCGTTACGGATTTTGGAGCAAAATATAGACTGCTCGCAGTCTATAATGGACGCTACTAATCAATACCTAATTTTTTGGCGGGGTTTTCAAATTTTGACTTGAGAACGGGATATAATAAACTTTCTTTTAAGTTATCTTTTCAAATTTTGTGTGAGATCGGTATTTTCCTTAAATTTAGGGTTAACTGCCTCCTCGCTCCGACGAAGGGCTAACGCTCGAAACGTCAGCTCTTGAATCTCTTTACGGTGGCCATTTGACATTATCAACCCAGTTGATAAAACCAAACTATATTGCCTCCTTAATAGCCGAATTACAACCTTTTTAAAAACTAGTCAAAACTCGGGAGGTGACAACTCTGCCTCGTCCCCACGGTCAAGGCGGTAAGGCGGGTTACTTTCCGTTCGCATCAGTCCCACAACGCCACGCGAACCGCGCAAAATCAATCCCAAAACACAAAGCGCACCTAGTATGACCAAAGAGCGACGCCTGGGGACGAGGTAGGTGACAACTGATGTGAAGGTATACCGCGCGGTCTTGGGAACAACAGATAAAAATAGCTTTAGCAACATGGCGCGAACTAAAAATAGATTAGATTTCAAATAATTGTCATGAGGCATGGGGATTCCTTTTCTTACTTAGTTTCTTGCTTTGCTATTACTTATTGCACTGGACAATCATATATCCAGCTTGGGCTACCTGCGAGGTTAGTGTTATAATGCTTACTGATACAATGCTGTTCGATTTTCGTGTTTAATGCAGAATTTGGTTGAAAGAGGCAATTTTCTTGCATCCAGTTGCGCGCTTGGTCACTTAGTTAAAGTTGTCATGTTGAGCGAGCAAATTTTCTTGGTGGCGCGAAAAAAAAAGCAGTCTAGAATTTCAGTCTAGTCGCGAAAGACACATCTCAAAACTTAAGTCTAGAATTTTGATTTCCTTCGTAAAACCAAATTCTGGCAGAATCCTCGCGGCTAAAATGACAACATTCATAATGAAAAGAACATAATCGTAGGGTCGTAACGAGGCATATTTTTTCATCACTAGTGCCGCCTATTTTTATTCAAAATTTTAATCCCTGATCCCGCAAAAAATTATTGATCCCACAAGATTCTATCACAACACTGCTGATCCCGATCCCACGGGTTGTGATCCCGTGGCTGCGATCCCTGATCCCACCCCTTCGTCCCCATTCTTCTCGCGGCCTGGCTCGCGGGTGCGAAAAACGCGCGAAAAAGGAAAAGCCTGGCCACACAGGCTAAAATGGCGGAGAAGTTTTACTGAGGATTCATTATGCCATTACAACCTTTTACCTTTGATAGAAAACCAGATATTCGACTTGTGGTTTACAAAGAAACGGTTTATAAGATAAAGGTAACTTGCAGGAAGTCGTCTGACCGAGAAAGCGTTGAAAAGTTGTGCTCGGAGGAGAAAAACATCAGGGATCTAGAGCGAGTTATCTGTGCTATACTGAACACACACGATCTTATACCTGTGCAGACAGACAACTTTGTCGTCTATCCTTACAAAAACCACTGGGAAACAAGCGACAGAGTGCTGTTTTCTCAGCATGGCCGTGCCCTTGACGCTCATCAGTATGCATTCACGTTTTACGTGGAAGTGAAAGAAGCAAGCAACAGTCAAACCACAAAGACAGGCCGAGTGCAGGAAAAACGCGTTGATGAAGGAGAAAAGCGTGGCAGTGTTGAAGAGAGAGTAGTAACTGAGTATGGACAAAAGAACCGCCATGATGTGGAAGAGAAAGATTTGAAGGAGTTTCTAAGATTACAAAAGTTAGCCAGTGAAGATGATGAGTCCACAGATGACACAGAGCACCGTGCTAGCACCTCAGGACTTCAAAAAGTTTTCAATGCATTGGTTTCCCCAGTCAGGTCATTCCTTGGGCACTAACTACTTGCATACTGGCACGTATGGCATGTACTAAAATCAGGAACACCGGAACACCCCGGAACACAGAACACCGGAATACCAGAAATACCGTAAAGTGCTAATAAATTTCAAAAAAAATGTATATAAAAATAAAATTCTGGTGTTCTGGCATGTTCCGTTGTTCCGTGTTTTGGTGTGTTCCCGTGCTCCTGGTTTTAGTACATGCCGGCATGTACAATGTACAAAATTGTAAATCTGCATAAATTACTGAATTAATATTTCAAGCAGTTTGTTACGAATGTACAGAAAATCAGAGATAATACAGACATTTGAGTTATTTAACACATTGTATTGTACATCATGTAATATAATTTGTTTTATATGTACATATTTGAAAGATGAGATTAAGATATTCTTGTTAAAGTTCCAGGAACATGATTAAATATACAGGTGAAATATCTTTCAGTGTTGTGAATTTCTTAAAATAGTTCATTCATTTTATCGCTAATCAACAGATCCAGACAACTTTTTCTAAGTTGCTGTTTTTAGCTTTGATTTCCTCTTATTACTTGTGCAAGAACATAAATGTCCTATTGCATATAAGCAATATTAAAGTGTGTAACATACAAGCCCTTTTTGAAGGCAAACACAAGTCAAAACAAATAAACTACTTATCCTAATATTGTTGCCACAAAGAAGGACACGTTGTGGCGGGCACATCGTCATGGTCACAAATGTCACCCTGTTTGCCTCTGTGCTTAACTTTGTAGTGAACACAAAATTTGTGTCAGTTCAAAAAATTTTTAGGTTTTTTGGAAACATTTTGGGGTAGTGCGGGACCTCGTATAAATCTATTTTTTCATTCATTCTCCTTGACAATAGACTTCAGGGCTTTTTTTAGGATTGTTCTCTATTGTTTCCACGCCCAATGGTATTGCCGCCTCAATGAGGTGCTACTTGACCCACATTTTGTGTTTGCAACAAAATGTTTCCCTGTTTGCTTGAACAAGGAAATACCATGAGCAGTAATGTGTCCTTGTTTGTCATGGCCTAACTTGTAAATCCAATGTTCACTATAAAAATAAGTGAAAGAATTGAACAGTGTTTCAGTGTCATCTTGGCACTATTATCAAGTAAAGAATGGAACAGAAAAGGTAATTTATACTAAAAGTAAAGGTGTAAAATAGAATGAATTTAAAATAAATGTTCTGCGTCTAATCCAATGAGGTGTTGTAAAACCATTCAATGGGCTAAACAAGTAGTTTTGCTTAAATTGAGCTTGACAGGGTGTAAAGACTTTGTTTATTCTTGCGGATCCACAGCATTTTGAAGATTGAGCAATCAAACTTTTCCTGGCATTTCTTTAGGATGGCTTTTCAAATTTTGAGCAACATTGCTGCATTGTAAAAGAAATTAAAAAATTTGGTCTTATCATATTCTGAAGATTTTCGAAGACATTATTTTCTCAGAAAATTACATGAAGGCCATAAGGCAAACAATTTCCAAAAAAATTATAGTTCAAAAGATTCCCTGCAGAGCCTTCGACGGGCGGCCTCATCATGTAAGCTTACTCGGAGCGTCTCCGTTTCGTCACCTATTTAATGACGTCACCTTTCCTAAAATGGTAGCAATAGAAATGTCGATTCGGAATTAGCAAAATGGCTGAAGCTACAGTTGAGAGAGCAAACGAAAGATTTTACTGCCATGAGTGCAACCGAGAAGTTTCTCTTAATTTACCAGTAAGTCCTATTTTTGTCATTTATTTTGAGTTAGGTTTCGACCCATTTTAGCCCTGCGATCGCGTGAAATATGTCATGAAGTGCCCTCAATTTATATCCTTTTTCGTTTCACTTTATCAGATAATTCGTCAATTTAGTCACCAAAATTACGTTGGTTTTGATCATGTGGGCTAGCTTATATTATCTCATAGTAACACTGTGTTCTATAGAGTTCGATTTAATGTTGGCAACCAACGATATAAAGTAAACGTTTTCACGACTTTGATATATAATTATGTCGTCACTGAACAGCTTCCGCCATGGCCAAATGAACCATAAAACCATGTTGTAAAATGTTTATTCCATCTGATTTCCTACCAGCGACTAGAATAAAAAAGTTTTACCCTATTATATATCCTAACCCTTAATGGTGGAAAAGGAAACTCTTGAGAATTACGGTGGCTTAATTGCCAAACGCAAGGCTTAGCTTACGTACTGCTATGGATGTCTGCAGTTCAATTGATGACATAACACGAGGCAATCGAAATCGTCCTGATTAGCATATGGTATGCGTTAGCACTTTTACATTTATGTTTAACTAACAAATACTTAAAATCATAGCTCAAATTTACCAAGCAGCGTTTAACAGAAAAAATTTTATTTTATTCTTTACAACTGTATATCCAAAAATAAAATGATTGTAATGAAATAGATTATAATTAGACATGAGTGTGGCATGTGACCTTTGCAGACATTTTCATCATGCAGAAAAAAGTCACAGACAATTTTGCAGTGTGGAGACCTGGGTTTTCAAGACATCATTTTCCCTTTGATCATTCTCCCACTGAAGTTAACTGGTGATAAATATTTAAAAATATTATTCTGTGAAATCGCGCAGAATATTGCCTGATACTTAGCTGATGAGGCCGTAGGCAATATTCCACAAGATTGAGCAGGATAATTGTTTTATTATTCAACAAATTTTCAACAAAGCACCTTTAAGAGCTAGAAAATTAGTAGTTATGTGGTTCCTTGCGAGATTTTAGGTGAATTATGGGTTACTTAATGTAGACCGCAGATTAGTAAAAATTAATTTTCAACCTCGGGATATTGATTTTCATGCTTTCCGATTGGTTCCCTCCATTACAGATCTGAGCCAATATCCTTAACTTGCCCAAATATGGTAAAACAATGAAAACAGTAAGGGCTGTGTTTACAACTTTGCTCGCTGCGAGAAGAAATGCTACAAAAGCGACTCAGAGTAATTAAATGTAAAAAGCACTTTCTAGTTAAGGCGAATAAACAATGTCTACTAAGAAGCACAAAGTTTGATGCTAAACATTTTAAAATCATATTAAAATGCTTATAAAATTACAAAAAAATGAGTAAAGTGGCATCAACATAGAGTTTCATCACGTGAAAAGTGGCGTGAACATAGAGTTTCATCACAAATTAGGCTTAAAATTCTGTTACGTTTGTTACCTTTTTCTTGGTCCAGCAGAACTAAGCTTTCAAACGAGCACAATACACAGTAACATGTTGAAGATGAAGTGCCAAATTTCTGTGACGGCCGATTATCTTTATCTTCAAAGATCGATGTCCCTCTCATTCTTTCTTGTCATTTACCTTTACAAGAAATGTAATGTTCAACTCCACAATTATTTTGGATCTTCTCGTTAACCAACATCATTTGCCTTGATTTTCCACGATTTGGATAACTTTAGAAGTGATTGAGTCTAGAATATTTACGAAGAAGATTTTTCAATCAATCACTTTGTTTAGGTCCAACTGAAATGTCCGCGCCATTAATAACATCAAAAAAACTGAACAAGTGTACTGTTTAAAAATTCCTACGAGTATAAAACAGTTATTCTTCTCGGACTTGCAGGATATCAGCTCATATCTGGTGCTTCCTCGAAGAATAACTGTTAAATATCTGTCAGCTGGAGTTGACGGATAATGAGAGCATAATGACCATTTATGGGCAACGTAACAATTTGTTGAATAATAAATATATGCAGCAGACTTGAATGAAGAGACTGTTATACAAAAAAGTTACATTTGACCAAATTTGTGCAGGGATAAACCTGGGTCTAGATACTGCATTGAAATCAGCTGTAAAGTGAGGTAATTATTATTCACAATGGTAATAGGACAGAGTGGAGTCCAATTTTGATCTGTAACCATATGTAACCATTAAGGGTAGCAAATTAAGCTATAGTTCAGGGGTATACCCAAAATATACAAGGAGTAAGATTTTTTTTTGAATGTTTCTTCGTTCTTAGTTTAGATGGTTTTGAATTGAAACAGTGACTTCCTCTAGGTCTATTACTATGATTTATGACATACCACAATCAATACCTTTCAAATGGTGTATTGTATGTGGTCTTTTAGTTACCGATTTACAAAACTGTCGTATTCCCCACGGGAGTGAAAGGGTTAAGCAGTAACTGGACTGAGTGGAGTGCAATCCAGTGCATGTAGTTGATGTACCAATGACATGCATGGGTTTCCATATTGGACAGTGGTACCGATGTGATCATCTGGTACATGTAAATTAGTGACAAATAACACAATGGAACCAACCAGAATTGAGAATATTCAGTAGACTTAAAATAGTTAATCTTAAAAAAAAGAAATTGTGTTTGCCACTGGTTGGTGAAGGCATTGATTATGTGAATTGAGAATACACCTCCGGCAGCCAAAGGCTACCAAAAGGAATCCTTATTAACTACAGATTCCGAGCAGTTGCTAAGGGATTGCAAGTGATTTGGAGCATTCTGTAATGTTAAATGGGGAAATACTACATTTATTTTGGGAAAACACCTGCTTTCAAAAAATATCATTGCATGTGCATAACTAGCGTCAGTCTAAAACCACATGTTAGAATTTTCAAATCCTCAAAACTCAGAGGAAAGAGGATAGTGTTCCATTTTGTTCACAAATCAGTGACAACAAAGAATGCAATCATTTGTATTCATCTGATGTTTACATGAAAAAGGCAATACTACTGATGAAATTCTGAAAACAAGATAAAGCGATTTTCCCCAAAACAATACAAGTCATGACATTGTGCTTGTCGACAATCTTTATCTATTGACACTAATTGGGAATGAAGTTTTCAGATCTATATAGCTTTTTGACTTTAGAGTTTTTTCTATTCTGGTCATGTTACGTTTGAAGGATGGAAAGCTTATTCATAGGAGGTCTGGTTTCCAAACCCTCCCTTAGCAACAATTTGGTAGTTAAGAAGGTCCGTCTTAATGCATTCATGTCAACTCTCCCGGATTATCCGAGAGTTTCCCGGATGCAGAATGAATCTCCCAGTCTTCCGTACGGGTCACCAAATCTCCCGGATGCAACAGATGCTTGAAATACGAGGTTTTACTCTATCTCTGTTTGATTTTGGGAGGACGTTTTGAAATATTTGACACATTTTTGTAGATGAATTGGCAGAGCTCTACTTTTATTTCCGTTTTAAAGACTGAGAAGAGGTATATTGACGCAAAATTGGCGGTCTCCCGGATTTCAGTTTTTTTCGGGTTGGCATCTCTGTTAATGGTAGAGAAGGACGAGGGGGCTTGTGGTTCCATTCTAATAGCTGCTGTTTTCAGAGAACAGCAAAATTTTCCCAGGTATTGAAGAAAATTACCCAACATCTGGACAAGAAAAATGAAATTCTTACTAGCAAATCCTCACGGAAACAAACGTAAATATATTTATACACTTTTACATTCTTTTAGGATTTCACTTGTTCCCAATGTCAGGGAGAATTTATCGAACAGTTAAGTGACAGGTAAGTTTGTTAACTAATTAGTTATGAGTCAGAGTAGTTAATGATAAAATTTGTATGCTTTGAATGGAATGGGGGAGTGTAAACTTAACATTCCTTCACAAGAAATTTTGTTGAAATATTTCTTTCAGTGCTGAAGAAGAAGAGAATTTTGAAGTTGAAAGAGATCCAGCTGTCCAGTTTGCAGAGGTATATATTATTTATTATTATATAAGCTGCAGTGCTTTGTAAGGATTCTCGCCCCTGAGAAATACGCGTGTAAAATTACGATAATTTTATCTGTGATGATATAAATTGCATGTATATGTCTTCATGTCCCCACCTCCCAGAGGATCTCTTTGCAGTTGCCCTTCAAAATACTTTGACTCTGTTGTTTGAGTTTCTCTTTTGTTTACTAGCTGGTTCAGAGAAGTTTGTTAGGACTGACGCCAGGTAACTTGTTATCTTGCTGTATTCCTCCTTGTAATTTGACGTAAAAGGGATAACTTGAGCTAAACTTTGAGTTTTGAACATTTAAATAATTATCATTTTACATTGTATTGTTAAATTCTTGAACTCCTGATTTTTCAGACCATTGTTCGCTTTCCTTAGAGGTTTGAAGAAAGTGGGATTCTAGGTTAGCTGTAGAATGTAGGTGCCATTGCCTGCAATATTAACGAGGTTTGGGGGAGGGGGGGTAAAGAGATCATGTAGGTTGGAGAGGAGAAACAGAAAGTTTGAGTAGGGCTGGGGTATAGAGATGAGAGGTAGTAGGGGGATAGATCACTTTTTATCAATTAAAAAAATACCTAGTTTGAATGAAATAACCTGCAGCTGTGTTCCAGATAAGGGAGGGGTCTCAGGTCAAAAACCAGACAAGGTCAGCTTCCTGACCCGACAAATAAATTGAAAACTTGTAATGATTTTGTGGGAACAATGGGAGTTTGACCCGTTGGAATTCCTTTGTTGTGAATTGCTTTAATGCTCTACTCAACGCTAACCACTCTCGATAAGGATTCACTCTCGAAGAATTTTCCACTACTCGCTCATTCGACTCAATCACTCTCGTGTACAAAAACTCTTATTGTCTCTGATCAGTTCCAGTAAAAAATTAACCGCGTCACACCCTTATTTAATATTACGTAATCACATTCTCGACACCTTGTTGGCACCTTGCCTCAAAAACTTAACTGGAACCTGCTGCAGACAATTTGGCCTGTAACATATACCGTATATCTAAGATGTGTTATGATAAAATTAACTGCAATCCGTATTTGATCACTATTTTTATCAGCTGACAAAACTATTATAATAAAAAACCCTTTTCCCCATATTGAACACAAAAAGGAGTGATGCATAGCATATGAGTGTACTGCAGAGTATTTCTGACCTGAGCACTCGCTAACTTGAGATGGCAACCCATGGTTGGACTCATAACTTTGTACAGAGTTAGAGGCACTTTTCAGCATTTTAGCAGACAAAAAACATCCACAGAATGATGTAGAAAACTTTCCAGACCTATAATTTCATCAAAACCACTTGGATACACATTTTCTTTGTTGTTCCATGTAGCTGACAAAGTTGTGATGTCAAATTGGTCCCAGTTCTCGTGATGTGTGGTTTCGCGATTCCTTTCACCTTCTAAAAACTAGTCAGAATAACTTCAAGTTCCAAAATATTTCTGCTTGTTTTGGCTGTTTTTACATTTACATGCCAGTACTTTGAATAAAAACCTGAACTGACTTAGGGTGATATGCATTGGGTGGTGGTTTCCTTAATTCAGCCTTCAGATTAAAAATATACAGTGTGCCATATGCCTCCAAATCTAGCTGGTCATTAAGAATATACCCTACGTTGACTTTGAATGTAACGTAAAGGTCTGTTGATGTGAAAATAGAACTTTAATTTACTAAGTACCTAAAATATAAGTTGAAATCATGTTTTGGCATGTGATGTTATTTTCTTTTTTCAACATGTACTGCTGGGTATTATTTTTGGACTGTAAATAAAGAGACACTCACAAGATTTAGTATGAAGTAAAATGAAAAATAAATTCTTATTCAAGTTGGTCTTTTTTTCAGATGAAGGAGGAAGGAGAAGACCTCGTCGACCAAGAACAAGAATAAGCATACGAACCAATCAGCGACCAGGAGAGAGAGGAGATGCAGCAAATGCTACCACTGCTGCAGCAATTGATGTGTAAGTTGTCCTGATTGACAACTTTTGTGAAGATCTACACCTCAGGGTTTTCTTTTTTTCCAAAATTGGAGTTTGTGAGTGGTGAAATCATGACAAACTTGTGAGGCCTCTTTTTCCCATGGGTATAGAACTTCAGGTTTAAATGTACCCACAGTGTTTCCAACAAATAAGTGCTCTTAAAAAGATGCTTGCATGTTTATAATTGTAACTTTTGGAAGTATTATCACTGCTTTCATTAAATGCTGACATGCGGCGGAAAGCTCTGGTTACTTTGCTTTAATCCACTTAGAAAAGTGGGCTACTTTTTTCCCAAATTGAAGAAATTAAAGAAGGTTAGACTTTCAGGTACATGTAGATTGTTAGTCTACTCAAACCAGTTGCCTAATTTTATTGAAACATCTACATTATTAAAACAGATTTTCACTCTGTCCTCTCAAACTGAGAAATGATGAAAACTAAACCTCTTGTATTGTTTTTGCTCTACGAATTTATTTCGTTTTTAAGTGAATGGATGTGAGATATCTGCAAAGATTTGCAGTTCCTCACAGACATGAAACAAAGGGTACTGGAATGCGTATCAATGACAGTTTTATTTTTATTTTGCAGAATTCTTCAAAATCTTTTCGGTGGGTTAGGACCTCCAGGTATTTTCCTTGATCATATGTGCATTTCTTTTATTGTGATAATTTATGTGCGGATTATTATTAATATATTTCAGGTACCTCAAGTGAAGGCGGGGCAGGTCCTTCAGGGAACGTCGCATTTCCCTTGTAAGATTTTGTGCATAGTGCAATACAGTTTTTCTTGTATGCTTGTTCAATAGCTTGCTGATTTTGAGAACTGTTTCAGAACTCAACATTGCCACATTGCCACTGTCGTCTCCTTTTGTCTCACTATGCAGTAATTTGCTTCGTCTCCATGGGAACCCTGCTGATTATGTCTGGGGTACAGAGGGATTGGATACTATAATAACACAGGTAAGTTACCGGTAGTAGGCAAGTTATAGATAAAGTCTGCGTATGAGCCAAGTGGCCCTGCCACCAGGCTGAAGCTTATTCTGGTTTCTTTAGCATGAAGTGACTGAGATATGTCCAAAAAACAATGAAAATGGTGCATTTGATGAAATTTCGCCAAAGGTCGACAATCAAGGGAATGAGCTTGAGAGGTAGATACCACGAAGGCGGTGATTTCGACAAAAACAATGAATTCGCGAAATTTCATCAAATTTGTTGTTTTCGTCAAATTCACCGCATTCGCCTAAACCCGTCACATTTGTCAACATGGTAGGCATGCATGAGCTTTCGGCCAAAACTCATAGCAAAATTTTGTCAACTTCGCCATTTTCGTTGTCGCATGCATTTCTGGACCTACCGTAAGTGAAGCGACTAGGAGTATTTCTACTCCCTCCAAGATGGGTTACTAGTCCATTGCAAGGTCAAGCCCAGCATTAAATTTGTCGGTACCCATTTACAGTATACACTTGGGTGGAGAGGGGAGCAGTGAGAGTCAAGTGTCTTGCCCAAGAACACAACTCAGTGCCCTAGCCAGAGCTAGAACCTGGACGACCAGATCTGAAGTCCAGTGTTCTAGCCTTTCGGCCACCATGCCTCCCACAATTTACGTCATAGCTCTATCCACACAATTGCATTTTAAACTCAACTTTGTTAATGTGACATCTCATTGTTTATCAGCTTTTAAACCAAATGGAAAGTGCTGGTCCGCCCCCTGCAGATGCTGAGAAAATAGAAACACTTCCAAAAGTAAGAGTCTCACAAGAATTAGTAGGTAAGAGCTCAGTTGATAGCATGCTGGTATACATGTATATTGAAACATACTTAGCAGTATAAACGTTGTAGGATGGCTAGCACTGTAACTTTGTCATCAACATGTTGCATAACAGAGAATGAGCATGTTCCTTCAAAGTGTGCTTATTAGCCAGGTTCTGACTGTACTTTATTTACAATTATAATATTATAGCCTCATCAAAACAGCTACCATTCAATTAATGACACATGCTCATAAATTCTTCTTGTATTCCTCAGTGATAATTTCAACCTCTTACTAACCGAGCACAAGAGGCGTACTGGAGAATATTGGCCCAAGGTCGTGGCAGTATGGACCAAGTGCTGCAAGGTCTGTGCAAGAATGACCTTGGGCCAATATTCCCCACTACAGCTCAAGCAAGCTAGCAACAGCAACAAGGTTTATTTGTACTGTAAAGGTATCTAACTAATGAAACAAAATGTGAATTAAAAAGTACCTGGTCACCCAAAAATATAACTGAAAAGCTAAACTACCCGGGTGACCACCATTTTTTAATTGAAAATAATTATATAACCAGAAAGAGGCATTGCTGTATTTAACTAGTAATTAAAATTTTTATATTTATATACCCAAGTTAGTTAGAAGTTTATTATATGGCATTTGAGTTATGCTTGTTTATTTACTTTGCTTGTTTATTTATGCTTGTTTATTTATTCACTTAAAACACACTTTCAGTCATTTTAAATTCAAAGCCTTCTGCTGTAACATGTTTTTGATGATGCGAGCAACTCAGCTACGAGTTTAAAAACAAATTTATTGAGAGCGTTTACACGCTTTCTTTTCATACAGTAGATTTAGTTGCAAATTTTGAACTTTTGGGCTTTTAAAAACAAAAGATACACGGCTTCTGATCTGACTGTTTCCATGGAAATGGTCCGTATGGCAAAATCCTGACCAAGAAAGGACCAATCAAGGCACTCAGATTTTCTGGAAGATTACATGTACCTTGCAGAATAATTACTCCAAATCATCTGGTTTTGTTTGTCTTCTGTTTTAGAAAGTCATTCAGATTGTGCAGTGTGCCAAGATAAGCTGACATTAGGAGAAGAAGTTAGGA
Organism: Blastomussa wellsi; assembly: GCA_947652115.1. Taxonomy (NCBI): domain Eukaryota; kingdom Metazoa; phylum Cnidaria; class Anthozoa; order Scleractinia; family Plerogyridae; genus Blastomussa; species Blastomussa wellsi. The sequence goes on along the minus strand of OX393563.1, from coordinate 27,010,676 downwards.
AATTACCCTGTAATCATTTATTCCATTTTGACTGTATAAAGCCGTGGCTAAAAATGGTGAGTATGATATTATGAAAATTTTAGTGTTAGACTTGCACTGTAGCTGTATTAACTAATAAAAAAGTACATTTATTATAACTTCATTTAGGTAACCCCACTGTTCACTAACATTAATTTACTTGAGGTCGGTGTGATAGCAAAATATTCTGACAAGAGTGTATGTTGACCGCCAGACTGTGGCATGGTGCGTAACTCTCGTAGTAACTCAGACACTCAACCCAGGTGTATTTAAAAAATTAATGGGTACCGTAGAACTCCTGTATAGCAAAGTCCCATTTGGTGTGGAAATTATCTTTGAGGAAGAGATAATGTCCAAGGACAAAATTAATATCCAAACATATTTCCAAGCCAAGTGGGGGCTATTGTGTTTATTATCCTTCAAATATTTTTCAATTAGGACGCCCAATTTTGGAGACCTTTTCTGAAAACTATTTAACACCTAAACATTCTGTGGGCATTCAAAATATTTTCATTCTGTTTAAATGTTCAGTTCTATTTAATTGAATAATTTACCCGGGATGAAAACTAAACGTGTGAACATAAATCACAAAATTCAAAAACTGGGGAATATCCCCTGGCACATATTTAGTAAATAAACCCCTTCAGGCAGTTGGTACAGTATATTGGAGGATAATGCCCGAGGCTGAAAGATTGTCTGAAAAATGAACAGTTGGCCAAGAAGCAAAGCTTTGAGGGCAACTGTGAAATTTTGAGGACAATCTTTCAGCCGAGGGCATTATCCCCCAATATACCAGGAAGCCAGAAAGGGGTTTATTTATTTTATAACCCTCTGTTTAATTTCCACAATGTGACTTGTCGCAGTGAAAAAGGAAAACAACCTTTTGTAATAACCACTGCGTAATTGCGGTTAAAATGAATCAAAATTGATTGATTTACGTATTTTTTCAAAACTATGATTTGGTTATAAAGTCAGAGCTGAAAAGGTGATTGTTTGTTTTGCACTCCTCCATAAAATTGCGGGACAGATATCAGATCGGATGGTGTGTATGTCCGATTTTGTACCATGTGATGCGTTTTGGCCAATGAGCGTGCACAAAAAGTAATCGGTGGGTTATAATCTTGGATATTCTCCAGTTTTAGCTGGGGCATATTCGGTCATGTGACGTGTTTAGGCCAATCGCGTGCACGGAAAAATATTTGATGGATTATAACAAACTATATTTTCAGCCCAGCCACTTGACAAAAAATGCTTCCTGTGATGGGCTAGTGTGTTCTTTGGATGATTTTATGTTTTGGTCAATTTGATTTGCTTGTTTTGAGGTTTTCCTCACACACCTTTGTAGGATACATCCCAGTCACGCATACACTGTTAGAGTTTTCTATGGATTTCCTTGTCTCGTTTTGCTGGGCTTTGGACAGGTTATGACAGTTACAGTCAAACCAAGTGAAGCGTACCCCCCTAGAGTACAATAATGAATTGATTATTGGAAAATTGAACCCGTTATTCGTTTCAGCGGATCAATGGTCAACTCAAACGACGATTTTCATTGGACTAGGCGAGAGCTTTTCTTGGCTATTTACATCTCGTAGAACTTGCAGAAATTCTTATTCGTGTAAATGGTAGGAAGAAAAGAGTTTTCTAGCGAAGCTCTTACAAGTTTTTCGTGAATATTCTTACGTGACTCACTTCCACTGTGGGAAAAAGTAGTCAAAGCTCCGTACGTACCGTTGAAATCGCCAGTTGTTTTCCTAACATTAGTAACGAATTTTGTCTGAGAGGTTTCCCATGCAAGTTAGTTTCTTGCCACCATTTTGAAAAGGAAACATTCCATGTAAGGAGCCTCTCTTGTTCGCCTAGTCCAATCAAAACTCGAATTGATTTGAGCATTGATGCGCGACTTTTCAAACCGAATGCAATATTTGGAACAAATAACGGGTTCAATTTTCCAATAATCAATTCATTAATGTACTCTAGGGGGGTATGCTTCACTTGGTTTGACTGTAAATTGTGGCACAAATAAAATATTTATTTTGTTTATTTCCAGCATGATTCGTGTCCTGTATGTCGTCTGAGTCTCACTAATACTCAAACAAGAGGATCATGAAACTGTCATTCAAGTACATCCTTGATTTCATGTCAAGCACTGCAAATGATTTGTTTTAGAGCATAAAGATCTGTTATTGAATGTTTTTCATAATGAAAAATGTGGGATGTTGTGAATATTTACAGAATTGTACTTTGTGTTGAAAGTAGTACATTTTCAATGGAGATATTTGCTTCATTACCACGTTATTCTGCTTTTGTTTGTAATTGTGTGTAAATAAAGAAAACAAGTAATTAGAAATAATTACTGTTACCTCTGAAATAGCACTATGTAAAATTAGTGTATATATTGTCCTTTTTTATATCAGACTTTTCAAAAGGGTTATTAATAATAATTATTAGTTAAACATTCTTTTACAATTTACAGTGTACCACTGAATCCTGTGTAAACTTGCTGCCTGCAATCTTGAAACAGAAGGCAAACTCTGGCAAAAGTAAATTTTTAGTTCAACATTTTAAATAGCTTTCACAAAGCTTGCTGCTTCATGTGTATAAATATTTTGAAGGCAGTCTGGCAAAAATATTGTTTTGTTGCTCATGTTTTCTGCCCAAGGTGAGTGACTTAGGCTCAAAAAACTGCACATGCTGAATAAAATGATTACAAGAGCTTGCCATCTTGTAGTTGTGTTCGCTGAGGATTGGATATAAGGGCACAGTTGTTCAAAGGGTGGATAGCAGTACTTCCTGGATAAGCTGCTATCCAATAGATAAATTGCAGCTGTGTCTGAGACATTGTAAATGCTGGGCTTCTTTTGTTTTCCAACCACTGTGACAAGCAAGAGTTATTTGTCAACTGGGGTGGCAGTGTTTTGAACACCAAAGACAGGAAGCCCTTGAAAGTTGTCAACTGACTTTAAAGGGCTCGTGATGTTTGGAACCCCAGCTTTTGAAATAAGTTGACTTTAGGTGGTCTAAAATTGTGTCTAAATTACAAATTTTACCAGACAAGGGAGACATAACTTTACATAGATATGATTTTTTACAATTACCTCTCCATGTGACAACCTCAAAATAAAAAGCACAACCTACATCAAATAATTAACGAGTGAATACTGAGCAAAATGTCACCCGGAGCCCAGCTGTTCAAAGGCTGATTAGCGCTACCCTGGGGTTGAATTTTAATACAGGTTTCTTTCTGTTTTGCAGACAAAACAAATGAAACTTAATTTCCTTTTTTAAGCTGCCCTATCTGAATTCAAATTTCACACTAACCATGGGTTTATCTTAACCCACTTGTGAACAACAAGGCCCAGGAGGACAGACATGAAGTTACTATATTTTTATCAGTAAACATCCTTAGACTCAAAACCATTCACAATTTTTATTTGCAGAAAACTATGTGATAAATAACAACTTTTAAAGGCTTCAACATGTTTGCAGTAATTTTTTTCATCAAATTTCTAATATACCTTATAATTACAGTTTCATATTGACAGCATTAAAATCAACCTCAGCTTGCAGTAAATAGCTATTCATCCTTCCATTTCCAGGAGTGATCTGTCAGTTTGTTACTAGACAGAAATTGCACAGCCAAAAGGTAATGAAAATAACCAACACTTCACCACTGGGACTTGAAGAGTAAACAATTCTATTATTTAAAATATTGTGGTCAACATTCTTGAGAAACTTAAACATTTTAACATTTTTTTCATTTCCAACTTGAACTATACAATGGTGTGTATTCATTTATTTATTTAACAACAAAATTATTGGTGTTATTTTACAATATGAACACAACTTGTGGCAGATAAGTGAGTCATCAGTCAATACACACATTTTCTGAATTTGTCATGGTCTTTGAGCCTGTCATCATGGAAGTAATTAAGCCTGGTTTATTACACACTTGTGACATGTTTTTGTTTTGGGATTCGCTTTGCATGTTCAAGTGTGCGCTGTTAGAACAGCCTGAAATGTTGGCTGGTTGATGATGATTGGCACAAAGTGACGACTCTCCGTAATCTACGTCCATGGGTGAAGTAAAGTTACAAGGTGTACCAACTTGTTTAATTCTCGGGGTATGGTTTTTGAGTTCTGGAGTTACACCCCTGTTAAGAGCTGGAGACATTGGCCTGGTGAACTGAATGATGCTTGGAGTGTTTGTGAGAGGAGCAGTAGGAAGCTTTGCAGTTTCTGTAGATACATCTGGGTTAAATCCATCTGTCGCAAGCAAACTCTCAATACCAAAAGATGCCAAAATGTGATTGTGGACATACCAGCGAAGTCGATCAGTTCTCCTTTCCTTAGTAGCAACATTCTGAATTCGCTTCTCTAGCTGCCGTTTGGAAATAGGACTTTTTTCATCAACTTCTTCGTCAGTGACATCTCGTCCCAGACATTTAGCTGTCCACTGTTTTCTGAACTGGCTTATTAACTTGTGAAGGCCTGCTGTGTTACCATGAATTAACTTAATTAGATCAGGCATTGCTGTGAATTAAAAGATAGTTAACTGTTAGTTACCCACTGTGAAAGACCAAAACTCCAATAATTGCCAATAGGAATGACCACACCTATCAATATGATGTGTTAGGCTATCAAACAGAGCTCTCACACATGTACAATGTGGACGGAGCAAGGGAAAGTACATTGGGGGGGGGGGGGGGGGCAGGGGAGAGAGCGAAAATCTTGTACCTGGAGTCTGCATTCCTTACTGCAAAATGAGCTACTTTTTCCCTTGCAGGATAGATTTTGATTGGTTTTGAAGACAGAAATGACCAGAAGTAAAATACCAAGTACATGCAGTTTGTTGGGCTAAGCTTTTGAAAGCTAGGCAGGTGGAAAATCAGATCTTTGTAGGCTCGCTCCTTTGCAGACTGCTGGTCAAGGTGTAAAAAGAGACACTTAATACAAGGGTGGGGAGAGGTTTAACTTTGAAAGTGTTTTCATGTGAAAAGTTGTGCTAGTGTGAGTTCCATACAAGTAGAACATTTCTGATTTCATATCAGCTTTTCATGTTTACTATTTTTCATTCCAAATTGCATGCACCAACTGCTTTCACGTGGAAATTAGTGATCATTTATAGTTCACAAATATGATTTTATACTAGTACAAGTTTTCCTTTGTCTACCAGGGTGAACGTGTTCCAGTGGTCAGTCATTCCTGTTATCATGTCAATGCCCACTGGTAATGATGACTGGTAATGTGAGACCCATTCAGATGTGGGCTTGATGAATTTTGACATGTAGCTTAGAGTAGTTTTTGATTGACTGTCGAATACTCTGGCCAATGACAAAGGATGCAGACGATCTGGTGAACCAATCAAAACTCTAAGCAAATACTGTACATGCAGCCAGTACAAAGCGCAGGAAAATGTGCACCAGCAATTGGTTTTGGTGTTACTTCAGCTGATTGGTTGGTAAAGTTGCATGGGCTTTCACCAAGTCACGGAGCATAGAAATGAAAAACTAAAGTAATCACGAATTAAATTGCTTCATCAGCAAAACTTTTAATTGAACATTACCTTTATCAGGCACATAGAGCCCCCCACTGGTATTTGCACTGCTTGATGTATCAACAGAGGTCATCTCATTGCCCTTGATGCTGGTTGATGATGAACTTTCAACATTTATTGGCCCATCAACAAGTAAACAGGCAGCAAACTGTTTTAGTGTTAGGTTCAATCTTGCATCTTCTTGCCACAGGCATCCCAGTGTCACAGGCTTCATTGGCTTGCACTTTCTTTTCATCTCTGCTTCCCAGGCCTTGGCTTTTGCAAGCTGATGATCTTTTTTCCTTTCAGAATTCATATCCTGTGTTGAAGAGATCAGTTTTTATTAGTATACAAAACAGGACAAAAAAGGTAAGGTAAAAAAATTAAACTGACCAAGCAGCTATTTCAAAAAAATTCAGTTCAGTTGGCCATCAGGCTGCTGGTTTCGAAGGCTGTTTTTAATATTTAAAGGCTAACTCCAAATGCCATAAAATTATATTGCTGACAATATAATTTGCAATATTTGGTAACATTGACACCTTATTGACTTCACTTTCTCCACGATCATCATCCTCTCCATCATCAACACCTTCATCATCTGATAAATAGCCATGAGGTACAAAGAACCCATCATCATCTTCATTGTCCTCCTCTCCCTCACCTTCATCTTCTCCCTGAGATTCAAAATTGGTCATGTGGGTAATAACTACATACATGTATGTAGCATAACATGGATACCACAAGAAAAGAACAACCTGTATATAAAATATTTGCCAAGATTTTGGTGAGACCTAGTGAGTTTTTGACTGCTGAGATTTTCATATGGCTTGCCGAAATCTCGACATGAATCTCGTTGATCTGTGGTGAGATCTTGGCATTGGTGAGACCTTGGCAAGATCATTTAGACACTTACCACGCCATCATGGAATTCCTGTGAGATCTCGGCAATCTCGGCCAGATCTCAGCAAAACCTCAGCGATCTTGGCAAGATCTAAGCAAACACTTTGCAAGGGAAGACATAGGTTTTGTGTCTGGTTAACTGTAGATCAAAAATTCTGATAATTGCTTTTCAATGGCTGAACTAAAAAAAATTACAACTTGGTTGTGCATCCGTCAAGACGAAATGATTTTCCAGGTTTTTTAAAAGATTAGTTTCATGACCCAGAGGTCCCTAGGATTAGCCCCCTGAGGTGAAATTTGGCAACTGGTGAAAATTTCAGCAAAACTGTTGAAAGCTTTCAAAAAGGGGCACTCAGTGCTTGTTCTTAGTCCCAGGTGGTTCCACTTGGGGACTCAAATCAACCCATGGACGAGAGATCAAAGAGATCATAATCTGCAAGTGTACCTCACTGTTTGACAGACTCTCTCCAGGCTCTTCTTCCTCCCATTCATCATCGCTATCTACCTCGTAATCAAGTAAGTCCTGAAAGTGGAACAGACTTGCTCATAGAACTATACTACGAGAATATCATTGGAAAGAAAGTTGTATCTTCTGTTTGGCTCAGGCACCTTGTGTTTCTCAATTAAGTCCCCCCCACAATTAATAGCAAGCCAACAGGCAACTGTGAGAGCTCTGCTGGGCATTTTGTCATGAATCACTGACTAAAATTTGTGGAGCTAAAAGATCAAGAGTTTTGAAGCTGCATTGAGATCATATTGGTTGTATCAATTAACAGATTATTATTCTCATTTACAAACCAATCTCAGTTCACACATGCACCATAATGTCCTTCAACCTTCAATTTTGTCAAAATATTCTGCTTGTTATATTTTCGATTCTCTTCTTGGTGTTTGGAAATGCAATGAAACATGGCCCCATGTTTGATAAGTGCATAGAGTTTTACATCTAAGACTGAAATTAAATGTTTTATTTTACTATACCGTGTCCTTTTTGAACGGGTTCCTTGGAGATATATGACTGCTTTTCTTTCTCATCGTACCATAATATGCTGGCCGGTAGTTCTTGTGGAACTGAAGTAGCTTGTACTTCAGGCCCACAGGGAAAGATACATCATTCTTTTTTTCAACGATCTGGACACTTGAATTGCTGTTTTCATCATCAATAATGATAGCTCCCTCAGGCATCTTCTCATCTGTATCACATTTGGATTGCTCTTCAATGGTATTCAGTCTTGTTTTTGTAAATTTAGGTATTGGTTTTCTGTCTTCCAGCTCTCTCAGATATGACTTATAGCCATCCTGCAAGGAATGAACTCCTTATTTTCAGTTCTTGCGGAGGCAGATAAAAAGTAAAAGCAGGCAGCTGGTTTGAGTAGAGTAACCAACTTTTTTAAAGAATCTTTTGATAATTCCTTGAAATTTGGGGGGGGGGGGGAGTAGCCAACTTGTCTAAGTGAAGTAGCAGATGCTTTTTGTCGACCATTAATGCTTATTGAACAAATGAAAGCGCTGTAAAGGAATACAGTGTAGCCTATTTACATGATTGAACACCACAACATTCTTGAGGCGCTGTTAAAACATTGCCATACCTACGGTACATGCAAAATTAAGCTGATTTTAAGAATGAGGTGCATACCTGGAGTCGTAATCTTTCATCTAAGAGAATTTTTGTTTCAAGTGATAAGTGTCTGCGTGTCACTGGAGCAAGACTCATTCTAGTTTTAACCTCAAATGGTTTGAATCGAGTTCCAGTCTCTCTGGGAGCAGTCTGAAACAACATCAAATAAGTATAATTATCACACCCTGATGTTCCAATCCGGCAGAAAACAGTAATTAGTATTAATAAAATAAAATATCATCGTTGTCATTGTTACCCATTATCTTCTGTACTGTGAATGCAGAGTTGGATAATTTGATATGAGCTGCTGCTGCTGCTGCTAACTGTCCAGCCCTAGTGGTTAGGGCTCTTGACAACCCAAAAATGTGACAAACAAACTTCGTATGGTAAATCAAATGTTACCTTTGGTGTTACAGCAGAAGTCTTGGTAAAAAAGTTTGCAAAGTTTTCTTGTCGCCTTTGTCTCTTTCTAACCTAACATTAATAAAAAAAATACCAGCAATCATATATAGGGCAAACAAAACAGTCAATTTCAAGTTAAACAATGGTTTGTTCAACAGTCCAATTCCGATATCATGGCGCCGAGGCTTGGGGGAAAAAACAAAAGAAATTATTTATTCATCCCTAAGCCTTGGTGCAAAATCTTTTGTTTTACTCCCCCAAGCTTTGGCAACATGTTAGAATACTAAATAATTTATCGGAACTGGTCTTAATTCCTGTTGTTTGCAAGAAAGTTTTGACATTTTTATGCTTTTGCTTTTAATAACCAACAGCATACCTGTTCTTCCTCTATGGTTTTTTTTTCTGCTTCTCTCTTTCTTTTTTCTTCAATTTTTGCACTGAAATAAAGCAGCCAAGTGTAAAATAATTATCGGTAAGTGTGCAACAGTTTTTGTTGACAAACAATGACCTAGTCCCTAGAAGCACATACCCAGGCATGAACTGATTCACCCCAATAGTATTTGTGGTCTCATTGACATTCACACATGGAATAGTCAATCACCTCAAGTTGTTCACCCCACTTTTCTCACCAACTTAACTTATATATGTATGTATCCTTGGTTTAAATTTTTTAAAACCAGTTTGATGTTGATTTCTCTTTGTTTCAGATTATGCGAGAAATGAAAATCAAACTGGTTTAAAATATTTTAAACCAAAGATAAAATTAAACCACAACATATACATCTTCAAGGCTCAAAAAAAGACCCGTCCGGTCGTCCGGGACAAGTAGATTCTCCCTTCGGGAAAGTGACTTTCTCTCCTTCCTTGCCCGATGGGCAAGGACCCAGGCAAGCCATTCGTCGACTAAATTTTTGATAACGATTTTGAGAAGAAAAGGTAAGCTTTAGGCTCAAGGGTAATCAAGTGTTTAGATGAAGCTTGACGAAAATTACAATTTATAGTGTTGTTTTGTTGATTGCGTGACGTGCCCTCACAGCTCAGAATTGGTTGCCTAGCCTGTGATCAAAATCGACCCCGATCAAATTTCTTTCCAGGATAAAAATAGCCGTGTTGGGAACGAAAACGCTGAGTTTATTTCTTAATTTTAGCAATTTTCTGCGAGCATTTTTCAGTTTCTCTGTACAAAACTTAACTCAACAACGATATATTAATTAAAACTGAAGAAATTGTACGCGAAAACTGAGAAGTTGCATATTTCTACCACAAAAACGAAGCAAGCATTTTTGATGCTAAAATCCAGGTAAATCTATGTTTTCGCCGAAACATGCAAGTTGGGCACCTCCGCGCGAAATGAAAAGTGTTATATTATTAAAAAGAATGTATTTGTAAGTCATCAAAATACTTTCAGAGTTCCTGGAAGATGACTTAAAATAGTGTTTCTTTCAAACGAAGACGTTTTCCCTCGACTGAAACTATTTTTCATTCACCCAAATGAAAAAATATGCTCTCGTCGGCTTTTCAAAGTTGTGGAAGTATTACAACATAAATATGAAAGTGATCAGCACTAAGAGGACTACAGTCAAGATGGGTTTATTACATTCAAACACGCCTGTAGTTTGACTTCCATTCTTGGGTCATGAATTATTAATGAGTTTGAAAACTTGGGGAAGCGAGGAAGTGCCCCGGGCAAGCAAAATTTGAGGGTTACTTGCCCAACAGGCAAGGTGGAATTCAAATATTTTTCGAGCCCTGCATCTTTAGTAGAAACTCATCTGTGTTCTACTGGAAAAGAAAAGAAAACTCGGGCTTGTAGTCTAATTGTTAATTAGAACACAGTAATGAAAGCCCAAATGAACCCATGGTGCTTGTTCTTGCATACAGCACCACACACCAAGATTACATTTTTTAGAGTCTACAGTTGTTAATCTTAAACATGTACAATGTAAGCCCCAAGGTTTGGCTCTAGCATCAAATAATTATGGCAAACTTACTTTTTTTCCTCTTCCCGTTTTCTTTTTTCCTCATCTTTCTTTTCTTTCTTTTCAAGTCGTTCTTTTTCCTCCTTCCCCTTTCTTTCTGCTCTCTCCTTCTCTTTTCTCTCCCTTTCAGCCTGCTTTTCTTGTTTTTCCTGTTCACGCTTTCTTTTGGCTTCCAGTCTTTCCCTTTCCTTGACAGCTTTGGCCTCCTGTTTTTCTCTCAGTTTCTCATCTTTTAGTCTCTGCTTTTCCTGTCTTTCCTTTTCCTAAACATACATGTAATTAAGACGGAATCCGTTAGGACTTCGAGCATTCATTGGACAAGATTATGTACCAAAATGATTTACACCTTATTGCAAGCTTTTGTGTTACTACTTCAAATATATTATGAAGAGAAATCTTTTCTAACAACACCAAACATCAGAAACAAATTTCAAAGTTCCACTGAATCGCTTAAAAGATGCAAGATTTTTCCTACAGCTTGCAAGCTTTGAAATTCATTTTCTCAGTCTCTGATAAGAAATTGTTGTACCAAAATTATTTACACCTTATTGCAAACTTTTGAGTTACTGCTTAAAATATCTTATCAAAAGAAATCTTTTCTAACAACACCAAACATCGAAAACAAATTTCAAAGTTCCACTATAGTTCCACTATAATTCCACTAAAATCGCTTAAAGATGATTTTACAAAATGGCTACACGTTAGATTTTGTCTACAGTTTGTGATCTTTAAAATTCATTTTCTTGGGCTCTGATAAGAAATTGTTGTCGGTGTTATCACAAATAATTACTTACATCTTTACCTTTTATTAAGGGTAAAAAATAAAGCAATATGATTTAAATTATTCTGGTACTCGATTTTTATCCAATTTAAATAAATATTACTCAACTTCCTGATGGATTCCGTCTTTAAGTTAACAATACAAAATTAATTTACATGTACCTGTAATTTTATAATCCTTTTTGGCACAGTTGTAGTAATAACAATTCCTTTGCTTTCGCCTCACTGTCATTCTCTCCCCAACCCACTCCCATTGATACAGTGAAAAGGACTCAACTGTAACACTTAATACAACACAATGTAAAAGAAATTAGCAATTTAATTACCAGTTCTTCCTTTCTCTTTAGCTTTTCGGCACTTTTTAGAACAGAGGTTTTTCCATTATTCTGATGAAACAACAACCAAAAAAATAAATGCAGTTAAATGAATTTTTTTACAGAGTTAACTGCTTTCACTTGTCAGTCAGTGACAATAAGCAAGAGGACGTAAACCAAAGCGTGATCGACCTTCATAAGGTTTTCAATTTAGGATCAAAGCCGCCCTTTGAGTCTTTTAACAAAACGACACAAAACACACAAGTTAGAGGAGGCAAAATGAATAGCAAAGGCCAAATGCATTGATGAAAAACATGTTGGCAAAAACGCACCAATGCATTGAGAACATGTTAGATGGTTCGCTTATCTTCAAGCGGTACTGTACATGTACATGTACATATATGCGCCAGGATTCCAAGACTTGCGAGTTAACAATGAGTTTGGGAAGGACATTCTGTACATGTAGCATGTTCCAGGCTCTCACTCAGTGGGGCAGATAAAAAGGCGTCCCCTTTTTTCCTTCCTTGCTTTGCTCACATTTGCTATCTGTTTATGCACCCCAGTAACCAACACCCCAAAACAGGCTAAAAATTTAAGAGCACTTAACTTTTGCTTACCATTAATTTGTTAGTTATGTTAACCTTTGCTGGTGGAGATTGGTCTATAATCATTAATTCATCTTCATTGTGAGAAGAGGAATTGGTATCTGGTGAGGAAATGCTATTTGCATCCTTTGGTTCACTTGCTATATCCTCTTTATTCTGTAAACCCAAATTCTTGGACACTTTAGATGGGTCAGTGGTAGACTGCAGCTTAACTGGATTCTCCTTTGCATCAGGAGGTGAAGGTGCTCCAGTTACAAGGCCTCCACAGGCTTGGGGGTTCTTTTCACGAGACTCCGATGGCTTGCTTTCAGGGTTATTGATTTTAATGACATCATTTTTAGTGGAAACGCGCGTTTTGAAAGTTCCAGGAGAAGACAAAGAAGGAGTTAACACTGAAAAGGGTAATACACCTGGAATAGAAAAAATTTTAATGATTATCAACCACATCAGCTATCATGTTGCAATATTCATCGTGTATAAATCAGGGCTGTCACTAAAGGCCGGAGGCCGGGGAATTCCCCTGGCCTCTACAAGTTTGAGCTCCGGCTACTGAAACAATAGTGAAAATAGTGACAGCCCTGATAAATAAAAGTTATTAGTATTATTATTATTACTATTATTAATCATGACCTTCAAGTAGGTTGAAAATACTGCTTAATGTTTTTCAAAATGTGCATGTACAACAGTGCATTTTTCATGGGAGAAGTAGTGGCCTAATGGCAAGCACACTCGATCAAGTGGCCTGGGTTTGAGCCCTAGCCTGATTGACTGCAGCAAGGTAAAACTTACACGCTTATGCGCTACTCTTCAATCCCAGTTGAAATAAAGTTTACTACTACTACATACTGTAGTGCCTCTCTCCCTCCAACTATACATACAGCTGTATATAAATCGGTACAAGTGAATTTAATGCCAGGGACAACCTTACAATGGACTACTCTAGCATATTTCCATCCAGGGGAAGTAGAAATACTTCTGGTGTCTTTATGCGACTTAAGCTGGGAAACATTTACATGAAGCCCTGGATGAGATGCTAGTCTGTCGCAGGGTACCCAGTGCTCGACACTAACTTTTCAGCTTACTAGCCTTGTGGCTGGTGACATGTTAGTGGTCAAAAAAAAATTTTACTAGCCCAGCATTGGTGTTGGCTAGGTCCAATCCCTAGTAAGACTTGGAAGCACAAAGCAAATGACTTTCTTTGAATACATAATGTTGGCAATTGCATCGTTCTGAAATCAGTTTCAATAATAAAACAATTTTTGTGGAACATAGTCTGGTAGCATGAGATGTCCATGATGAAATTCGGATCTTCAGTTTCCAAGCAAAGTGTTTGTTTTTGTCTCGCTTGAGGAAGACAGAAAATGCTTTGGCCAATTTCATTTTGTTTACCAGCTAGCCAAAGTGGCTAGTGGAAATCAAAAACCTACTAACCAAAACTAAATTTCTACTAGTCTGTGGCTACATGTAGTTGGCTACCGTTACATTCTCATTCCCAGAGCCGCTTGTCCCTCTTAGCCGGCTGGGCCTGTGCATGAGGAACAAGTGGCTCTGGGGACACATGATTTGATTTGCTAAAATAAAACAAAGGGAGTCCAATCACATCAGCCGTTTTAAAATCCCTTTCCGTTAGCATGTTTAAAACGGCTGATGTGATTGGACTCCCTTTGTTTGATTTTAGCGAATCAAATCATGTGTCCCCAGAGCCACTTGTTCCTCAAGCACAGGCCCAGCCGGCTAAGAGGGACAAGAATGGGGGGACGAGAATGGCTACTGTTAGTGTCGAGCCCTGGGTACCCCCAGCATTACATTCAGGGATGGAAATAACCGCCAGTGATTGGTAATTACCAATCAAATTTGCCAGCCAAAAATGAAATAAAATAACACAGTGCCCCGAACAGAGTTCAGCACACTAACCATTTAGGCAATGTGCCTCCGCTCTTATGTACAGATAATTGCTGTAAAATCCATCACGCCTATGCTAGTTAGATTAATTTAATTCTATATTGTAAAGTCCTGAAGGAAATACCGTGTTCAAAAAAGGATTTTACCTTACCTCACCCTTCCCCCCCCCCACCTCTCATGCAGGCCCACTATTGCACAAAGATTAAGAATTAGCAGCATGAAAACATTCTTTGGTTGTTTGGTTGTTTGGTGAATGAGTTCAAAGTTGAGTCTTTACATATGCTTAATTATGTTTCCTATCAACAGTGACCTTGTTTAAGCCTTTTGCATGGTGGGCTGTCGCAGTCATCTCTCTCGGAATCCTTAGCAGATGCTGCAAAAAATACATAAATAACTTAATACATATATAAGCTTAAACTTAAGCATGTAAAATAAAATAAGCTAATATTTGATAAAATAAGAAAAGATAAATTTTGAAGCACAGCAAATCTAACCTTCGCTTCTCGTTTCCGTTTCAACGCGCGGTTCCGACGATTCACCAGGATTCCTCATTTCTTCAAGACCCACAGCCTCATTCACACAGCTAATAGAACATTTAGAAACGAAAGAAAAGAGAAAGAAACGAACCAAGAGAGAAGAAAGAGACGATTTCAAGCCAAGAATCTGAACATATTTAGCGAGCTTGGCTTGATTAGCGCGGTCTTCAAAATTGGCGGGAATAGCTCGATTTGATGCATTCTGGGAACGTATTTGACCTACAGAACCTGGAACCCAGAGTACAGTTCAGTAAAAATACATGAAGTAACTAGCGTTTCGAGACAAGAAATCAGCGGTCGAAGTGGAGTGCTCGAAGTTATCTGTAGAACTTTTTTCTGGATGTTATGATTGAAAATTAGCGCCTTGATTGGTTTAAAATGAATGCTCCCGAGTCATTTGAGCCGTTCCTTTTGTTGGATGGAGAAAAAAAGTGAGTACAGGTTTTATCATAACTACAAGCGAGTGAAAAGTTTGCAGAATTCGAAGTTTGCTGCGTGGTAATAATGGAACTTGGCAATGTTCTCTCTCAAAGAAAGCACTTGGCATTTTGCATTGGTTGCCTGTTAAGGCATGCTCTCCAAGGAATATATGTGTGTTTTGCAAATGGATCAGTTATATTCGATTTCAAAGGTCAACAAAAGGAAATATTAGAGAATATACTTGAATTAGCTTTCAACAGGTTAACGTCAGTTAATTTTTTTAGCAACAGACACAGTCAAAAGGAAATGAGGAAAATGGTCAAGAGGGAAATGGTTATGATACCCTCCAAAGTTCTTTGTTACATGTTAATTTTTGTTCGCTATTTTATTAATTTATTTGTTAATTTATTAATTTGTCACATAAAAGAAAGAAAAAACAATTTTGACGAAGATGATAGGGTGAGGAGACCTCCAGGAAACCACTGGTTAGGTTATTAATATATATATTTTATAGTTAGGCTGTGAATGTGCGGCTTGACCAATTCAGTATCATTTCATTAAAAATTCAGTCATTTTAGGGGTTGGCTGTGCATAAAACCTGGCAAAATACAATAGGTGGTTAAGTATGTTCATGCAGCTAAGCATTAGAAACTTTGCAACTATGTAATTTGTGCATAGTATAATCATTATGAACCCAAAACAAGATGTGCACGGTCATGGACCTTCCAACATCAATCTTGGCCTCTTTGTTCAAATGGTCCTTTGATGTTTGCATAACCATTTTCTTGTATTAGCTGTGAGCAGATCAAGAGATGCCAGCCCAAGGAATTACAAATCCAGGGCATCATCAATAAATAATTTTAAAAGAGGCACATTGTCGCTTTTCTTGATCCTCCCGAAAATAACAGCCCGTCCCCCCCCCCCAATCGTAGAAAAACAGCCACCCCCTGTCCCCCATCATAAAAATTTGACGGGCAACAACTGGGTCCCAGGCAAATTGGCTGGCTTTTTTCAATACCGGACTTTCAATACCACATTTATAAAACACATGTTCACCAATATACCTGGTTGTGAAATCCTGTTACCCTTCTTTTACAGATCTTAATAATGAAATCCTTCCCATGGATTGGCATCACAAATTCCGTTAGATGTTTCCCAAAACTCCGCCAAAATACACTGTAGCAAACGACATGTAACATTTCCTTTGTATTGGGGAGATTCCACAACCCCTCAGGGAAACTGGGTGATTTGGTCTTTGTGCAAGACAAGGGTGTTGCTATGGGGGTCCTGGGGTGCCAGCAAGTCGTCCTCCCCTTGTGAGACTTTTTAAGTAAACAACATGCAATATTCAAGTGGTGAGAATGTGCAAATCCAAAGAATCGACATAGTGGCATACAGTGTGACCCCCCCCCCCCCCTTTGAAAAATCCTGGCTACACCCTTGCAATAGTTGGAGAAATGTCATTTGTTACATGTAGTTGGTGAAAGATGGTAAATAACAGTGTGCAAATTTATAAGTCAGAAAAGGTTTATTTTCCTAGGAGAATGTTAAAAAATACTTTTTATTTGAAGCCTGAGGCAGAAACAGCATCTGACCAATAAACATTTCATTTCCAGGATTACCATAACTAAGGATACAAAAGTTCCAAATGCAGCTCACTTCATTGTAAATAAGGAAGATCACACATTAGGGAATCTTCTGAGAGCGTAAGTGAACAATCGTTTTAAACAACCTTTACAGTCAAAACAGCTCAAGCGTTCTTATCAAGGGTGAATTATTGAATACATTAACAGAAATTTGATTTCATTCTTTGCTTCAATATTCCATTCCTGAAGTTAATATTTCAATATTCAAACGGCGACTCGATTTAAAACAAAAATTTTGATTTCATAATTTCCTGGCCTCGCGTGGCAAAATATCCCTAATTTCTGCTAATTTGCATAAAAACGAAAACTGGGTCAACAATATTTTTCCCACTTTCTCTTCTGCCAGCAGTATTTTGAGTCCTTTTAGTGCACTTAAATCTCTTGCTTCTCTTTTCGTATTGTGAGAGGTTTGAAAAAGTGAGTGACAAACAAAATGACGAGAAAACACTGTGTGTGACATTTGACAGTTGACCAGTTGCAGTCAAAATTATGCAAATTTTGGCCAAATTCCCACATGCCTGTTGCGTGAAGCCAGACAACAATCCAATCAACATTCAAGATTTTAATCGAGTCGCCGTTTGAACATTGAAGTGTTCACTTCAAGAATGGAATATTGAAGCAAAGAATGAAATCAAATTTCCATTAATGAATTCATTAATTCACTCTTGATAGGAACGCTTGAGCTGTTTTGACTGTAAAATAATATTGAAGATCGTAAATAAAAAGCCTCTTAGTCCATTGAACAGCAAGTTTAAACATGATGGACTTCACTGCTTACCAGGTTTGCTAAAGTTAAATCATATTTGCAATGTTCTAACATACAGGCAGCTGTTACGGGATCCTCAAGTAATATTTGCTGGTTATAAAGTTCCTCATCCACTGGAGCACAAGTTTGTTCTGCGAGTACAGACCACACCTGATTACAGCCCTCAAGAGGCATTCACAAATGCCATTACAGATCTTATCAGTGAGGTCTCACTCTTGGAAGAAAGATTCAAGGTTTGCCTATTTCTTTTGTCTTTTCGTTCATTGAAGAAGCTTAACAAGTTTGGTAGTAAGTATTCAACCCCTTTAGGGACAGATTTCTGTATACAGTACAGTTGAAGCCCAGACAGCTTTGGGACGAACAAAAATGTCCATGTCAGATAAGTGTCTACCAGGAACTTACAGTGTTTGTCTATGCCTGGGACCATGTGTTTTACTATACTGTTGTATCCTCAATGGCGGTTTATAGGTTCTTTTTAACGTTGCTGAGCCTGTAAATTTGGATATGAAGATCAAGATAAAAATTATCTGTGATTTTCACTTGAGTTTGAAAGTAGCCATAATTCACATTTACTGTGATTGTTGATTGGCAAACTCCATGTTTTATGCTGGCTATATGTATTTCCTTTAAGCATTGATTGATTGCTTTGGTTTTGGTTTTACAGCCGTTCTAAAGAAAAAAAAAATAGTGGGTGGTATAAAAAGGATATTTATCATTTGAGCTGGAGCTGTTCTCATATTGTTTTGTTTTCTTCTCCTTTTCTCATTATAGGCATCTGTCAGAGATAAGCAAGAAGGCATAGAGTAAAATTAACTGTACGTAAACGAGATTGGAAAGATTTGAACAAAGAGATAGAGTTTGTTATAAAATCTACAGCTGTATGGTATACCAGCACATTTGAGATTGTAGGAGGCCTTGTGTAGGCCATGGTAAAATTCTGTTTTATCCATCATGTAATTCTCCAGAACATGTCAAACGAACAACCAGCTTTATTGGAGCATTTTGTGTCAAATGCTAAACAAGACATTTTTCTTCAAACCTAAAGTGACCTTTGTGCATAGATGCAATGTATGTTTTAGTAATAAACATTTTCGAACATCATCTTGTGGATAAACCATAGTTCTAACGATAATACAGTAGTTATTAAAAAGTATAAATGGTTTTTGCCCATTTGAATCAGAAGTTTGGACTGTACTTTACCGTGCTAAAAATAATCAACTTTTTAATCTCAAAGTAATTGAAATTTGCGAACTAGTGTTAATATCGGTGGAGGCAAAAACATCACATTCACTTGACCAAAGAATGGGATTTCAGGGAGGGGATGGCCATTGATGCCCTGCTGACAAGTTTGTTGAAATGATTGCAGGAAATTTGAAAATGAAAAGCAGGAGCTTTAATAAAAAATTCTAAGAACTGAGAATAAGACGTGCATACATGTGTGCATCAGACAGGCAAAAAATTAACACTAATGAGGAAAATCAAGCTTGAGAAAATTAACTTATTTTCAGGGTTGTCACTCCTTAGAAATCCTTTACTTGACTGACCAAAACTACTGAACCTGCACACATCTCTTGGAGAGTATTAAAAAAATTAACACTAATGAGGAAAATCAAGCTTGAGATAATTAACTTATTTTCAGGGTTGTCACTCCTTAGAAATCCTTTACTTGACTGACCAAAACTACTGAACCTGCACACATCTCTTGGAGAGTATTCAAATGAAACGCTATGTACATAATACTTTCCTGATAGAAAAGCATCTAATTTCTTAATTTTCATGGAAACTTATCAGTTATGAACCAGAAAGTATAATTCCGACTTTGACAATGTCTATGATATTCCCTCAACTTTTACAAAATTCTGTGACTTGGAAAAATTGTTCTACCCTGATTTTTCCCCGACAATCCTGAATGCCAGCCCTGATTTTACATCTCTTTTTTTTGCCATCAGTTATAAATTTCACTAACCCAAGTTCCAGAGATGCCAACCTAAAAAAGTTAGAGGGGTTAAGTTTCTAAAGAAACTGTGGTGCTGCGTCGGTGGGAGGTAAAACAATATAATTTGGTTTTATCAACTGGGTTGATAATGTCAATTGGCTACCGTAAAGAGATTCAAGAGCTGACATTTCGAGCGTTAGCCCTTCGTTGGAGCGAAAAGTTAAATCTGGGACACCGCCAATTTCGCATCAAGACACTTCTTCCAATTCATCCGAAAAATGCGTCAAATAAATTAACATTTTGTCTCTAAATTGGCCAAAGTAAGATTGAAACATATTGTAAGCATTTTCTTTCGTACATGCACATCCAGGAGATGACCAGGAGATTCATACACCCAGATGATCCAGGAGAATTGCATTGAATGCCTTTCTTCTGTCAAGTGTCAGTTAAGCCAACACAGTGATTTACAGGAAAGAAAACAGTCTAGGTCTGAGTAAGCAAACATTTTTTTAATGTAAACCTCAGAATTAAAACTTACAGTTCTATATTTTATTAAATTTAGCAGTTACAGCTTGTTTAAGTTGGTTTCTTTTTCATCAGTTTGTTGGAACTTAATACACCACTATTCATTAATATTTTCTTAACATCTCTTGGTTTGTTTCTGTATTCCATCAAAGACTTAAAATGACTAAATGACTGATTAATTGATATTTCAGGAATGTTGTTTCATTTTCATGTAATTAATTCTAGCTCCTAGTTATTATTAATATTCATTTTGGCTGTTTCCCTTTTAAGCATAAGAACACAACATAAACCTATTAAGTTTCCACTACTGGCATCTTAATTTGTTGGTAAAAGATCCACACGACTTCCTCTATGCATACATTTGCATCTGATTAAATTCTTGACACCAAACCTTTGAATGAAACCAGACATTTTTTTTATTATAAATAATTACTGTATTATCTAAAGTAAATTTCATATTCATGTATTAAATTACAGCACAACACGCCTTACTGTGGCCACCCAACAAACTTTTCTGACAAGTTAGCCAATCAGAGAGCGCGAATTTGTTTGAGTTGTCCCGCCTCCTTGTTAAAAGTGCGACAGGTTTTGTAACAACAGCTTTGAACATTGCAAGGAGGCGAAACAGCTCAAACAATTCCGCGATCTTTGATTGGCTAATTAGTTTGTTGGGTGGCCACACTGAGGCGCGTCACACTGTAAAGGCGCAGTATGATTGTATCATGCTATATTTAGTGACATAGAAAATCCAAGGGACGCTTTTCGGTTACTAGAAGCTGCATGGCAATGATAAAAAATCCTTTGAAAGACTATCGTAATGCACAGAAACTGTTTATAGATTTTTTTGCGGATGGATGGCCAAGATTGAGATTGATGCCAACTTGAAAACGTTGGGCCAACGTTTTCAAGTTTTCCCATCGCAACTCATATGAAATTAGTACTAACATAATTTGCCTCATCCTTCTGTTCTGAATTCAATTGATGTTATAAATTAAATTAGTGATTTAGAAACGATTTGAAGTTTAAAATTAGTTCATTCTGACCGTGATACTTTCCCTTTAAATGAGGTTTAGGAAAAAGTGCCAAATGATTAAAATAGAAAGAAAGTTGTTAAAATGTACTTTCACTAGAGTTCTGATCTGGGATGGAAATAATGGCTGGTGATTATCAGTCAAATTTGCCAGCTAAATAACAATTATTCCATGAGCCCGTGTTGGATATGAAGTGATAAAATAACCAAACCGGGTTTTGCCGCCGATTTTTATTTCCACAATTTTACAAAGCGTAAAATAAAAACTTGGCGCACTATTTTCCATATGACGTAAACCTCCAACTATTGGCTCATAGTCAGAGTTTTTTAGCCAATCAAAAAGCTAGAAATGCAATAGTCGGAGCTGAGAATATACTAAAAAATAATTTACAGTGAGAAAATAATTAGAAAGGACGTCCCAGGACCTACTGGAAATGCTTTTCCCCTTAGGAAAGAAATAACCTGAAGTATTTGATTCCCCTTATTTCCATCCCTGCTGTTTTGTTATAACTTAATTCTTACATTGCCTTCCATAACAACTGGTACATAAACTTGGGTTGCCTGTGGCATGGTGCACTGCTGTTTGAGGACCTGCAGCATTGTCTGAAAGAAACAGCCAATCGACCATGAATTCTGGTTATTTGGACTGAGATAGTTAAATTTGGTACTGATTGCAAATTACATGTAAAATTTTATGCTTACCTTCCGTTTAACTGCCACATCAACTTGTAGAACTTTATCATTCCACTGTACTAAGCCCTAAAATGATTGATTGCAATAAAAATATTATCCTTGTCAAGTTTTCTCATAGTTTCAAAGTCGTCCTTGTTTCTTTTATGTTTTTTGTTACCAGCTCTGTCATAGTGTTTTTTTTTTAAATAATATTATTTCGAGGTTTTTATGACCATTCATTCATTATTTGAGTATGGCATGTATATATGTAGAATAATAAAAAAACATACCATTTCTTGGACTTTTCTTGCCTCCTCTGCTGTGCGAAATGTTACAAAGCCATATCTGAAATGTGTATTGAAAGATTAGACAATCATTTCACTCCCTCTAAAATAAGGTGGAAAAAGTTCTGGTTTTCTATACCTGTTGGAAAGGTGTAATTGACCTTCTTAGAGAGGTGATACAACATAACACCTTGAATTAAAATTAAAGTATTCATCGATACCCTTGAATGTTTATATTTCTCTTATGGTTCGATATTCACTAGTGGCTGTAAAAGAAAAGGTTGATTGGGAACAATAAAGCCAGCTTCCTGGGAGGTCCCATTTAAATTGGACAGGCCTGCTTGGCATCTCATTTGCGAGTGTCAATATTACCAATTTTGGTCTCGGGGTGTTCAGGATGAAATGCCAATAGTTTGTCCTCAAGGTCTCGTACACGGTTGGATGTGAATATGGTAACTTGGAAATTCGAGTAGAAATTCTCAGTGATACTACGCAACAAAACTTCAAATAAGAGATCTATTATCCAACACACCAAATTGTTGTGTCCGTGCCGGCGAATTTCTAACTGGTTCTCTGGAGTACAAATACCATGTGATATTAATTTGTACTCATTTTGGGTGTTATTTGTACTTTACAAACCACAGTTGGATAATAAAAGTGGATAATTCATGAGTTGCGTTTTCCGAGCCCTGCCAGGTCAAGGAAAAATAAAAGCAATGAGCAAACTCTCTGCTTGTATTATATGCTAAATGATCTAATAAGGGATTTACACTATTATTCAACAATTTTTGTTTCTCTGCTTTCTGTCCATATTTTTGCCTTGTTCTACAGTGTAATAGTGTGGCATAGTTTTGCGTGTTCAAATGGCATAATGTGGAATAAATCAATATTTATACAAGGCATAAAATAATTTCCTCGGCACTCTCGGCTATATTGTAGGATGCACTGTCAGTCAACTCTCTCTTTGCGGACACGTATCAGTCCTGGGTTAATCCTAGTGTAAAAACCTGTGACTTTTTTCTTTGTTTCAGATCTTTTGTTTTTTTCTGTTCTGTATTGTTTCTATAGTCTTTGTTGTCTTGTTCATTCTTTGTTTTACTCACTCGTGAGTTTCAGCTTACCCCTTGTTTGCGCCGGTCCTAAGGTCCTCCACTATTCGTACATTTTGTACTTCATAACCCATTCCACCAAATAGTATTTCCAGTTGTAGTTCAGTCATCTGCAAGGGGAAAGTGAAAAATTAAAGTAAACATTATGTTTTTCACACTGTAATTTCCTGTGAATTTAGCATAGGGCCTGGCATGCTCTACTAATAGAACTACAAACCCCACCCCTCCCTCCTATCATAAATTGTGTAAAAGATAAAGTCTGCATTCGAGCCTAAGTGGCTCATCAGGCCGGCACTTATCTCCAGTTTCCGTAAGCATGAAGCAACTAGGAGTATTTCTACTCCCCCCTGGTTGGGATGATAGTCCATAGCAGGGTTACCCCCCAGCAGTAAATCGGCCAGTACCCATTTATACACCTGGGTGAAGAGAGGCACTTTGAGAGTAAAGTGTCTTGCCCAAGAACACAACTCAGTGTCCCTGGCCAGGGCTCGAACCCAGACCACTCGATCCAGAGACGAGCGCACTAACTATTAGGCCCATTAAGGCGTACGGGCCGGGGCTGTGCAGCCCCCCGAAATTTTGGGCAAATCAGATGATTAGGCCACCGCGCCTGTGTAGTTCCAGAAAAATCCATACCCACAGTATACCATCCCATAGATTGGGGGTCTTTGTGAATTCTAAGGGACAAGGGGTCTCCAAACCCGTTAAATACTTTAAATGAGAGTATGTAGCAAAACTTGAATATCTGGAGGGGAAGGGGTTCAAGCCAAAAGAACCTCTCATGTTGGGAGTCCACCCCTCCCCCCCCCCACCCATTCATCATGAGAGTACTCTTTTCTCCTTATTTGCTGATGCAAATAAATATTGCTATCAGTCTGCTCACCTTGCTAGGAATGCCTCTAACAAAAACTCGATTCAAAACATGAATGCCATGTTCTGTCCACACTTCCACTGGAGAAGAATGTGAATTCGATTGTCTGTCGTGTTTGTATGAAACCTGCATCCTGAATTGAAAATATGATTGGTTTGAACAGTGAAAAAATTAAAAGGAGGCAAATGTCGTTTCTATGCCAAGTGTCTTTAATCACGCTGCAATTTTTTAAGTTTCAGATGATATGAAGGGACTGCTGAACCTTTGCCATAGCCACCTACTTAGGGGCTGTTCATTAAAGGTGGGGTCATGAGTGAGTGGTAAGAAGATGGGCACAAATAATTTTTCATCTAGCAATATGGGGGCTGCACTGAATTTTAAAACCATGTTTGAGACTCTCGATGGGTATTTCCGACAAAGTCAAAGACGCGAGGATCGCTATTGATGAAACGACGATCTTGGAGATTGAAGCGACGATTTTCAAATTATTACATTCAGAAAAAATATTGGCCAGTCAGACCTAAAAGATTTGAATATGAAAATTATAAATCATTTGATCCACAATCAAACCTGAAATGATCTTAAAGGTCCGTGTGCGCAAAACAATTCTTGACATAAAAGCGATGATTTCGTTGAAAAGGCGACGATTTGATGACATGTTAACATTTTTCAGTCTCAAAATAACTGCCCCCACAGGGCTTTCACCCAACAGGCGAAAGCTCGAAGAGGTATATCGATATATACAGTACATATACAAAAAAATCTTGACATTTGCCTGAGCAGGGCTGCATGGACTAATCAGGTAATGATGACGTTTCATGACTGAACACCCGAACGCAGTAAATTACCTGATTATAAGGTAATGATGACATTACAATATCACTAAACGATGACGTAGAAACATGAAAATATTATGTCGATGGGAATCTGGATATTACCGAAAGGCTTAGGTGTGGCTTTTATCAGTCAAACATCAAGCGACTTCAAGCAGTTTGTTTACTTTCTTGTGTTCAGAGAGCTGGTTGGAGCGGTTATGTTTGCTGTACTTGTGTTCAGTGACAGTAGTCACACATTGAGACTGTGTTCTTAACATTTCAAAAGGTCTTGAATTTGTCTCCAAACTACTCAACTCAATCATGCATGTCTAGCACCAGCCAATGCCATATTTGCTTGTATGTTTGTAACTGAGACTTAACAAGAAGAAAACAATATTAAAAAGAGGTGGACGAGAACCAATTACTTTATAGAAGCCTCTCTTTGCTGCGCTGGTACGGTCGCGCACATACTATCAGCGTTACATTTTCGAATCCAGTCTCTCTGGAACAGCACGCAAAGAATGCGTGACATGATTTTCCCGGGAAAATGCAGTGAACCGTGAGTGAGGGCGACTGTTACTCGGTCGATAGAGAAATTTACTTCCTCACACGGAAATGACAACAAAGACCATTTCTCTATTTATTCGCGACCACCCTTTTAGCACATAAACCATTGAAATCCAGTGAAAGGAGGTAAAAAACCAATGACTGCTGCTTATAAATACACTGCACAGCTAAAAAAAATTTCTGCCTGGTTCTGCATTTCGTATAAAAATATTAACAAAAATCTGCTGCTATTCGTTTTCCTTTTTTGACCCAAAGTGGAATTATCTTTTTTTTGACCAGAACATCTGAGATTTTGGCAACAAAACAATATCAGGAAAAAAATATCAACAAATTTAGAGAGTAAATTAAAACAAGGCTTTTAAAGTGTTGTAGATGAAATATTTCGTCGAGGGAGCAAGTTTAGAGAAAGCTGGTAATAAAATAAAGACTTTTGCTGCAAACGACATTTTCCCGCCAAAACCGGGCAAATCGAGGTGGGAGCGAATTATTCCTATTTGCAGACAATAACTCTTCCAATTCTACATATTGCATACTTCTTTTGTCTACCTTTTTCCAATTACTAGTTTAAAACTATTTATTTAGAACGGAAATAAAATACAGCCGTCGAAATTTGCAGCCCAGATGTAGAGCTAATTAAATGCCCAGACTAGAATTTTTTTACCCTGGAATCGTCGTGGAACTTGTTTAGAGGCTGAGAGCTATGCTACAAATATGACTAAAAATGGTTTGATTACTTACTTACCTTAAAGAAACACTCGTTTCGCGAACTTAAATAGCTGTGCAGAAATGGATAGATCTGATCAGAAATATTCAGACAGCTCGAAGTTAATACTCAAACCTGTCTGGGTCTGGGATTAATTGAAATGTGCAGTTCCCATGAATTAATTACCACGAGGAAATGTGAATAAACAGCTCAGTTTCAATAACCCAACGCAGTTTCCTTAGCCAACTCTTGAATGAAAACAGCAATTATCATATACGTTTTATGTAAATCTACGGTTTAATAGTATGTTCCTTGAATAAATGGAATAGAAAATTGTTGCATTGGGAATCATGAGTGTTCTTGGAATGCAAGCGAGTTAGTCACACCTGAACGCGCCATGAATGAAGGGTGGCGGATCTAGGGGAGGGGCCTGCTTCCTAACCCCCCCCACCCCTGTCAATTACAATCCTTCTCAATCTTCCTCATTCAAAGTCATCCTTGATTCCTCCTTGTTTATTCGTGCATCTTTCGTGCTTTTCTACCTTAGTAAACTACTATTTCAAGGTTTCGTGGTATCTTTTAGGGTATTGAGCCAAGAAATGACAGGAACTGTGTGTGACTCCGATGGTTGTTATTTGAAGTTTTCATTTATGTAAACCATAGTTACAAACTTCGTTTTAGAACTACGTAAATAAATATTGTGGATCGATCCCGGGGATCAATGCTGGTGTTTTAAAATTGGTTTCTCCAGTAGAAGTGGACAAGTGGTGGTACCTTTTAGGGTTGAAATTTTTTTTTTTTGGCGGGGGGGGGGGGGGGGGGGCACGCCTACTAATCGAGATTCTGGTACCTTTTAGGGGTACTTTTCAATTTAATAGGGGAGTCCCCCGGGTTTTAAACATTACTTGCAAAAAATTTCGGACGTTAAAATTTCGGACGTTTTATTTCGGACGTTTAATTTTCGGGTACTTTTGTCCTCATTTCGGACAATTTTCGGACACTGCGCTGAAACATGCCTAAAGTAAATTTAGGACTAAAAACATGAATTAGACTGAAATAAAATTTGTGAAAATAATAGCTTTACTGTACCTTCAAGGTTTTACAGCCGGATACACCAGCGAGAAAATAACAAACTCAATCGAGGTTATGCCTCAAGCAGTGTCTCACCTATAGAGTTCGGCCCAGAAAGTACTATTAAAGTTTTATACTATACTGTAAAAAATCGGACGCTTAAAATTTCGGACGGTTTTATTTTCGGACACTATTTTTGTCCGAAATTAAATTTTCGGCCCCCTAACGTAGAAAGAAGTCTGGGTCCGCCACTGATGGAGATATCATCGATAACTGTTGAGTCCAGCATTAGATATATGTTTGATTTATGATTACTAGTAAATAAGGCCAAATAGCTAAATATTTTCAGGTGGGAAATTTTTCATATCATGACGCAGGGGTATTCCACTTACAGAGAAACTTGCACGGTGGTCAGGGGCTACTAATGTATAAAATGTCTTGTAAAGGTGCACAGCGCCACTGATAGTTACCTCTTCGGTTAAGGCGGGATTCTACCTGAAAGCCGTTTTTCGCACATATCTCGTTTGCGTTTCAAGGAATGCCAAAACCCTTCATTCACCTCACTAGTGAATGTTCTGTGATGTTTTGTAAATTTTTGGATGATTTTTGGGTATATTTGGGAGGAGCGCGTTTTTCTTAAAGGAGGAGGAAAATTTGGAGAAATATGAAATAGTGAAGATTTAATGAAGTTTAAAAATTAGAATATGAAGTTTAAAATTTAGAATATGCACACCCAAACAGTCCCCCTACCAAGCTGTTTGCTCTTGGGTGGGGGTCAGCTGTCTGTGGGTGTTTAAACCTCTCCCAATTTCATTCAAATTCAGGTAGACCCCCGCCTTAAAGCGAAAATTAACGTTCATCAATTCGATGTGTGCATCGAAGTAGCTATTACAACCCCGTGCAACCGATTTCAAAAATAATCTTTAATATGTAGAGAAGATCAGCCCCTTTTTTCTCTCGGCTTAGCGTCGTCCGACCGTCCCAAATTTTCAAAAAAGAAAAAAAAAACAGTTACGAGGAAGGTAATTAGCTGTAATTTGACCCAGCCAAACAATTTTTCACTTTCCTCTGAAAAATAGACATTGTTTTGCCAATACAGATTTTCAGTTTCAACTTTAACTGCAGCGAAAAAACGCGTCACCCTCCAGGGACGGATCCATGATTTTTCTTTGGAGGAGGTGCACCATAATTGCTGCGTGACGTAAGCAAAATACTTGCAGGTCATCTCAGGAAGGGTTGCGCACCCCCTGGACCCCCCCTAGATCCGCCACTGCCCTCCCATACCCTCCTTTCTACCCGTGTCGAAGCAAAATACGTAAACCTGCCAGTCAACTTTTTTGGGCCTTTATTTTTTCTTTTCCGACTGACCGACCCAAAATCAGGAAACGCATTCGACGATAAACGAAGAAATAAGGACAAATGGGTAGCTTAAGGCGTGTCTCGACTGCGCTTAGCAAACTTTAGAGCAACGTAACGTTTGGCGTTTGGAGCAACTGTCTGCAGTTCTAGCAACCTCGAGCAAGTTTTGCCTTCGGAGCAATTTTAAAACAAAATATAAGTTTAGAGCACATATCAAGCACGAAAAAGTCAACGATTCCTTAGAAAACTTCATCATGCGAATTTCTTGAATGTTTATCGACCTCTTTATCAACCTTTTGAACACATAACCTGTCACTTGACAACGTTTCGCAGGCCTATTGAACTTTTTAACCATATGTTTTCTGATCCCTTTATAGCCCATGATTTGCCAGCAGCTCTCCTTAAAGCCATTTGCCTTGACCGATGTTAGCAATCATATATTGTGAACAACGAAAAATAAAGCTTTTTAAAATTAGCGTTTATATAAAAATATCAAGAAATTTAGGAAGCAACTTTTTTGGATTTTTGACGGTTTTTTTAGGAACGTTTTGGCATTCCAGTGAGCAACTTCCAGCATTTTACGAGCACAATCGGGACATGCCTACAATGGGCCTTAATCTCACGACGGTCATGTTGAGCCCCGAGCGATTGAAAACTTTTGTTTTGCCACGCGGAAACTCGTCCCCAAACGTTTCAACTGGAGGGTCGGGTGTAGGGTGGGGCGGGGGGGGGGGGGGGTGGGGAGGCTGCGTTAAGTGACATTTTTATGTGTTAGGCGGTCAAACATTATTTCAGACAAAAATCAAATAAGCGTCCGCGCGGTTGCATTTTGTTCCAGCTTTTCAAGAAAGATAAAGGTTTTTCGCTTTGTATTACGGTACGTTGTCGGGGATGCTCACATCGACTGCAGGACTTGTCCACTCAAACCTGAAGGTCTTACAAAAGCGCTCAAAACAAGAAAATATCTGAATGCCAACTTCGCTGCAATAAAATCGCCAGTTTTAATTCGAAAAGGAAATGAAACTATTTGCGACCACGTGTCACGTGTTGTTAAACTCACCATCCGCAAAGCGGCTGGAAAAATTAAACTACTGGAAATGAGCGAATTTTAACTGTGCTCACAAAATTACACTGTAATTAAGTTACCACGCGTGAATATAATGAGCAAAATGCGTTATTTATTTACCCTTTAAAACATTAAGACATAATAAATTGCCACTTCGATTCTAGAAAGGGCTACCCCGATATAAGCGCAACAGGAAAAGACAGCCATCATGGGATATTTTAACATAACTAGATCATCGGGCTTCAGGCCTCTCGTACTTCACATCTCCTCAAATTCCTGTAGAGTGGAATTCATCTCATTTTCTGCCTCTTCAAACTGATCCTTTATCTTCACCAGAGCGACTGAAAGTAAGTAGATTAGATGGTTCAGTCAGTGACAACCTGCGTTAAATTTTTTTCGATGGATGGAAAGAAGAAAACATTCCTTTTTTTTTCTCTCTCTCTATGGTCTTGCCTGTATTCTAAGATTTGTTTGCCAGCATTTTTTATCCGGCTGTAACCGTGACACACTTCTCAGATGTCCTATGACTGCGTCAAATTGTCTGTTGTCCGTTTTATTAGCTAGAGAGCTGTCTAGTGAGCTGGGTTACAGAAAAACTATCCCCTTGAGACTAATAAATGTTCTATGCTGTTTGCGGATGCCAAGGATGGAAATGGATTGAAACGTGATGAGAGGGAGTGGGGTCTACTTAGTTTTCCCACTGGAGGGGGATGTGCGATAACCGCAAGGTAAGTGTGAAATCCATTGCAATCCAAGGGGTCGTAAGAGGTTATCTGACCGTCCCAGCATTTCGTTAGGTCAGTTTTAGTCTTCTTCGTGAAGTAATGGACTCTTGTCTACGTGGAGAGGCACTGTGAGAACTTACTTCAAGAAGAACGCAACCATCCCAACAAACCTGGTGCTTCCTCAACCACATGGTCAAGCCGTTCACTCCTCCTGAAAATAATCTCCCCGAAAAATCGAAATTTTAAAAGAACGCTTTTTTGGAATTTATCACGCGAGATTTTTTGGTACGAGGAATATTAATAGTTTGCGCCTTCATTCACACCTCCTTGGTATCAAACCTTCTTTCCCTTGGGTACTTGTTGTGCCAGCCAAAACCCCGTACCCCCACCTCCACCTGCTCTGTTCACCGCCCCCACCGGGAAACATGCAAAGATGGTTGAAGGGACACTCCTCGCAGTTTAAGATCCTTCAACTGGCGGTGATCATGGCCGCACAAAGCCTGGAACGGGCAGGTAAAAAGAGCTTCACCGCCCTCTCCTGACATGATAAGTTAAACAAGTTAAACAGGTTATCAAACGTACCTTCTAAAGCATCAGCTTCCCTATCTAAATCAGTGACTTTGCTCTCGGCTTCATCAGCACGCACCACCGTCTTCAAAGCAAAAGAGTTTAAAACATAATGGTTATATTAGAAACAGAAATCAGATACAAATTGATAGAAACAAGCACACGATCAAAGCAACGACGCGTGTTAAAAAGATGTTATAAAGAAAAGTTAAAGAAAAAATAACTTCAGATCAGTTTTCTTTTGAAAGTGTTATTTGGGTTTTCGCGCAACAAGAGAAGCCTTGTCTACAAAGGAGGGTAAACTAATAATTGTTGATTGCGACATTACGGAACGCTTTCCCTAAATTGATCTAGAACGCGGATAGTATGCATATGGCCTTAATCACGCGGCGGCCATATTGGCCATAGACAATAGATCTCGTACCCCGAGCCTCGAGTTGGAATGTCTGGGAACGAGTTTCCTCGTGGCAAAACAAAAGTTTTGAATCCCTCGGGACTCATCATGGCCGCCGTGTGATTAAGGCCCATGGCGGCGTTTTTTACTATATTAATTCTTCGCGCATAACCCTAAACGAGACCTCGAAGGCTCCAATATTGGTATTTTGTCTAGAACAGCCTTAATGAGACCGGCATCCGTAATTTGCACCCCTGAGAGGGACGATGAAAAACCCCTGTTCATGAGGAGGTCCCTTGGGTCAGGTAATAAAAACAATCTCACTCACCGCTTCGTAGTCGTCACTGATTCTCTGAATTTTATCTTCTAACTCCTGTTCACGTCTGTTACCCTATTGTAGAAAAAAATACCAGATAATTTACTGTACTGGCAGGGATTTGCGAGTTCAGAACAGCAGAAAGGGAATGTTGTGCAATCACCCGAGAACAAGAGGCGCGAGATTGCTTCTCCTTTTCCACGGGGCCGTGAACAAGAAAGTAACTAAAAAATTCTTAACTGTGTTTAATTGTTTACGGCGAATTTCAATTGAGTGTCGTTAACCCAAAAACCACTAACCAAAGTAATTACTTTGGCCAATCACAAAGGATGGATCAGCGATCCAATCAAAACTCGAAGAAATTTCACGTAGCCGACATAAAGCGCGGGAAATCGTGCGCGCGCGAGGCACGATTGGTTTTGGTCTTCCTTGTCTCCTTAAATTAAAAGGTATACACCTTATTCCAATTAAGTTTAATTTTATCTTGAGCGAGGCAACAAGGGCCAATTTCTATGTACATAAATCAGCGGCCATTTTGGAATAAGGTGTATACGGCAAATGAATCTTATGAAAGACGTGGACGTGAGTTCAATGAGGGTCCTGAAGGGTAAAATGGGAACTAGGATTGGCCTGTTTTTGCACTGGGAAAATGGGATTTGGGTGACTGGGACTGGGATTTGGTCACTGGGAATGGGAAAAAAGTCAATAATTGGAATGGGATAAATATCTTTTACCTATGACCAGGCGAGACCACTTATTTTCTGGATTGATAAACAAAAGAAAATTGTTCAAGCGCCTTGTTCGTGTCAATTTTTAGAATGTTTAGCCAGCACGTTTTATTTTCACCGAATCAGCGGCCTCGACTTGTGGTGAATGATATTTGTGTACAGTGGTGTGTGTATTAAAAGTGTGTGTGTAAAGCCAAGTTTGCAGAGCATGCGTATTTTTATGATACAAAAAGAAATGGCGGAAGCATAGTTCTCATGCCAGAATGCTACGACCTTTAGCGCCTGATGACAGTGCTCTTCAAACAACAATGAGCATGATCCGTCCGACCAGGTTTGGAAGAATAAGAACACTTACAAATCGGATCAAGAGAATACACTCTTGGTCATATTTATTATGCACTACAGTACCCATCTGTCGAAACGTCAGCAATTGAATCTCTTTACGGTGGCCAATTGACATTATCAACCCAGTTGATAAAACCAAATTATATTGTTATACTTCCCACCAACACAGCACCACAGTTTCTTTAGAAACTTACCCCCTGTCTTCTTATTGGCCAATAGTCTTTTGTTAATCAAAACCTACATACAGATTATTCATTAAACTAGCCTGCGAGCCGGCTCCGGCTAGACAGGGGTGGGTCGGGGGCGGTTGGGCATCCCCTACCCACCCCGACCCACCCCCGGAGCCTGTTCACAGGCTATCATTAAACAATCTGTAGGTTGCACGCATAATGTCGTCAATCTTGAGAGACAAAGTTGCGAAGGAACTGTTCCACAAATGCTTCGAGGAGAAAAACATTCAGGAGCCAGAGGACAAAAATGAATTAGCATAAGTGTTAAAATATTTTATGTGGAAGCACGAAATCTCGTTATTGCTTGACAGTTATGTATAATAAAACAATTATTACATCATTTGTGTTGTGTGGTATCCGGAATAATCAAGATCGCGGTACAAGAGTTATCATCCGAAGCCGGATATGACAAAAACCTCATCCAATAATAATTTTATTGTGCCATTTCAGTACAGTCTAAAAGGATCCTATTGTCTTCAGAACATCTTCACAAATGCTCGTGAACTTTTGCGTCTTTGCTGCGCCGTATTTTGAAGTTGTAATTTTGAAGAGATGCGAAATATGTATAACACTTGGATTTTTCTAAATTCTGCTAGTGGGAATGGGATTTGAAAACTGGGAAGTGGAAAAAATTATGCTGGGAAATGGGATTGATACCCCCCCCCCCCCCCTTCAGGACCCTCTTCAATACCTGGGTTTATCATAATGAGAGTGGGCGCTGGCTACAGGAATTATTTACTGTATACTTTTATGTAATAAAATAAACGCCACTTCACGCAACCATATGACATAATAAAAATGTGAAGAATCGTTATACTTTGTGCTTTTATAAACGCTACCACACGCAATCGTATGAAAAACGGTAATTCGGGCATGACATAATAAAAACATACAGAATCGTAGACCGTATGCGCGAAATCTGACATCCAAAATTCGGCTCCGCGCCGCATATAGAAAACAGGCCACTCAACATACAGAGGATTACCAGAATAGTGTGCTGCGAGCGCTAAGGCGAGTCATCAATAAAGCAAAAGAGGACGTTTCCGTGCTTACATAGCTTCATCTAATCACTCGGGGGATTGAGAGAATTCTCGATAGTTACGCAAACCCTCATCTCGTCCTCAGAGGTTGAATAGTCCAATTTACAGTTCTGTGAAATGTAACCAGGCCTCTGTATGAAAGCGAGGCTCAGGGTGACCTTTTCAAGATAGAGACCAGAAACTATTTAGCATAACAACAAAATGATTGACATATCAAAAGCAAGAGGGTTTGTATCTAAGCAAGGTCACCTTCAGTCTCAATTCCACTCAAAGGCTTGGTAACTAAGCACAGAACTGTAAAATGGCCTATTGGGGACAAGGTGACGGCAGTAATGGCGTCATCCAATTAAATCGTTATGAATACCTCACTAGTCTGGATTTCCAAAGAGCGCAGACTGTTTCCAACCAGATTATTTTCTTCTTCCAGCTCTTTAACTCGTCTGTTCGAAAAGGAGAAAAACGTGGTTCTTAAGAAACCCTGGTTAGCAAGCAAAGGCTTTGTTTACAGTTAAAAAATAAACCAGTTGCTTTGAATTAATTAACCTCCACTACTCAACCGGAAACACAATGATATCTGGACTCGTTGCCCTTTTTACTTCCGGGTCTCCCCCAAGCCCACCCCCCACCCCTCCCCCCTACTTTTATCTTCCTCACTCATCGGCATCCTCGGCACGGCTTTCTAACTCTTCAAGGTCCTCTTCAGCTTTGGCAAGCTTGATTTCCAGCTGGAAGTAAATAAAGATATGACAGAAGCACATTGGTATACTTTGATAACTATATTGTATATTGTAAAGTCCTGCAGGAAATAACGTGTCTAAATAAAGATTTTACCTTACCTAAGCAACCGAACAACGCTTGAAAGCGTACAAATTAATATTGCTTGTGAAGACTCAATTTAATATGTTTCGGTTATTACACTCAAATCACCCCCCCCAATTTGTTACTATATTATTTCAGCATTGTAAAAAGGAATACATACATCGTGAGTTCTTGAATGAATCCCCACCCCCCCCCCTCCCCCTGGTTATAAGCCCATCCGGAAAAAAAACTGGTTATGCCTTCCCCTATCCAGCGTTTCCATAGTTACTAACTAACGTCACCCCAGAACATTGTACTTCGATTAGAAACAGGCAATTAATCAACATCAAAGCGATTAACAAGAGCGACTTTCTTATAAGACATCATTAATTAGAGCATTAAAGTCGTTTCTTTTACAGCTCATTTCCAAACGTTTATAAGCTCCCACACTTTTAATCCCCCCGAACCCCTTTATTAATTTGTATATTAAAGCCCAGAGCATTTTGCGGTACCTCCCCCAGCCTCCCCCCCCCCCGAATCTCATGACGTACGCATACGTAATACCACGTGCTCTTGATAAACCCGGCGATATCTCACCTCCTCAATCTCAGCTTCTGCAGATTCATGCCTTTCTCTTTCTTCTACTAACTTGGCATCAAACTGAACTTGCTGAGAAAAAAATAGAAGCACGAAAATAAACTTGTAAAATTGGTTTTGAACAAAGCGGAACCAAGTAGACATGCTTGAACTTATAAATCACGTCAATCACGTCTTCACAGGCCAGTTACAGAAACCAGCAGAAATCAAATCAATTCAAAAGAAATAAAAAACAGATATATTACCCGCTCTTCGTCTCCCAATGCTCTGGTTTCTAGCACCTTTCGCACTCTGCAGAAAATAGCAAATTAAAAAATCAAGCGTTTGCTGGTTTTATTGTTAAAAATCACAAAAGTGTACAGAAGAAGTAGTTGATTGACATTTCCAACAGCAATGATCCATGCTTTTAGTTGTGCACTATGAACGACTAACATCTTATGGTACAGTACGAGGAGAATTTATTCAAGCGAAGCGGCAGCTGTGGGGCGTCTTGCGTCAGTTGAGATTAGTTGACCGCTCCTGGTGTTGAGCTCAGCTATCCTATGCCGAGATTGTTGTTTGTGAAATGTTGAATTCGGATAACCATCATTATAATAATAATTTTAATTGCACAAAATAAAGGCAAGATACTCAAAGACAATAACTATTTGTATAGTCTGCATGGAAGTTGCTACAAAGATTTAATCTGGGGAGGTCAACTTACCCTTCAACTTCATTGGTTAAGACGGCTACACCTGACCGTGCCAAACGAACCGAAAAATCAATCTCTTCAACTGATTTCCTTTCAGCGAAG
Source organism: Blastomussa wellsi (assembly GCA_947652115.1). Taxonomy (NCBI): domain Eukaryota; kingdom Metazoa; phylum Cnidaria; class Anthozoa; order Scleractinia; family Plerogyridae; genus Blastomussa; species Blastomussa wellsi. Next base: position 26,974,716 of record OX393563.1, on the reverse strand, counting down.
TTAATCATAGTGAAACAAACTGTTTTCCAAATTTCTTTTTGACTGAGAGATTTCATTTAACTTCGAAAAAATGAGTAAAGTTGCATTGTTTTGCATTCTCGAGGAGAACTGTTAAATAAAATGAACATGATGCAAAAAAAATTGTGTTAAGAGAGAATGACGCGCACTCCCGGCTGGAATCATTTCACGTCACGAAATAACTAAACTCAAAACTCTGTTCTCCGAAAATGTAGTTCATTAAAAAGGCAATAAAACTTTTGTTTGAACAATGCTTGTAAAATCTCCTTTTGAATCGCAATGCAAACTTAGAAAATGTAAATGGCGCGCAATTTTTGGGGAATTAAAAACAGAGTTCAAACTTTCTCTTTAGTTATGCGTGAAAAGCTTTGTACATATTTCAAAGTGCTCACAGACTCGAAGAAACTAAATATGAAAATATCTGAAAACTTGTTTCTTTAATAGGCGGCGATAAAATAATAATGATCCAAAGATATCAAACGAGGAGGTTTTGTAAAACGCTGTTGTAGGAGTCATTTGTAACACTGGTACGAGCGAAGTTGTTATGAAGCTACCAAGTACAGACTGTACGCTACAATACCTTTCATTCTCGTCGGCTTGCAACTCGGCCTCTTCCAGCTGCAAAGTTACGTCCGCCAAGCGCGATTCTGCCGCATCTAGTTCATCTTCAACCTTTTGAAGTTCATTTGTCAATTCGTTGACTTCTTTTCCGGCCTACAACGAGCAACCATTATCAACGAAATCAATTGTTTACAAATTTAGCAAAGCTGATCTGTTACAGCGCGAGGCATAAAACCCGACCACTAACTCAACATAATCTACATTTTGCCCGAGATAAAGAGTTTCTATGGCTTATCTAAACACCTGTAAGAAAAATAGAACATATAGTCTTTCGGAGATGCCGGCTTACTTTTTCGTTTCTTTTTTTTTGGTCGTCCAACACTTTCTCGGCCTCCTTTGCCCGATTTTCAGCGTCTTTTAGACTGTGTTTAAGTACATCAAGCTTCTTTCTGATCGTTTCCATAATGCTTTCTACCAAAAAACGTTCCAAAGGCCAGCTGCCAAGAAATGCCGATAGAACCCTCAGAGGAAGAAAAAGACGATCAGGGAACCGCGCGCGAACTGTTAAAACCCCAGTGACCCAGATTAAATTATATTTATGAACCAATGTCTTATCAAGGGTGGGTACCTGGAATTTAAAATATGCCAAAGCCCTCTTCTTCCCTGCGGGAAATGTTGTTTGAGTTCATAGTGTAGTAAAGAATAAATTCTGGCTCCGGCGTATATTTGTGGAGTTATTTACTGAAAATAGGAAGATTTCGCGGACTTTGTTTTTTATTGTTCAATGATCTAAAAGATTTTTGCCTTAGTCAGCATATTTAGGGATGAAAATCCAACTAAAACGTGCTTGCGTTATCTAATACATCTACATTTATGAGTAAAACATATCTTCTTTTTTCTGTTGCTGTTTAGAAGTAACTCTTTCGTGCCACAAGCTTCCTTTCGCTTTGAGTTTGATTGGACCTGCAAGGAAGATAATACCCACATTTTCCTTTTCATTAAACCCGCCGCAAGAGTTTGTTGCATAAGAACAGATTACCGACAGTTGAAACAGAAGCTTGACTTCTCACGACTTGTGGTTTCAAAATAATAAACAGAATAATTAAAGTTGTTTTGGTGAGGTTGACGCCCGCTGGGTCACGCTACGACTTCGAAGCATGTCACACAATCTTTTTTGTCCAATGTACAACGACGTCTTGGCTCGAGTGCGGGCTAGTTGTTGAGCCATTCTCGTCCCCATAGCCCTTTTCATTTCCCTTATCCGGCGGGGCCTTGGCACGAAAAACGAAGGGCTCTGGGGACATACGATTTTCAAACAAATTTGAATTTTTTTATTGGCTGTTGGGAACAAAGAAATCTTAAACGGAAGTCAAAATTTTCGCCGGCCGCCTTATTACAACACACAACATGTAGAAAAATCAATGCTATATACATGAAGTCCGGAAGTCCTAGAATCTCGGACTGGAAATCGTATGTCTCCAGAGCCCATCGTTTTTCGTGCCAAGGCCCTGTCGGCTAAGAGAAACGAAAAGGGCTATGGGGACGAGAATGTTGTTGAGCGCCTTATAACGTCATATAAATAATAATAATGATGATGATTGCAAAACAAAACAATTTAATTATGCCTCACAAGACACGGTTTTCGACACGCAGCCAGCACAAAAAGGCCCGGGATAGTGGATGTCGCTCATATCATTTGGCCTTATATAGTGTTGTTTCTGCATGCAGGTGCCTTGAAACCCGAGTCAACAAAAGAAAAGATAGAAATTTGTGGTGATCACGCTGGTGGAAATGCTGCGGTGAGTTGATGTTTTGTGGAATACTTCGAGCTTCGACAACCTCGTTCCCAGGGTTTCTTAAGACCCTGGGAACGAGGTTGGAGCTTCGAGTGAAATGCACACAATACCGTAAACTGCCACTTGTATGCCCTGGGCGTGTACAACTCCGTAAGGGGTTCGGAATGCTTGTAAACAGAGGGGCTTATATCTGAGGGGGCTTTTAACCGGAATAGAACGAAAAAACCGCTTCATAACGAGCTATAGCAGTTAATTGTTTCCAGCCTTAGAATAGTTATTCAACTAGAAATTTGTTCTCACTAGATTGTCTTAAGTCATTAAATAAAGCAAGTTATATTTTTTTTGGTTTTCAACGGACCAACAATCGTCTTTTCTCTCATGGGGAATGCAAAGGTGCCTCCTCGGGATCCTTTGTGCCGGAACCTCCTGCGGGGAGTGAGGGAGGGGAGGGACAATTACACCTACTTATAATCTTTGTCCCCCGGTGTCCTCCGCAGTCATTTTTTTTACTGAAAAGTGAAAAGCGATCCTAAAAAATACTGCGCATGCGTGGGAGGCTATCCTTCGGTCATCCCCTAGGGATTTGATATTTTGTGCTCCTTGGGCAGTCTACTCGCGGGCCAAACAAAGCCAAATTAAACCTCGCTTCCCGTTGGACAGTCAAACAGTAAAAGTCAATGTAGACCAATATAAATGTACGCATGTCACTACTTGCCATGCCCTTATTAGGAATGTTTCAGTTTTCACTGGAAATATTCATTCATCACAGACACGTGGTGTACCCCATAACCCAGGGACAAGACCGCCTCAAATACTCCCCCAGGCCACCCCTCAGCATGAAAAGGGCTGAACTTGTCCGGACAATTGCCCGCCCGGAATCAGCATTTACCATTCACAGAAAGAATCAGGGTTATGATATGCCGATGTTTTGCAACCTCGTTCCCAGGGTCTTTTCCCTGGCAAGACCCTGGGAACGAGGTTGGATGTTTTGTGCATACATCACATCCCATCTTTTTAACATAGATGAACGATGCCAATAATGATTCCAGGAATGATGTTATCTGCACGACATTGCATAATAGCTATGTTCCAGAGAGGGTGTCATTTACACATGACGTCAGATTCGTGATTTGATTGATGCATACATTGCATACATTGCACCAAAATGACATCATAATGATTTGTCATGATTTGAGAGGACTTGAACCGTGTATGAATAAAGTTACCTTATCTTATCTTATCTTATCTTATAAATCACCATATATGATTGAATTCCTGTGAAGGGAGTGGGGGAGGGGGAGGGGGCGGTGGTGACACGTACAATGGAACCACGCATAACTCTCCACTCACCAAAATCGCTTTATATCGGCGGGGAGGCACTGGCAGACCAAAAAGGACATAACACGGCAACCGTGTAAGTCGATTATTTATGACAATTCATTTGAATTTATAACGCCTAAAGGAAAACTGTTTCCTTTCCATAAAACCCTTATCATTTGAGTATCTTTAGGTACTGTGGCTCTTATCGTTAGCTTGGCTGCCTAAGTTTCACCGTAAGTCTTTTTACGCAGTCAACGGGTTGACCTTTTTTCCTGCGAATCGCTGCTCGTGCCATACCCGTTCCGGTTCGGATACACTCGGTCAAGAGATCGGCGAGGTAGTGCTGTATACGGCGGATCCAGTATAATTGTTGTCCCCAGAGCCCACGATCCTTCTGGTCTGTGCCAGGAATCGATCCATGGTACCCAGATAACCAATGTATGTATTATTATTGAGAATATAGCCCTGTATGCTCGCCATGGAATGTTAGCGGGCTTTATTTTTAATAGAACATGGGCAAAAACTGTAGAAGCCGGTAGCCCGGATGTAGTTTATGTCACGTTGCGAATTGAAAAAAAAAATGGCGGCGACAATCTTTTAAAGTTGTCTTTTTATTTCCTTTATTATTGCTGCAAACACAAATATTAATGAAATACGTTCAGGTGACTGGGGAGACGAAAAACTGGACGAGCTATTGAGCAGCGAGTGCCAGAAATACGAACAAGGAGGCCGCCCGCGCGCGTAAATTCGGTGATTTTTTTGGATTTTTAATGCTATATTCTAAACCAGCTAGAAGATGGGTTTCCAATGTCCACTAGCAGCTTTTCTAGACCTCAAGCTGGCATTATTTTCTTATAGAACATGGGTACCCATCTTCTAGTGGGTAAATAATCAATCATGAACCCTTACCCTAACCCGAACCCATATAATCTGTTATGTAGTCTAAAGCGATTTAAATATATCTATAAATTTGGGGTACATAATAATTTCCCCATACAGCACGTATCTACGCGATCCAGAAAGATCGTGGGCTCTGTGGACCAAAATGCATTTATTATTTGCACGCCTGGTACGTATATACATAAATTGTCAAGTAATGAAATCATGCCAAGTTACAGCGATGATAGTGATACCTGCTGCTATCATTTTGATGAAATCGCCCGAAAAAATGTTATGTGCCTCGATTAAGAGTCATACACGACCTTATCTGGTCGCGAAACGTTTGGTCCAGGTTTGCAAACCTGACAATGGCGTGCTTCTAATTAATTTAAACAAAGAAAATAAAAATTCAATAACGCAAACCAATAAAGAAATGAACTGAAAAACGTAAATGAACAGAGATTCCTTTGTTGGCTGAGAGACACGTTTGTTCGTAAAGCAAGTAAATCGTAAGCGATCCTAAGCGGCAAGACATCGGTGATTATTAAATCTCTCTAACCCGACATGGATGGGCGGGCACTTAGCACTGAATAATATTACTGTTATTTAATACAGCGTGAATACAAGCATTTGAACTTACTGGAGGCCAAACAGTACTAGATACTGCCTAGCTGGATATTATTGGATATTATTGACTGCCTATTTACTAAATTGTAACCACAATACCGCGAGGGGGCAATTTAAAACAAGAATGAGAGGGTCCCAAATTACGTGATGGAAGACTGAGGTTGACGACATGAAACAAATTGACCAATCAAGCCGATCAAGGAATGCGTAGTTGCCTTGTGAACATTGTTTATAGTTTCTTAATTCATCGAGCGGGCAAGGCGCAGAGATGGCAGGGATCGGTCTTGCACTTGCCAATGTGTGTATTGGATTGGGGAGCATAGGAGCTGGCGTTGGTTTTACTGTCGCTGAACAAAACAAAATGGATGACCTCAATGAGAAAGCCGACCAGCTGAAAAGGGATGTAGCTAAAGCTGATGATATGTACGATCACATCTACTATTTGGTCGCTGTCAACCTAAAGCGTGTGAAGAAGTCCTTCGACAAACTTCCGAGCGATTTTCTTGATGACGTATCAAAAGAAATCACGGATGACACAAAGCCAAGCGATGCCGAGAAAGCCATCCAAACTTTGTCTGCAATCATGGGCTATGCTGGGAGTGCTTCCGGTCTGGGAGCTGGTATTCTTCAGATTGTCCGCTATTTTCGTAATAGGAGGGCCCAAGATGAAGAACCTCCAGACGAGCCTATTAACATAGATCCTTTTGAAGACGTTCCTCTGGACGGTGAAACACTTCCACTCGTACCAACGGAAGAGAGTTCCTTCTCCAATACTCCAAAGCTCGATAAAGCCATCAAAGGTCTCAACATCGCCGGGGTAGTGTTTGGGTTAGCAGGCCTTGCCGCTACAGTGGGATTAGGAAAATGGACGCTGGACAAGTTAAATAAAGCGTTAGATGATGTGAAGAAGAAGCAGGCCCAAGTTACCGCTTTCCAAACGGCCATGGAGAATGCTTTGGATCCAATTGTAACAGCAGCAGGGCTTCCAGCAAAGAATTATAGCGGCCTAACAGATATGGCTGCTACGTGGAAGAAGCTCTCAGAGAATTTCGACAGTTACGAGAAAGCATTGTATTATGGAATTCGAGGATACTTCATGAAGAAATCAATTGATGACATCAAGAAGATGGTAGAAAAGGAGAGCGATCCTGGTAAACCGTTCCCGAATGATGGCTATCCACTCGCCAAGACCCTGGCTGATGATATCAACTTTATGTTTGGACAAAAGAAGACAGACCAGGAGATTGTTAACTTTTTTGCAACTGACAATCCGAAGATTGGTTTGAGATTTGTTTTCGATGAATTCTTTATTAGCTCTTTGCGTTGGATCACAACACCAGCTCTTAGTCAGTAACTGCTATCATCCTTTTTCGGATATATATTCTACGTTTTTCAAAACATTGATTATTTTTATTTAGAATTAGAAGACTCATATATCCACTTTCAAGTAACACAACACAGTACAGTCTGGGAGTATATTACTATGATTGTGAACTTATCATGTGGCCAAACGTTTTTTGCCATTTCCCGCGAATCTCGATATAGTGCACTCCACGTACACTCCGGCACTCCGCGGCTCGGACATGCTCGGGTAATATTTGAAGCCAAGGAGCCCGACGAGGCAGTCATGCATATACTTGCTAGAGGGGTCCAATATCATTGATTATCTGCACACCGGGTATTCTCGCGAAATGAAGTCTGTTGGGCCGAGTTTGGCGAACCTAATGTCGTTCTTGGATTGGACAGCATAGGAGCAGGTGTAGTGTCGCTGAACAAAACAAAAGGGATGAAGAAACAAACAGACTAGCTGAAAGGTGTGGCTAAAGTTGACGATATGTACGATCGCATCTACCAGAGGCCGCGCTCCTTTTGGTGCTGACCAAAAGGATCGTGGCCTCTGGGGACGAGAATGCTGTCAACTGTGAAGATGTCCTTCGAGAAACTCCCGAGCGACTTTCTGGATAAAGTATCCCAAGGAACCACTGATGATACAGAGACAAGCGAGGCTCAAAAAGCCGTGATTATAGGCTATGCTGGGAGTGCTCCGGTCTGGGAGCCGGTATTCTTCAGATTGTCCGCTGTGTCAGAAATAAGAGGGCCCAAGGTGAAGAAAGATCCTGAGTGCATAGATCCTTTTGAATACTTTCTTCTTGAATGTGAATCACCTCCAGTTTTTTTTTTTATTGAAAACACAACAAACATATACAATACTGACAATAATTACTTACTTACATTAGTTGATTTTAAATACATAGTTACATTAATTGTTAATACAAAATTAAGTTACTAATATACATAAAGACAGCTAAACACAGAGTAACCACAGCTTTGAAAAGATGGGTCTAATATCGAGTTCCTTATGAGGGTTTACAAGATGGAAAGTTATGAGTTCAGAGCAATTGCTGATATGTAAGATTGCATTAAGCAATTGTCTAGGCAATCAAAGGTTTCCACTTATTTGTAAAATCCTTACTGGAGAGCGTTTGTTTCTCCAAACGTGCATGGTAATATATAATCTTAATAACGGCTGAAAGCTGTGGTAACGTCTGCTGCAATTTGCAAGTATATAAATAATATCGTGCAATTAAGGAGCACAAGTCAAGCAGAATGGAGCAGGATTCTGTGTTGAAACCTAATGCAATACAGTGATTGATTTCTTCATTTTTGGTGAGTACTCCGTGAGAAATAAACCAGGCATTCAAAGCCCGCCATATATTCTGTGATATAGGGCAGCTCCAGAAAAGATGATAAAGCGTTTCTTTGTCTGACTTGCAAAAGGTGCAGAGGTCATCTTCCGTTATCCTAATCTGTTTTAAGAAGGCGTTTGTTGCTATTCTACGATGATTGAATTTAAATTGGAAATTTCTAAGTTTTGAGCTCTTGGTACAAGAGAAAGGCTTAATATAAATCTATTGCCAGGTACTGGAGTCTATTTCTCTTAAATTACAGTCTGTAGCCCACTTGGCTTGACTTTTATCTGGTTTAGTTTGTACTGTAGCCACCAGGGTTTGGTAAATTGTTCTACTAACTTTATTACAGGTTGCAATTTTCTCATACCATTCGTTTTCTACGCCCTGGTCATCAATAGCCTGTTGCTGATTAATACTTTTTCGAATTTTACTTAATGCTGTTGTTATACCATAGTACTCAATAAAGGATGTTTTAATATTATATAGTGCTAGAAAGTCTGTGTATCCTAAGAACAAGTTGTTTTCAGTGATCTGCTTTACTTTGTTAATACCTTTATGAATCCAGGATTTGTAATTAACCGGTTTGTTTCCTACTCGTATCAAAGAATTGTTCCACAAATCCATTTCGAGGAAATCATTAAACGAAGAAGGACTGTTCTTAAAACTGATATCTGACCAAATTTCAAGAAGTTCTCTTAAAAAGATATCTTGTATATTCATTTCTCGTATATCCTTTTTATGTAGGTTACATTTGAAGGCATTGTGTATACCTAGCTTACGAAATGTAGCAAAGAAAAGTTTTTTCCATTTACCATTGTTACTCAAGTCTATATATTTCTTTATCCACGTTATCTTTAATGATTGGTTAAAAGTCACTATGTCTATCATTCTGGCACCTCCTTCTTTGTAGTCATTTATCATTATTGAGCGTTTAATCTTGTCGCCTTTGCCGTCCCATAGAAATTTATAGAGTAAAGTGTTAATATCTTTCAGAGCACTATGGTGTGTTGGAAGAGGCGTCAAAATATAAACAAGTTGAGATACTAAGAACGCCTTGATGATTGTTATTTTCCCGAACATAGTTAAACGCCGCACTGCCCAGTTTTCAGTAATGCTCCTTATTTTCTCCGTTTTTTCTTTATAGTTTAGCGCTAAGGATTTTGTGCTGTTTACAGAGAACCACACAACCAAGGCTTTAACTGAATCTTTGGCCCATTTTAGATTTCTTTCAGGAAACAGAGCTTGTTCGTTGTTGCTTAAAGCTCCGATCCAGAGAGCTTCAGTTTTTCCGCTATTCATCTTTAAACCAGAAATGTTATAGAAAGCGTCTAGCATGAGCAACGAGGCCTCTAAGGATTTTTTGGTACCGTTTAGTATCAGAGTAGTGTCACCTCCAGTTGAAGCAGAGACTGAAACTTCGTTTGTTACTACTCCAAAGCTCGATAAAACAATCAAAGATCTCACCATCACCGTGGTAGTGTTGGGAATACCAGGACTTGGCACCACAATTGGATTGGGAAAATGAACGCTGGACAAGTTGAATATATAAAGCGTTATTTAGATGATGTGGAGAAAAAGCAGGCCCAAGTGACCGCATTCCACGGCCACGGAAAAAGCTTTGGATCCAATTATAACAGCCGCATGGGCTTCCAGCAACCGAGAATTGTAGCGGCCTCACAGATATGGTTGCTGCGTGGAAGAAGATGATAGACAAGGAAAGCAATCCTGGTAAACCATTCCCAAATGATGGCTATCCACTCGCCAAGACTTGGCTGATGACATCACAACTTTATGTTTGGACAAAAGTAGACATACCAAGAAATTATTAACTTTTTCGCAAATGAAAATCCGAAGATTGGTTTGCGATTTGTTATGGATTAATTATTTATTAGCTCTTTGCGTTGGATCACAACACTGTGACTCACTGCTACTAAGTAGCTGCTAACACCAGTCCTTATTGCTTTTATCGCAAATGTAGCTTATGCATTTTTTCAAATCAGTTTTAGAATAAGTAGACACTCAAATCATTGTGTTTCTCTTGGCCCAGATTTGAATCCCTTTTACAGATTTTGGTGAATGTGCAAGCTCGTCTAAGACATTTTAAGAAAATATTTAAAATTGTTGTGATACAGACGGAAATCAACCCACACACCTTTCGTGCAAATATAGCAATGAGATAAAATAAAAAATCTAACAACGAAAATTCTTTTGCTTTCATTTCAGCTTAATTTCCTGTGCTACTCTTGTAGGACCACTACGCGAAAAGCCAAATATTCGGGCCAGAATTCGCTCGAATACGACTCGACACACGCCTCGTATACTGAAATTTTCCGACGTATTCTAGTACGCCTGATTCGAAATACACCTGGGATATCCTATTAGAACCCGGCCTGGTTTTCCATTCAAATTGAACACTCCGGGTGTGCATCACGGATTCAATATTGAATACTCGTGAATACTCCTGGGGCACTTCACGTATTCAAATCGAATACTCTCGAATACTCCAGGTGTACTTCACGTATAGCGTACGCCTTGAATACTCTAGGATTCTATGGCATCACACTGACATATTCGAGGCTAGAATACTCTAGAATATTTTTCATTTGGCGCAGTGGACATTATTAGCAATAACAAATTAAAGAGGGGTTTAAATTGGCTGCTATTTGGCCCGGGCCTGGTCAAGGCATGGGCTGTTTGGGTCAAAATGGAGGATTCTCTACTGTTTGTAACACGCCGACTACAGACCACCAACTTGCGAAACAAAGAGATGAAAGAGTCCTATTGTTTAACTATTCACAATACCTGTTTTAAACAAATAGAATCGCGGTTATATATTTGTAAACAGTAAATATTATTGCCTTTTGATTGCTTCACGCGAATAATTTCAGACTCGTTCATCGTGATTTTCACTTTTGTCAGCTAGTGCACCATGATGGTCAAAACTGGCTGGAAAAGAATGCCTGTTTTGTTTATGTCTTTTCTTCAGTAAACCGTGGCTTGGGAATGATCTGACATCTAAGAACATCCCATCACAAAGATTAGCAAAGAACACGTATAGCGAAGATTTACTTTTGTAAATCAGTGTAATATATGTAAAGATAGCCTGCCTATCTGCCAGAGCAAAAGACGTCAAATTATTTCTTGTCAGCATTTTTTAACGGAAAACTCGGAAAACGTCTCTGGCTATCTGTATCTCTTGTTATCGTGATTTTATATAGAAGGTATAAAATTATTGATGCAAATGCTAGAAAGAAAATCAATGGTGGTCAAAACCTTGGGCTCGCTCCTTTCGACGACGTCAAGTGATTGGATTTGGAGACTTGCTGTCGTAAATAAATTGACAAATGTTATCACCCGTACGCGTACCCATGCAAATAAAGAGCTTATCAAACATACTCTCTGAGCTGGGTCGCCATCGGGATAGTTCGGTTATATGCCTTGTTTGGTTCCTCGAACGCATAAAGAGGCGGGAATTGCAAGAAACGGTCTTGCGCTCACCCATGTCCCTGCTTGAGTCCATCCACAATCAAAGGGCGTACTGCCTACTTTTCGATGGGATGCTTCAATTACTGTATTGCGTTTTTGGTTTTTATCACCACGAAGCGACTACGCGTAATTCTACTCCCCCAGTGGATTGCATACTAATGATAGTAAGCCGTATGGCTATCCTCCGGTCCCGAACTCAGCATGGACTTCATTTATTTCGACATTTACTCTCTTATGCAGCTGGATGGAAAGAGTTACTGTTAGATAAGAAGTCTTGCCCAAGAGCAAAAAAAATTGCCCCTTTCAGGGCTCTAGCCCGGACAACCTCGTCTACAGGGTCTCTTCCGGCCCTATTGCTCCGGGAGGGCCTGAAGATGAGAGACACTGAGGACGGGGTTGGACCGGTTGGCTACTGTTCCCCAGCGTCACTCTAAATTACAAGTCTGAAGACCCGAAGGAATTTACTAGTAACGTATACGGGTCCAATATCCTGCCTGCAAGGGCGAAACAGTGAAATTTTGTTTTCCATGTGGCATCACAAATCACAACTGAAAACAAAGCTCAGGAGACTGTAGCTATAAGGGCATAAATGATCTCTTACTACGTTAAGCAGTGAGTAGGAGGTTATGGCATGGCCATGAAACAAAGGTGATCATCATCACTCATAGAAGTTTGACGACACAAGCAAGTTGACTAATCATGCAAATGAAGGAATGATATGGTCTCCTTCGCAGCCATTGTTTGGGCTCGTCACGAAACGTTCCCTCCGAGGGAAACGTTTCGGGTGCCAAGGAGACTAGGAAGCCAAGAAATTACATTTAGTCGTTTTTAAATTATTGAACATAAGCCAACACTGTATAAATCTTAGTTAATCAAACGTACACAGAAGCTGAGATGGCAGGGATCGGTCTTGCACTTACTAACGTGTGTATTGGATTGGGGAGCATAGGAGCAGGTGTTGGTTTTACTGTCGCTGAACAAAACAAAATGGATGACCTCAACGAGAAAGCCAACAAGCTGAAAGACGATGTAGCTAAAGCTGACGATATGTACGATCGCATTTACTATTTGGTAGCTGTTAACCTTAAGCGGGTAAAGAAGGCCCTCGACAAACTTCCGAGCGACTTTCTAGATGACGTATCCAAAGAAATCACTGATGATACGAAGGCAAGCGATGCTAGCGCTGAGAAAGCCATCCAAACTGTCGCTACAATCATGGGCTATGCTGGGAGTGTTGCCGGTCTGGGCTCCGGGATTCTACAGATTGTCCGGTACTTTCGAAACAAAAGAGCTCAAGGCGAAGAAACCAGTGAACCATTTGAAGATCCTTTTGAAGACATTCCCCTTATGGGCGAAGAGCCCCCAGTCGTACCAGACGTTGTATGCTCGTTCTCCAGAACTCCAAAGCTCGATAAAGCCATCAAAGGCCTCAACATCGCCGGGGTAGTGTTCGGGTTAGCAGGACTTGCCGCTACAATTGGATTGGGAAAATGGACGCTAGATAAATTGAATAAAGCAATAAGTGACGTCGAATCCAAGCAAACGCAAGTGACCGCGTTCCAAACGGCCATGCAGAAAGTGTTGGATGAAGTCGTGACATCAGCAGGGCTTCCAGCAAAGAGCTATGGCGACCTGACAACAATGGCTGCCACGTGGAAGAAGATCTCTCAGAATTTCGATAGTTATCAGAAAGCATTGTATTATGGAATTCGAGGATATTTCATGAAGAAATCAATTGATGAGGTGAAAGAAATGGTAAAGAAAAATAGTGATCCTGGCAAACCGTTCCCGAATGATGGCTATCCACTCGCCAAGACCTTGGCTGATGACATCAACTTTATGTTTGGACAAAAGAAGACAGACCAGGAAATTGTTAACTTTTTCGCAACTGACAATCCGAAGATTGGTTTGAGATTTGTTTTCGATGAATTCTTTATTAGCTCATTGCGCTGGCCACATCACTAAACTTTACTCAGTACTTAGTTCTTCTCTTCAGCCAAGCTTAGAGTGTGTAGAGACGTTCTAGATGATGGTAAAGTGGAGGTCACGAAAAACAGTTCTTTAACGTTTCCCACAAAATTTAATTGCTAAAACTAATATAAACGGTGTAAATTAGCTATCGGAGTAAAGTTTTTTGGGGCTCAGAGTGACAGCAGACAATGGCGCTTGAGGAAAACCAACAGATCTCATTAATATTCTTGGATGAAGTACCTGGCGTGACCAGAACACGTTTTCAGCTACTGTACACCGCAAAAAGACTTTCACTGCATGGTCTCTACACCAAATGGGACGCCTTCACTCCGAGAAAGTAGTATTAAATCACCTATCGTCACCTATCGTTGCTTACGCATTTGTTCAAAAAAATCTTCCTTGATGCAGTCGTCTCTATCTGAGCTAAAGAAAACTTTGCTTCAAAATGGTTAATTGTAATGTTAATGGTGTATTAAACAAACATAAGGACAAGCCTTCTGAACTTACTCTCACAGTTCCCCCAAAAGGGGGCAAGCAGCACCTCATTGAAGCGGCAATACCATTGGGCGTTGAAACGATAGAGAACACTCCTAAACAAAGCCTCTAGCCCTGATAACAAAGAAAGAAGTGTATTGGTAAGGAGAACGAATGAAAAAATATGTTCATATCAGGTGTTGGACTACTCCCAGAAATATGTTATACTTATTTTACCTTATTTAGGTCTCCAAAGCGATGTTATTGCACGCCGATTAAAATCTTGTGTCAGTACATTTTATGGCTTTGCCAACCTTAGGGCTCTTGGGGTGATTTTTTAAAACGCTTGCCGATTGAAATATTTCTTCCCTTATAAAGATCATTTCAACCGCGAGCAGAAATCTAAGCCGGATAGTCTATAAAGCCAGTTGTTGGAACTGTGATGCGTTTTACATTGGTAAGACCAAGCGAAGATTGCATGGCAGAAAGACAGACCACTTCAAAGCTCTTGGTCACACCTCCGCAGTTGCTGACTCATTCTACCTCCACTGCTCATAACATCAAATGCGACCAGTTTTGATATTTTAGCAAGTGGTCAGTCAGACTTGCATTGTAAAATCAAGGAAACACTGTTAATACGTGACTTAAACCCGCAACGTCGGTTGTTAAAATTAATTAATTAATTAATTTCGTTTTTTTTCTACCGGATGTTGTCTCTCCTTTTTTTTTTTGTCTCGGTAGTTACCAGTTCCTCGCTTTCAAAATTATTGAAACCGTCACTTCTGAAGATGCATGTTGCAGCATTCATGAGAAATCTATGTGTGTGGTGTTTGTCGCCGTGGTTTGCTTTCTTTTTCTTTATTTAACAATTAGACTACGAGCCCGAGTTTTCTATGAGCGCGGCACAGCCGAGTTGACTATCGCTCATAGAAAACGAGGATTCATTACGAAAGCTACTATTTTATGAACTTTAAGGCAAAACAAAGAAAAATGGTGCCTTCAAAGAGTAACGCTCGCGCGATTGCTTTCTATCGGCGAATAGAAAACAGTAGTAGAACCAATCAAATTCACGGATTTCCAATAAAACACAGTTGAGTTTCTATTAAACTAAGATAGCTCGCAGTTCGCAACCGATCTTGGCCGGCGGCTTAGCCTTGTAGCTTAAGCTCGTCCTCGGCCCACAGGTGAAGAATGGTCAAGATTAGAATGCCTCAATTCACGTAATTTACGCGAGTTACCAGTGACCATTGGAGACAGTGTTTCATCACGTTTCCAAACACCGAAAAGAGAGTTGAAAATACGACGCGGAGCGGTGTATTTTTGACGAACTTCGAGGTGTTTGGAAATGTGATGCACTTTCGCGAGCGTCAAGTTTGAGATATCTCCATCGAAATTAAAACTATGGAGAAAACGAAGAACTAAAATAGTATTTCCTTTGTTCTACCTTGATAAATTATTGATGAGTCTGAGAAGTGAATTGAGTCATTGAAGGGGTTTTTTTCTTCCCGCATTCCGTTATCAGATCGCAACAGGCCTCTTCAGATATTTCCTTTCCTAAACACTTGCTTGTTCCGGATGTTTTGGGGTATTACCCCTCAAATATGTGCTGGTTCACACCATGGTAAAGAGGCCTTGTTGGTACAACCCCAATCACGCGCCACAAAAAATATTATGGGCCAACCGTGACAAACACATAGAGTTTGCGTTACCAGAACACACAAGCAAATTTATATTTTGGTAGTGATATTAATATTTTCTTTATTGAAAAATCTGTTGCCAAAATACAGAGATTTGTGTCCCATCGTGATTAAATACTTTAATACCTGGTGACCGTGTTTCGTGTAAAAAATTATTAACTCTAAACTGCGTTGTGTTATACTACTGGCTCAAACACTGAAATTCCAAAAACCTATATTTCAGTTGTCTGTCAAAATAACCATAAGGTATGTGGAAACTTTCAAATTTACTTTCCTGACTTTGGTGATCAGTACCATCGCAAAGAGCTAATGAAGAATTCATCGAAAACAAATCTCAGACCAATCTTCGGATTGTCAGTTGCAAAAAAGTTCACAATCTCCTTGTCTGTCTTCTTTTGGTCAAACTCGTACTTGATGTCATCAGCCAAGGTCTTGGCGAGTGGATAGCCATCATCTGGAAACGGTTTGCCAGAATCGCTCTCTTTGTCCACCATCTTCTTGATGTCATCAAGTGATTTCTTCAAAAAGTACCCTCGGATCGCATAATACAACGCTTTTTCGTAACTATCGAAATTCTGAGAGATCTTCTTCCACGTGGCAGCCATTGTTGTCAGGTCGCCATAGCTCTTTGCTGGAAGCCCTGCTGCTGTCACAATTTCATCCAACACTTTCTGCATGGCCGTTTGGAACGCGGTCACTTGCGTTTGTTTGGATTCGACATCACTTATCGCTTTATTCAACTTGTCCAGCGTCCATACTCCCAATCCAATTGTAGTAGCAAGGCCAGCTACCCCGAACACTATTCCGGCGATGTTGAGCCCGTTGATGGCTTTATCGAGCTTTGGAGTTTCGGAGAATGAACTTTCTTCCTCTGGTATGACTGGAGGTGGCTCACCATTTAGCGGAACGTCCTCAAAGGGCTCCTCCGGAGGCTCTGGTGGTTCCTCGCCTTGAGCCTTCTTGTTTCGAAAGTAGCGGACAATCTGAAGAATACCGGAACCCAGCCCCGCAGCGTCCCCAGCGTACCCCAACACTTTAGCTAGAGTTTGGATGGCCTCTTCAGCTTTGCTGGCTGAGATATCAGAGGTGATTTCGTTCTGTAACTTATCTAGCATATCGCTTGGAAGTTTGTCCAGTGACTTCTTCACACGATCAAGATTAACAGCGACCAAATAGTAGATGTGATCGTACATATTGCCGGCTGTATTCACAGCGTTTTTGAGGTTCTGAGATTTCTCTGACAGTTTATCCATTTTCTTTTGTTCAGCTACACCAAAGCCAATGCCAGCCCCAATGTTCCCCAAGCCAAGCGCGACATTGGTTAGTGCGAGACCGATCCCTGCCATTTCAGTTATGCTTCTATGGTCGTGCGATGAGCAAAATATTCAGTATGCTCTGTTCGAATGACAACAAGAAATGGCAATTCATATTGCATGACTGGTCCCTTTATTCCTGTCATTAAACTAGTAACTAGCATATGATGTCATTTGCCTTTTGTTTGTACATTACCGCACATACCTGGATCAGAAAACTATCTTATCACATTTGCAAAATTATAACGTTTTACGGCCCAATTCTTTTGATTTTTGATAATTTGCGCTGGATAATCCGGGACCTGCGAGGTAAGCTATGACTATAGACATGCGACGCTTGTATACAAATTCCTCCAAATCGTCAATGAGCTTATTTTAATAAAACAACATTTGAATCAAACAAGTAGAATGTCTAGAATACATTCCAGTGAGACTACGTTAAGTCGCGAAAGCTCTATTCGAGTAGTAGAAAGTGTTCGATTCAACCGTCTGTTGAATGAGCCACGCCCACATGGGGTTCCTTCAATCATTTCTTCACCGTTTATATGCGGGACAATCTGGGACTTAAACAGCCATGTGAAACTCTGAATAGCAGTTATAAGTTTACCAAGACGATATCAAGAACTAGAAACGCATTTGACAGTTCTTTGGCTCAGAGACGCTGAAGGCTTATTTGGTCTAAAACGATCAACACAAGACGTTTCGTTTTTTTTCATAAATGGTCAGACATAGCAAGTCAAACCAATAAAATGATCTACTACATAGAAAAGCTTCGTACATAATAAAATTGCAGTGCATATACGACTACTTTTTGGAACAACAACAAGACATTGAACTACAAAATAAGTGCTTGTGTTCCGAAACGTGGAATTAACGACTCACTTATATTCGCCGATTTCCGGAGCTGATGACCCAACTTACGTACGACTGTCAACTGATCCGTTCCACGTGGTTGCGGAAAGCTTTACGCAGGATTTTCAAGTTAGTGTTATGATATACTGGGTACCTGAGGGCTTTTAATTTCGTGACATGTAAACAAAAAGGTTTCAAAACATATAGCACCAATATCATTGTATGTTTAATTGAATAGTTGAATATTTGTAATTAATAATATACTTAGTTTGTAATATATACTTAGTTTATAGTAGTTGAATTTTTATGATCTACGATATTATTAATCTTATATTATTAGTTTTAGTCTCTTTTTATGTCTGTACAAACACGCCCTCCATGGAAACCAGCTGAGTGTTGTTGGGGCTAGCGTGTTTCTTTTAATTAAATAAAGTATACCTACCTACCTACCTACAATAATTTGTGAATACAGATAACATTAAAAAATATGTGTTTTAATAACGAGAAAATAACTATCTTCGCTTATCGTTTATTAAAGTTTCTCTAGCGTAGTGCCTATATCTACATTTTAATTGTTGCCTTCTGAACATTTGAAAAATTTCCGATCATCGAAGTGATTTAAGAAAGTGTCCACCCAGCCAAAACCCATGAGAACCAAATGTCACGGCAATAGTATGATCGCTGTCTCCTTTCGCATGCAGGGATTTGATTTTTTCGGCCATCAGCTTTCCAAGCACGCCTTCATCAGTGCTTACTTTGACAGCAGGATCGGCTATTGCTAAAGCCCTTCTTCTAGAAGACACCGGCATTACATTTGGAGAGGAGGCAAAAGAATCCTCGATAGCTTCGTGCATGCTGTTGGGAAGGGCATTGGGGCCTCTTAGTTTCTTCCACTGGGGTAACATTGCTTGTAACTTTGCCCAAGTGCGATCTTGAGGCGGCATCGTGTTGAGCAACGGCTGCAATTCGTCTTGCATTTGCTTGTAAATGGCGTCCAGCTGGTCGCATCGTGAGCGGAGATCACCGACTGTTTTCTGGTTTTCTGGTTGGTTTTTGTAGGTAGAGAGTTCCCAGGATGGAAAGGCGATGTTACCGAGCACTTTCTCGCTGGCTGTTTTCAGACCATTTCCATCGTCAATCCATGGAATGATCTGCAGTACTGGTGCGTAAACATTCTCGTAAAAAGCGCTGACGGTTTTCGATTTAGCCAGCAACTGATTGTACTGACTTTCCATTGCTAAAATGGCTTGAACCAATCGGGGTTTTGTACGAACGGTTACGGAATGACAAGATAGACGTTCGTCTTTTTGATTTGCCCAAGAATGGCAAGAACACGACTCGGTTTCAAGTGGCTTGTTTATCACGCAATCACGATATTGGACACACTCAGATCAGAGCTCTACTAAAAGTAATCATCCGTGATATGGCGTGATTAAAGCCTTCTGTTACTACGTACGTTTACGTTTACTATCAAAGGTCTCGCCTCTTGCTTTTCCGAGGGAGGGAGGGAAAGTGAGGTGAATTTACCGTAACAAATCCATCCTCTGGATGTCTGGTAGAAGTCGTATGATAACGAAATCCTTACTCGTGAAATGCAGAAAACTGTTGTCTTCGCATATAGTTTTTGAAAGCCTAATCAGGTATTGCAGAATACATTCCGTGACTGACGTCGCGGATGTACAGTGAGATCAGTGTTGCGGGACAAATCCTCTTGACCGTTATTTGCATTGGTTATTACAAGTGAAAGCCACATAAAAACGACACGCAAGTCCATTAGGTCAGTTTATACGTAGTTTCCTTATTAGAGGCAGAAGGAACGTTAGAACCCATAACAACTACTATTTAACAGTTAGTTATCCTCTACCTTGCTGTTCAGTTGCTGATTAATGATTATGGGTGTTGGAATCGCGATTGCAGCAGTCGCTATAACAGCTACAGTAGCAAGCGACATTGCGTTCTCCGTGGAGGAAGACAAAAAACAGAAAGAGCTGAACGCGGCCATTGACAGAGCACACACTGCCATCAATAGCGCGAACGACTTCTACCAGAATGTGTACAAGATCGTGAAGACCCGCTTGGACCATCTGAAACAGAGCATGCGGAAACTTCCATCCGACGTGGTGGACAAACTGAACCAGGAATTACAACTGAACTTAAGTGATCCCAACAAGGTTATGAGGGATGTCGGCTTGGCCCTTGGCATAACCCAAGGTGTTGTTGGGATCGTAGACCTTGTCTCCTCCGGGCTAACCTCTGCTGGGATTGCCGCCGCAGATGGCATTATTGCCGACATCGGAGCCGTGGCGGGAGCCGCCGGAGCCGTTCTTGCAGTGGCTGGATTTGGCCTGACACTATACAACGGGATCACAGCCCTGAACAAGCTGAACGACGCCATCGATAAAATAAACGGCAAGCGACAGCAGGCTGAAGACGCCATCACAAAAATGAAGAAGTCCCTTGATGGCCTCCTTTCGGCGCTGAAGTTGAAAGTGGGAAGCTATGAAACGCTCAAAGACATATCGAACGACTGGGCCATGCTTGCAGAAAACTTCGACAAGTACTCGACCGCGTTTTATACTGCCATGACAGGATTTGCGATGGGTAAAACCCAGGCACAAGTGAATGCTTTCCTGGCACAAAGGGGATCTCCGACTTTAAAAGATGACGTATTGGCCCTGGCAAAGCTGATCGAGCAAAACATCTTGCAAATGATGCGTCAAGGAAAAACCGACGAGCAGATCATCAATTACTATGCCAAAGAAAACCCGCACGCGGGGCTCCGCTTTGTCCTGGACTCTTACTTTGTCAGCACTCTGCGCCCATTTGCGGGGCCGATGAGCTGACACTTTTATCTGTTTTATATTTTCTTATTTACCATTGTAGCAGTCAATTGTAATTTTCCATTTGTTGACTGTAGTGTAAACAAGATTGAAGTCACGCCAACTATCGATCCGTTTTCAACAATTTCTGTCAGTTAGGATAACAATAACCTGGGAAGTTGCCATCGCTTAACCATCTCTTCGGGGTAATATCCAAACCACAGGGCCTGACTCGTCTCCAGTCGTCTCTTATGAGAAAAGAGCAAGGCGCGATGGATGATGGGATCCTTTCAGCCTCATTCCCATCATTCCCCGACCACCCTTCTCGCCTGTTCCCAATCTCGTACCTCGAGTCTTCGTTTCTTACTACGCAGGCTTGACGAAACGAGCGACTCTCGAAAGATCCGTTACAGGATCGATTTTGATTGGTTTTGAAGACAATAAAAACGTCCGGAAGTAAAATACCATGAAGTTTGTTGAAATGTAGGTTTGCGCATTTCGGACCGAGGGTGGCCTGTTCCAAGCTCTAAGTCGGACGGATGGGAGGGGGGGAGGGACGAGGGCGACCACGAGGGAAGCGAGACACTGGATAAAATGTGAAAGGCGGGGGTAGCGAAATTCCGAAGCCTGTCTCATTGCTCCTTCGCTAGCACTCTTCCGTCTGTTCTCTCCACTGCCCGAGATCCTAAACAGTTCCATCTGTGTGTGCGTATTAGGCTCCGCTATTTTATGACACTATTGCATTTCATGATTCCCTCAGCAAGTAAAACTTATAAAGAAATCCTTGTCCTACTAATTTCTGTACCTTTCTCATTGATTGTGATTGTATAGAAGCTCCGGAAATATATTCAATTTTACGATTTTTTTTCATTTCTGCCATTGAAAACAACATTTCCCGTATCATACAAGAGTAAGCTTCCTTCAAGCACGAGATATTTTCTGGTAGCTGTTCTAAATTTTTTTTGTAAATATCTAAATAAATAAAGCAAATGGGTCTATATCAGATATTAATCTGCATGTCAAATACATGTACTATCAGTGGACCAAGTTTACTGCTTTCAACCAAGATTACACAAATTCAACCAAATTTCTGCACAATAATTGGTGGACTATTAAAAGCAAAACAGAATTCCCTACGAGGTTACCACAAACACCACAAATGGTTAAACAAGCTTTATTTCCCTAAAAGTTCACATAATTACTCGCCGTAATAATTATTTATTTGACTGAGTCTTAAAGCACAACATTGAAAAACATTGTGTGACTAACTGACTTGAAAAATTGATTGAGAGCGTAGTTTGAAAATGGAAAACATACCAGGGGCAGAACAAATCAGAACCCATCCATCCATCATGGAACAAGCAGAGCAAGAAGCATATTTCGATCTTAGAAGTGAGACCGGTGACATCCAATGCTAGGTCACGCTAGTGTCACGACATGTCAAATAGGCTAGGTCACGGACTATGTCAAATAGGACTAGGTCACGCCAGTGTCACGGAATGTCAAAGTGGAACGGTTAAAACATTTTTGGTGATTCTGACATAGGGTCGTAAATTGAAAATGCCAGGGTGATGGCTATTTCTGATAAAATTTTAAGTTAATTTTCTGCACAACATTGCTTTCTATCAAGTCTGTGATTATGCCACTTGTAAACTGGACTAAACGCCCAATGTGGCATGGCTATCAATCTGTAAGCATGTCCGGTTGAAGGTCCTGCCATCCATATCTTTTTGGCTTCAGGAGATTTCTGCAGCTTTGCTTTAACATGTATTATTCAATTTACAGACCATTTTGAAACAGAATCACCTTAAATACAGTGACCAAGCCTATGACAAAAAAATTATTGCGATAAATTAAGTTAACATATTACAACTAAAAACAGACCACTCACAATATTTGAAGTACACTTGCCAATTGTAAGATATGTTAGAAAAATGATCAACATTAGGCAGTCTATTTTACATGGATAGCAGTTCTAACAAGCAAAAACTCCTACATTTAATTTAAAAAAAATATTTGTCTATTAAAATCACCCCATCCTGTTTATCAGTGACTCCTGATTTACACAGGTTTTACGGCCAAAAAGAAACTTTGCCATTGAAAGTGCCAGCCTACTAGAGTGTTTATCACATTTCATTCAGCTCCTGCATGGTGGAATCTAGCTCTTCCTTCACTTTAGCATATTCACTCTTGGTGTTCTCCAGTACATCTGCAAAAAAACAATGATAAACATGTGTATTGCCTGTTTTCAAACCAAGGGGGAAAAGGGTACAAGTCAACAAATTATGGGAGCCCCTCTGAGGGACTCCAACATGGCAGCCAGAAACCAGTGGAAACATCTGGAGTTAACTTTGGCTCTCTCAAAACGTTTCTTCTCGTTGTTAAACTTGAAAACTTTCGCATAGACACTTCCCTCAACATATCAGTTACTCAGAACTCGAAAACATAACTAAAGGCGAATCGATATTTTCGTGCACGTAACATGTTACCCAGAAACAACGCCAATGTCACGCATTGTGAAAAATCTGAAATTGAAACTGTTCTATTTTCCAAAAACAAGCCCTCTACCGAGCTGAAAACAGGCCAGCAGATATATGTTTAAAAATAACTTTTACCTGATGAAGTTGAAAACTCAAAATTTTTAATTTTAGTTTTTTCTGACGTCACATGAAAACCAAGAATTGCCTTGGTGTATCAAAGTAGCCATCATGGTTCACATTCTCCAAAGTACTCAGAATTTTATCATTTCACATTGCTGTTTTACAGATGATGGTAAAAAAATGTACATTGAATTATAACATACGTGCAGAGCTATTGTACTGCTCATTAAATCTTTTGCTTAGCAACGTTCTCTTTGATGTCGTGGTTTGCTTAAGCTCCCTAATGTCTGGATCTGCCTCCAGGAAGGGGGGGGGGGGGGGTATTTGAAGGATACATGATGGGGGCTCCGACGTATTTTTGGGGTTGAAAATTTAAATGCTTGGTATTTTTTTGGGTCAAGAGATCTGTCACACATTTTTTTAGGTCTTAAAAAAATACACGTTTTTTGGGGGGTCTTATCTCAGAGCGAACTTTTCCTTTCAGGTTTTCGTTTCAGGTTTTCATTCGAACTTTTTTTGTATTTTTGGGTTGGAAATTTTGATGCCAGGTCTTTTTTTGGGTCTAAAAGTTCAGGCTTGTGTATTTTTTTGCTTTGCAGTATGAAGCTCCGTCAGACCCCCCGTCATGTATAAGTTGAGTACCCCCCTGGGGATCTGCCACTGCATGATGCTGCTGGCCTGCAAAGTACGCCATCCTACCTTCCAAATTGTCAATCTCTTTCTCAAGCTCTATCACTCGTGCTTCCGCTTGGTTCGCCCGCTCTTCAGCCTAAAGGAAATGAAGTGGCACCCTTTGTAAACGTAGGTAAAGTCTGCATACGAGCCTAGTGGCCAATCAGGCTTGAGCTTATCCTGGTTTCCTTAGCATGAAGCAGCTAGGAGTATTTCTACTACCCCCTGGATAGTTATGCTAGTACATCTCAGGGACCCCCCCCCCCCCCCCCCCCCCATCATCTCCCACAAATAAACCTTTTAAAACAAGCCATTTGAAAGAACCGACCAAAGCTAAGTTGCCATGTTAGACCAGCTATAAAAAGTTTGATGCAAGTACACAAATTTTAGTAAATAAACATGTAAACATTAGACAAGCAAACTGTCAACTGCTTTTTTGTATTTTCTTGCAATTCCTAAACAATGAGCCATGAATTACATAAGTTCTTTAACATTTCTGTTTTTTTTTTCTGATAACAACATCCAATCCTGTACAAATCCAGGCAACTATATTTGTGGTGGTCAAACTAAAAGTTGCCTAACTTAGACAACTAAGTTGTCTAACTTCAAGAAGCACTAAGCCTTGCAAGAGGAAACGTTTGACATTAATTAACACACCTCTGTATATTCTGACTCCAATTTCTTAATTTTATCGTCATAGTCAACTTCTCTTTTGGATGCCTACAAAGAATAAACAACAACATCACATTGCACAACAAATTAAGCCAAATCACAATTATTATTATCTCTGGAGTGACTCGGCCTGTGCGGGCCACAACGGCCCTGAAGCCGATTGGTTCACGAGATGAATTGAAACCAATCAGATTACGTTTAGACCATTTGATGCGTGAAAACCATCGAGGTGCGTACGAGCGAACATGAAGCTTTGAAGTTCAGTTTCACAGAAAACGAATAGTTTTCAGAGAGAAAAATCGGTCTACTTGTTATAAATGGGAAGAATGCAGACAAAAAATTCAGATTTAGACTTCAAGATAGGCTACAAATGTAGAAGCAAAAGCACAGTCTAGAAGAAACAAAAAAAGCAAGTTCTTGTCTTTACAAGAAGCAAAACATTGTTCACTTGATTCCTACGGTCAAGCAAAATTAGCTCGGCTGAAGTACTGCGGGAATTTTACACTGACGATCAACTGTAAAATGCCAGTTTTTGTTAAATAATGATTATCCATGAGTTCTTAACTCATTGGCAATTATTTTCAGAGACATCGTAGCTATATCCGTAAGTTCTACACCTGTTCAAAACATATCGGTCCGGCTTTTACAGTTAACATTTTCAGCGCGAAGTAAGTTCTTACTTGTATTCTTGAAAACTTAACTAAATTTGTTAGTTATCAGGATGATATTTGGCCTTGTATATTGATAATAATGATAATAAAATGACTTATCTGGAATCTTGTTTATATGCACACTTGTAGTGCGATTTGTGTCCCTTGTCCTTCGCGCTCGGGCCGAAAATGACACTACACGGGTGCAAATAAACAACATTCCCTCAAAAAGTCATGTTATTCCCTTATTGAAGGTATGAACACTTTTGTCCACCACAAATTTTTTTCTGTAAAGAAGAACCCCAATAAAATTAATCACTTTTCCACGATATCTAGGTGTAACCTAGTCCTACATGTTGATATTACACAGCCTGGATCCCAACTTACTTCCCCTTCACTGACTTCTAAACTTCGCAAATTGTTTCCAACCAAGGTGACCTCTTCCTCTAGAACTTTCACTTGCCTGTGGATTGAATAAAGAGCAAAACAATCAAATATAAAACAAAAAATTACTAAAGGTTATTTCTTGTTTCAAGTACAGTCATACCTCTACTTATTGGTAGTGGTGCACAGAAGCATCAGTGAATCGCGATATTTTTGTCACGATACAGATATTGGTATTACGACAAGATATTGCGATATTATGATAATTATTGTGATTCTTCATGAATAAAACATTCAACATTCAATGACTCCTTACCCAAGTCCAAGCTCTTTCAGAGCTATTTATTAACAGAAGAACCCAGGAAAGGGAAAAAGGTCCATCTTTGCTTTGCAATGCTCTGCACGCTTCCGGTCACATATGTTCCAGATGGCGGCAGTTCCAATTTGCGTTCAGCTGACACAGTTTTGTGTGCCCACGGACAAAACACATGTATCGTAGCAGGGCACTTGTATGGAGATATGTATCATATCATGAGAAATTGTATCATTGCAGCCCCACTTATTGGCCACATATTTATGACATGATTACTGTTGTAAATGTGGCTAAATGTAATTTAGGCGAAGTTAAAATCGAGACAATGCAAGCAGCGGTCTTCTTTATGGCGGCTCGTGTTGTCGCGGGGTGGCCTGGTAAGTCGCAGGGGTTTTGGTATTTACAGGGCTCAGGTTTCTGAGAATCATTGTGCATTCACTCTTTGAGTTTGCGAAGCCTTCGTGCTGTTCTCCCCCGCCCTTCCCCTCCCCTTTCAGGTAGGTATCATCACTTCCACTGTATTGCTATTCAGTGTGACAGTGCTGGATGGTGGTGGCCGCTCACAGGGTTGCCATGGTTACCATGGCTCTCGGCTCGTACGTTCTCGGTCCCACCATCCGTATAAGCACCATCCCCCAACCTCATCTATTGTTGATGAGTTTTAAATGCTGCTTGTAGTACATGTACCTTAACTGACCAGAAAAATTAATGCCTTTTTCCCCCAAAATCTGGCAACAATGGGTATTTTCTGCTCCAGGGTGATCACAGAAGAGGGACTTAAGTGTACAGCCAAATGACCATCAAAATAATATTACTTTATTTCCATACAAGTTCATGCTCATCAGGGTCATTATAAAGAAAACATGTTTTTTGCCTTTGGTTATTAAAAAACGTAAGCCGTAACTCAGAGCAAATTTGAATTTTTGAGCACAATTCCCAGCTTGGCAATTTGAACAAAGCCCGTTGCTAACTTCTCACCATCTGTTTATAAACAGTCGACCATGGAGCAATGACTTTCTGTTTCTTTGAAACAGAGCTGGTATTACTTTGTTTTATAGGGCAAAATGAAAACCGGAACTTGGCAACTTGCTCGAGCAAATTTGAATTGAAAGTTGCAAGTTTGTTAGATCAAACTGTCAATCAATATTGTAACATTACACCGCAACATTGTAGAGTTCCCATCAAAAGAACATCTGGTTTGACTGTAAAATAAATAATTTTTTATAGAACTCACTCTTCAGCCTCCTCAGCTCTGGATTCTGTTTCATCCAGTTCAGTTTCAAGCACAGTGATCCTGGCAGCAATCTGCAGAAATCAACCAAGAAAAAACATTAACATTGCGACGTTTTAAAATAATTAACCTCTTGGCTATCTATTACAATCTGGAATTTGTATCAACATCCTCCTCTCTTATCTAATACAATATTTGCCACAAATGGAGAACGCCTGCCAAACACATACTTTTTTTCATGGAACATGCATTGCCAGGATTTTTGAAGACGAACCAAAGCATTAAAGATTATAAAAAGTAAAGGCCAGTTAAGGTTGCAGAGGACCCTTACTATTATGCATGAACTGCAACGACTGAAGCTGACAACAAACAAAATATTTATGACAATTCAATATATTTTTTACATATTATTATTTTAATGGAATCAGTAATTACAATCATGCAATTGTTCTGAGCTTTTTGGCCCATGGAGCTGGAATGCTGCAAAATCATTACTCAAAATGCAGGTTGTACATCATAGCTCAAAATGTTTCTGCCAGGAGTGTGGACACACATTGAAAGTTTCCAACCTGCAGGTGTGAAAGTTTGCAGAAATATACATGTAAAAACATGTTGTGACATATAAACTTACCTAAAGTGAAATTCTAAAAATAAATGAAAGTGAAATTATTCTGAAGCTGAGTGATCTAACCTCTTCATATTCTCTTTCTGCCCTTGCAGCTCGTTCTTGTTCATCTGCCAACTTGGCCTCAAACTGGGAGGACTGGAAAAGAAACACTGTCGTCAGCTTACTGGAAAGTCTGCATTCATGTCTAGTTCACTCCTGACAGGAAAATCCATATCAGATGGCCGTCACGTTTTTGAGCTGACCCTAAAGTATTGCTCGGTTTAAAGTACTGTGTTGCCACCACCATGTGCGCTCAGTGGAATACTTACATGTAATAACCAATACATCTACGTACTGAGGGATGGGTTAGTCAGTGGAAAATCAGCCAGCAGTCAATAAAGGTAGAGCAAATGATCTTTTGCGAATGACTGCAAACAAGCAAGCAACGGCATGTCTGGGACATGGGGTGCCCTTACTAATGGCTCAATGCTGCCCCATTCCATGCTAGGCAGAGGGCAAATGAACACAAAAATGCAAAGGTTAACTTTGCCTAAAAATTAATACATTTTGCTACACACTGCTTATTGGTCTCAGAACATTTTCTACGATAATCTTTTTAACCCAAATTCATGACATAGAAGTTGAATAGAGAAACTACTTACTCGCTCCTCATCAGCCAGTCCTCTGTTCTCCAACACTTTTCTCACTCTAACGGAAAAAACATAACTTACAATGAATCTGAGAATATTTGCAGTTTTTTGTTTGCAGTTATCCAAAAGAATCTTGTCAGTTTGTTGGTTGGCCACACTAAGGCACGTCACACTGTAAGTATAACACTTGAAAGTGTTGTTATGAAAACAACAATAAATTTTATAACAACAGTGATTCCTACCTCTCACTTTCGTCTGCTTGTGCTTCAGCTTGTTTCAGTTGTTCTGTTATCGTACCTAAGCGGGATTCTGCAGCATCAAGTTCATCTTCAATTTGCTGCAACTCTTTGGTCAACGAGGAAACTTCCGATTCCGCCTAGAAATGAAGTCCAACAACTTCAGTTTCCTTTAAAGGGAACCTTCACTCTTCAGTGAAAGTACTACATGTGTAAGTAAATTCCTTATACATGTATTACCAGAAAAGAGAGAAATAACATTTAATAGCAACAAGAAATGGAAAAGAGTGTCACTTTTAATATCCCTGCATGCTACCATTTTGGATTTTATGACCTGTAATGGTTTCCAAATTGTTTCACAAAACATCCTCCACTTCCTAACAATCGCGGCAATCATTACACATCATCAAAACCAAAATGGCAGCACGCAGAAATCTTTTCCATGTTTTTGCTATTACAGTGGAACACGCCTTAGTGTGGCCACCCAACAAACTTTTTTGACAACTTAGCCAATCAGAGTGTGAATTTGTTTGAGTTGTCCAGCCTCCTTGTTAAAAGCGCAACAGGTTTTGTGACAACAGCTTTGAACATTGCAAGGAGAGGGGACAGCTCAAACAAATTCGCGCTCTCTGATTGGCTAATTATAACTTGTCAAAAAAGTTTGTTGGGTGGCCACACTAAGGTGCGTCGTGCTGTAAATCTTTTTTCCAACTTGACTGGTAAAATTTGGAATTTAGGCATTAGTACAAACAATTTAATATCAATTTTTTGTAACAGTCGAGGTTCCTTTTAATGGTTGGACCATCAAATTTTCAAGTCAGGGACAACATCATGTATTGTTCTAACCACAGTTCTTTTAAATTTCCTTTGACATACACTAAACCACTGTCTCTTAAAACTTACAGAAGGTAGCAAACAAATTATGTGTCAGACATTTTTTTCAAATAGAAATGACTTCCAAGAAATACCGCAGAACAATCTGACAGAATTTTTTGGCTAAAAATGCGACATTTTATTTTTGTTAAAAAAAAAACAACTCATTGCTTACTTCGATTTGTCAAACTTCATGATCATGATAATGAATTTTGTTGTATAAGAAAAATTATGGCAGCTTGTCATAATTGAATTACAACCATACTCCAAGGAGGTGTGACTCTGTGAATCTCATTCGTAGGATATTCTGTAATTGCACCCTCAAACAATTTGTAGAGTATTAACCATTTCATAATATCTGAGTGCTTCCATTATCTTAGTCTGACCAGTCAGGCCAACCAAGAACAACTGTTGTAAAACGGAACAATATTTTCCAGTTTAACCAGGCCAACCGGGTGGAACTGTCCTTTCAATTTTGAATTCCTTTCCCCAGTCAGTCCACATCCGGGAATCTGCTGAACTGAAGTGGGGCAACTTGTGAAAATGGAATGGCAAATATTAATCCGACCGGTCAAAGTGGACCACCTCCCGAATGTCCCGGTCAGATTGAACCAAAACCGACTGTCACGTTTCCATTTGAATTCCTCCTGAAATGAACAAATATTTTGGGTATGGAAGCTAGCTCTATTTATTAAAAACAACCCATGACATCGATCTTGCAATTCCTGAGTTTGATTGGTTGAGCTCATATATGATAAACAACGAATATGGCTAGTGTGCAAGAACAGCCAGGAGCTGAAATAATTATTGCGATGCTTATTAAATATGAGATAGTTACAACCAAGAGGCGCATCTCAGTGGCTATCTACCATCTCATATCCAATAGTGAACAGGAGTGATAACATTTGACCTATGCTGAACGAGTCCTCTGTTATTTGGGTTACAAAAGGTCGACTGACATCAATGAAAACTACTCCAACATGATAAAACCAAAAAACGTAAAACAATCAGAAGTTACTTCTTGTTCATCTAGCTATTGTGTTATATGTAGCTTATTTGTAGCAGACGAGGGTTAGGTAATCTGCCGTTCCGCCAAAGATTGATTCTCCACTCCCAAATGAAAGATAAAGTTTCTTGGACAATACGTACCAGTGAATGCTGATAGCATCGACACCGATTACCCGCATTAATTCTTTTCTGTGCTTAGGCGATTTGCAGTAAAATCTTATAGGATTCCCTTATCGTGAAACACCCAATGCAATGATCTCTTTACCCACAGAAAAGGACCAAAATAACTCAAGCGAAGCACCAGAATTATCAATCACATTTGACCTAAACTCATGCTTCACGTCGATCAAGAAAGAAGCGTTTTGCATGTTTTGAAGTTCCACTTATAAACAGATTAGTTAGCGACACAGTGATAGATTTACGGCAAGATCGTGAGATCATGAGCAGAAATATGAAAGCATATTACTTTGCGTTTTCAAATTGATGCAAATGCATCCGAAGGAATTTCAGCCATATTTTCGTACGTGGTCTAAACATATTTGCATATTGTAAAAACCTTCAAAGTACGGGTATTACTTGTATACAATATAGCCCAGATTTCTGTATAAATCGACCTTTTAGCTGTCCAGCAAAGCTTGTTATTTGCACTACAGTGTAACAAGCCGCACTAAGAGATTGAAACACAACACACAACAAAGCCGACTACATGTACATGAAATGGACTTACATTCGACGCTCGGTCTTTCGCTTCTTTCAGTTCTCCCTCTGCCTTGTCTGCTCGGCCTTCTGCCTCCTCGAGACTTTCACGAAGAAGGGCCATTTTCTTCTTGATCTGCTCCATTTTGTTTGTTTGAAACTACTCGACCAAAACCAATATAAAACTCCTAACAGTGTGTAGTCTGCACAACACAACCGATGGATGAAAAGGAAGATCGACTGACGCCCAGATTCCCAAAATTCTAAGCCAGTTGCGTGC
Organism: Blastomussa wellsi; assembly: GCA_947652115.1. NCBI lineage: Eukaryota > Metazoa > Cnidaria > Anthozoa > Scleractinia > Plerogyridae > Blastomussa > Blastomussa wellsi. Next base: position 26,943,341 of record OX393563.1, on the reverse strand, counting down.
CATTCCATATATGGAGCGAGCGGTTAAAAAAATTGGCATAAAATTATAAAATATTTTTGCTGCCAATACATTTATCACACGATTCTTTCTGCTAGCAAAGTCGATTTTGCTGCATTCTTTATTTATTTTAAAATCAGCATTTTTGTTTTTATTCGGCTGTGATTTTTAATCAAAATGCTTGCACATAATTCTCCTAAATTTGTTTTCTAGTATTGACTCCAAGAAAAAAAGTGGGGAGTTTTATTTGGAACCAGGTTCAGATCTTGTCACAAACTCTGAAGCTGAAAATGTTGGCGTCGTCTTACATCATACATGTCTATTGCCAGATATGCTATTGCAAAAATTTAAAATTACCAGACCGCTGTAGTTTGACAGGCGAATCAACTTATTATTAAAAAAGAGATTAGGAAAATCATTTAAAAATGTAAACCAAGTCACGCAATCTAATTTAAGGTCACGCTTTGTCTCAGTGACGGTCTGAAAATCGCAAATTTTCATTGCAGATTGCAAGATAAGATAGTAGAATAAGGCCAGATCAGATAAAGACCCTTCTTTTTACGGCGTCTTTACGTCTGAGGGAAAAGTATGAACCAATAAATACTCCAAGCTATACCAGCAATTATCTTGGGTAGTCTCATCGAATAAAAGGACCACTAGTTGACTAAAATCGGACGAGATGGAGTAGGATTATTGTTTAATAAATGGTCAACGGAAAATATTTTACAGCTAATTAAAACATGAAAAATACTGTTATGCTTTGCGTACCCTAGCCAGAGGAGTTTTTTGGCGTCGAATTAAGCCTCGTGCACACACAAAGCCCTTGGAATTGTAAGCAAGGAGGGGGGGGAGTGCGGGCATCAAGGTGGGGGATTTGAACTGAGCTGAGATATTCTGTTCAATTGCCAGCCCCACAGCAATTGTAGATTGTCAAGAGTCACTAAAACTACGGTACGATAACTGTCAAGCCCCCCACCTATGCCCGCACTCCCCTCCCCCCTGCGGGATTTACATTGACAGGTGCACAAGTTTATCACAGGATGTTTGACAGATTACAATGGCGTCCTGACCATATATGGGCATCGTGATAAGTTGTTAAAGTGCCTATCACAAAAATACTCGGTAAATAATACACTACATTAAACACAAAACGTTGCCTTTAATCATGTGCCAAATAAAAATTCATTCTTAAATTGAAGTGGAGGAGGGGGAGGGTTTTTTTTTGTTTAATTCCATTGCTGGGATATATTCGAAAGCAAAGAAATCTACAATAATTAAAATTAAAATAGTTCCAAATATTTTATTGATATTGCTGCCTAAGTATAGGTGATAAGAACAAAGATATTCACATATCTTCACATCAATATTTCCGGAATTGTTCTAATCATTTGACATGTCTGTGACCGTTTGAACCTTAATTATCAAGGAGTGGGCTGATCAGTATTTCAGCTATGAAGATAACTGTCAAGAAGACAGTTACAGGTACCTCTTTTATTGCATTTAACTATTGTCTTATGAAGTCACGTTTTTGTAAGATACCATAGCTTCGCAAGAACACTGCTTTCGTTATTGTTGTTATATAAGTATCTAGGAAAATTACTTAGAAATCAGCAAAACAGCCCATATTGATCCCTTTTATGCTTCTCTCTTTGTCACGCAATTGCGTGACAAAGGCAACAGAGGACTACGTTATAGAGTGCGTGACCGCGTGACACAAACAATCACGTTGAAGGTTTTTTAATTTCTTACCCATAGCTCTCCCTCCTTCTCCCTCCTTCGGTATTTTTTAATACCCTAAATAAAGTAAGAAATGCGAGTTTCAGTTTGTTTTACATATGAACCCCATGGAGACGCGAGAGATCAGTGATGGGGGTCTCTTTGTACTTTGCAGGTACGCACAAAACAGCCTGCCTTGCTTTTAGGTACAGTAGGGCTACTTATAAATCGAAACCCTTGGTAGGGTTAAATATTTTTCCCGTGAAAGGACATGTGCCCGGCTAAGTCAGCAATTTTGATCTGACAATACTGGAGTGAGGTCGGATATGTTATTACTACGCATTGTAAACGAAGAACATTGACATTTGCACTGGAAGGCAAAATGAAACATTGTCCAGACATTTTGTTCGATCACCGGTGGGATTTCATCGGACAATGGCAAATTTTGGTCGCCGGCCATTATCCGATAGGTGACTGTTATTTGCAGCCCTGCTTGGAGGCAAGAAAAGGTAATCCAATTGGGAGGGAGATGCTCGCTTTAAAAAGGTTAAACATGTAGTGTTTGAATATGGCTGGGACCGTGCTTAAGTGTCAGCCTCTAAAGGGTGCCCCGTAGCGGTAGCGATTATTTGGAAAAAGAATATAGAATAAAAATAAGCAGAATGTCACCTAACAAAATATTCATGCTTCTAATAACCCCCCCCCCCCCCCCCAAGAGGAAACGCTAAAATACAAAACCTAATAGCAAAACATATATTTGAATGCTTTGAAAAAAGTAGAGGGGACGACGGCAAAAAGTATGAAAAAGTAGAAAGTAATTAATTAAAAACTTATTTGGAATCCATAGTCGAAGTACTATTAATTGTACGAGACTCCAAATAAAACATGTCTGTCTGTCTGTCTGTCTGTCTGCTATGTTGTGGGTGGGGACGGGGGTGGGTATGGTCTGACCCCCCCCCCCCCACCCCGCTTCCCGTACATTTTACTGTCGGGTTCCCGCCCCTTGTCCCCTCCACTATGCAGACCTCCTTTGGGGAGGAAAGATTGTGTAATAAGAAAGTATAAGGGAGTATATTAGTGGAGGCTCGAACGTGTCTGTAAAATAGGCAATTAAAGTCTCCAAATCTTATTTGATAAAGGCCAAAGATAAATATTAAATAGTAAAATACTCTTTGTACAGTTCTTAGAAAAATAGTGCCTCTTTGAAAACATAATTAATAATATCTACTTTTTTACAAAGCCTATTTACAGTCTCGCAAGTTCAAGGAACCTGCCAAGAAAATACCTAACACTACACCTATTGCTTAAATTTCGTCGGGGCCATTTTGCGTCGAACTATCGTCCTTCGTGTAGCCTTTGGGTTTGGAATTTTCAGGAACAGGTCAACCAGCACCTTAAGCCGCGGCCCTACAGAGAGAACGGAAAGAAAAAGTCAACGCTCATTCAAAAGCTCTCGCTCCAGCACGGTATTCTTCGGATCGAATGGTTCGAGTGTGTTTTACTGTTGAGCGAGACTCTCAACGCGCCTCTCCCCACCTGGGACAGAATGGATTAGCTTCACGCTGCAGAAACCGGAGTTAAGCGCCGTCAGATACGAGCCAGTTGAACTTGAAAAGTCTTATTAAATCACTTTGTCTGTTTTAACGTTGACTTATCTCAGACTTCACATAAGATAAGCAACCTTGAACCTTCGATCAACTGTTCATCCCGCTGGGTTAGCGTTCATCAGCTTTCGAACAACCCGACCCACAAGAACAACGAACTAATGGTCAGAAATATCGAAATTTTCATTACTCTTCAATGTCAGCATCATCCACATTTTCTCCTTTCTTCAACTTGGCGATTATCTGGAGGGTAAAACAGAAACTTCACTCACTTCACCACACACAAACTTTAGTTTATTATTTTTTCTATTATTAAATGAAATATTACAAAAAAAGGGCATGCCCGAAACTAGCAAACAAAAATATACGAAAACAGAATTAACAAATAAAGTAAAAGGGATAAAGACAGTAATGAATAACCACAAGAAAACCCGTTTCATTGACCTAATTTAAAACATTAAAGACACAGCTACTGTTTAAGATAAACCTATATAAGAGTCTTCAGTGTGAACCGAAAATGTTGAAAAAAATTTGCTTGAGTTTCCTTCTAGAACGCATTTTTGGAATGCTTGAGGTATTTCATTCCACACTTTTACTCCTATGCGCGAGAAAGAATTAGCTTGAATGGATAGCCTAGAAGGTTTGGTTCAGAAGTTTTAGAGGCAGAAGAACGTGTATTGTAAGAATGAAAATGAAAAATCGCCCGCGTGAGCAGTACAATTAAACAACTTACCCCCTTTAATCTACTGATTTCTTTGTTTTCTGAGTTTTTCTGAGCATCGTTTGTAATTAGTTTCACACGAGAGGCATACCTGCAAGAATAAGGCAACAGATCACAATTGAAAAAAACTTCACAATAAGACTGGTTTTCACTAGCGATGAGGTCGGAGTCTTTAGGGTGCTTATGACCTAGTGAAAATCGGAAATTGGAGTCGTAAACACAACGGATTCGGAATCGGAAGAGTCAGAACGTTTCTATTTTCTCCCGATTCGGCTTATGATTCCGTCGCTTATGAAAACTGTATTGTTGAAGCCGCAAGTAGAAGCGGAAGAACGAACTCATTTAACAAAGCTAGTTTCAAGCATTCCGAGTACTTCTTTTCTTCTTACAATTCCGACAATATAGTTTTCACTAGATCGTAAGAGACCGAGTAGTGCATAAAATGTGGAAAGAAGAACGAACTAAATGTCTAATACTCACGTTAGAGACGTCACGGTTTCATCTGTGTTATAGTCCGCTGGTGAAATATTCACAAACATAAGAGTTTTTGCGTTGCCACCTGAAATAGAACCACAGCGTAAATTGAGACAAGAGTAATGAGTAATGTGTTTCGCAATTTCAAAGAAGAACATTGGCCTATTTGTCTTAGTCCCCCGGGGGTACTCCCATATATGGGCTATTGGTGCCGCGGAATAGGGTTTTTGAGGTTCTCGGTCCTTACATAGGGTATAGGTTGTAAGACTAGACTATCTTTGATTGCGATTTAAGAGGTTTTTCTCCGGGTACTCCGGTTTTCCCCTCTCCTCAAAAACCAACATTTCCAAATTCCAATTCGATCTGGATTATTGTCAAGCACTTTATCATGAGCCTCTGGCTCGGGTGATCGCGTAAGCACTCCTTGTGCTTGACATTAAATTTGCATTTACATTTTTTTGCATCCTTACCAAGTGAGTCCTGCATAAGCATGGTAAGTTTATTGTTTCTGTACGGAATAAACTGCTGTTCGCTGGACAAAGCCGAGATCACATCTCCCAGAGCACTCAAACTTTTATTGATGGATTGGGCTTCCTGTAAAACACAGAAAACCAGTGATATGATATAAACGAGAGGCAGGTGTACGAGAAAACAAAATACATATCGTTTTTTCCTATAGAAGTGTGCGTTCAGGGAAGTCTTCAACCAAACTACCAGTGGCAAGAGCGCTCGCCTTCTGCCAATGTGGCCCGGGTTCGATCACTAGACCCAACGTCATATGTGGGCCAGGGTGCATTCAGTGTAGGTTACGCCGAAGATCTTCGGCTTGGGTTTTGAAAATTTGCAGCGTACTGGCGGACGATCGGGGATTTTGGCGTACAGCAGCAGGCGACGAAGGCGCAACCTTTTGGCGTAAACCTGATATTGCTTCAACAAATTCTACATTTTCGTGGTGTCACAGTCGTTCCCGAAGTCTCTGTTACCGGTCTCTTCTGTGGCAGAGACCTGGCAGCATGGTTGGTCGTTGGCGACCTAGCGCATTTCCCGGTGAATCGATCGGCGTGGGATTTTGGCCGCTTGCCAGATGCTTGGCGTGGAATTTCAAAACCCTTGGCGTATCTTCAGCGTGGGATTTATGTGGAATGCACCCTGGTACGTGGGTTGAGTATGTTTTTGCTCCGAGGGTTTTTCTCCGGGTTCTCCGGTGTTCCTCCCTCCAAAACCCCAATACTTTGGTGAAGATTGAGAAGAATTTTGAACCCCTCGCTGACGGATCTATTGTGAATTAAGCTTGATGAACATAGAGACTGGGAATTACCTTGAGCTGTTCAGCGGTTGCACCAGTTTTAGCAGCACGTTCAGATCCTGCCAAGTCAACCAAACTGATCTGAAACGAAACAGAACACTCCAATCGTCATAATGAAATAAAGAGTTTTCACATAGTCTAATCAGAACTCGATGGAAAAGCATGCAACTTGCGCCAAGTGCGGGGAAAGCACGCCACAGGTTGGAAGCGCGGAAAGACACGTCACAGATTAAGAGCGCGGGAAAGCATATGACAGGTGTTACGCGCACGTTAGACACGTCACAACTCACAAGTGCCAAGCGCGGGAAAACAGGTCACGGGTGGCAAGCTAAACGCGGAAAAATTTGACCGAAAAGTATGACCGACAGGCCGAAATAAAAAAAAAACTGCGTTCTGGTTGGTTAAAAAAATTGGACCTTCATAACGGACTGAAACGAGCTGAAATGGTAAAACTAACTTAAAATTCAGTCAGTACAAAACAATTTAAGATAACCAACATCGGTGTTAGCGAAAGTTCACAGAACAGACCGAAAAAGTAGTTATCTAATGACGTACCTTGCCTTTTACTACAGCACCAGAGGTTAAATTTGTGCTCTCGATAATAATTCCAAGAATAAGATGGGATCGTGAACTCTCGGCATTCATTTCTGAAACAATAAACAAATAAAAATCTCACTTTCGAATTACTTCTCGGAGGCGCGCTGGTTATTAGAGCGCTGGACTTCGGATCGAACGGTCTGGGTTCGAGTCCTGGCCGGGGCACTGCGTTGTGTTCTTGAGCAAGACACGTAACTCTCAGTGCCTCTCTCCACCCAGGTGTTTAAATGGGAACTGGCAAATTCTTGGGGCAGCCTGACAGAATGCTGGGGAGTAACTAACGATGGACTAACATCATAATATGAGATATAAAGTAAGGAACACAGTGAGCCCAATCATTTTAAGGGCAGGTGTATTATAGTCACTAAACCATTACAAATAGTAAACAAATATTTAACAAATAAAGAAGCCTAAGCCATGTATTATACTGTCATAAGACACGACGGGCATTTCCCTCGTGTTCTCAAATGCCCGTCGTGTTTTATGACAATATAATACATGGCTTAGGCTTCTTCATTTATTTTATTATATAGATTTTATACGTCGCGAGTAAAAACACCAAAACACGCACGATCGATAAACTGAAGCAATTTAATTCGCTTCTTTCACTTATCATCTCGAACTTAGAAGCTTCTTCGTCAATCCCAGAATTTTGTCCGGAATTCCTTAATAGAAAATGTTCGCCGTTTGCGAATTTTCACTAGAGTAAAGCTGACGAAAAACAATAAAACACGCTTTTTCTGTTTTATACTCTGATAAAACATGGGTTTTTGACCGATCAAAGCGCGCGCAGAGTCCTATCTATATTATAAACTCTGATAAAACATGGGTTTTTGACCAATCAGAGCGCGCGCAGAGTCCTATCTATATAATTATTATAATGCAATTTATGTAAGAGATGCCTTTGGTCTTACTTGTTGAAGCGACGTGTCTGTTTTCTGAGCCATTTTCAAATATGCTCCAAAGTTCATCCTTTGTCGCCGCCTCCATCATGACGGAGCCTTGCACAAACACAAAACCCTAAAAAGATACAACAGCATTAAAATTTTTGGAACGTTAAATGACCGCCATCTTGAATTTTAAACGGTTCCTTGTACAGCCCATATATTGGGGTCGTAATGCAGAGTAAGTTGCAATTTGGCTTTTAATTACAACATAATCATCCCTGAAAATATTTTGAAAATAAATAAGCAGACTACCTTTTTGTCTTTTTTGATGTCGAGTTTTGCAGGCTTAGGAATGTCAAGGAAAAACCGTAAAACTTCAAAAATATTATGTGTTGACGAAAACTAAATTTTCGCGCCCATTGTTTCAAGCCAGCAAAACGACAGGCGTATAAAAAAGCTTCTTTGAAGCCTATCAAAATCGGCCTCGCCAAAGAAAACAAAAACAATCACAACATTTGGCAAGGATTTGAATTTTCAGCCTACCTTAACCTAAAAAACATACTTTTTCCTACACTTTTTTCAGCCCTTAAACCTCTAAATTCAAGGGTCACCTCGCAGCTCTTACAAGGTCTCACATGATTGGGGACCATTCTTCAGGTGAGACACAAACACAAACAGTGGACCCTAGCCCAAACAATAAGGCTGCAACACTATCCCTGCCACTGAAATTTAAAGGTTACAGGAGCTCCGATGCTACCGAAATCTAATACCCTATTCCAGGTTTTCCCTGTTTCAGACAAAACAGGAAATATACAGCTAAACAACTAAACACAATTTATTTTTTCACATACGAGAGCATTATTTTTCTGGGCTAGGGACATTGTTCCTGTTGTTTGTTATATTGTTTTATCTAAGGATAGTGAGCGATTCATGTGAGAGCTTGCGTGGACAGCTACCCAGCCCAGCCCCGCCCCCCCCCCTCCCTCCTGTGTAACGAAAACAACACGTAATAACAATACACACAATGTACGTTTCTGTCAAAGGATACATCTTTACCATGGGGTGCCAGTAAGTCAATAAGCCTGTCATTATACAACTCCAACATGTAACAATGAACCTTGAAAGAGAATTTGGATCTGAAAACGAAGAAAAAAAAACCACCAATACATCTTACTCCAAAATGGCCGCTGATCTATGCACATACAAATTGGCCCTTGTTGCCTCGTTCAAGATAAAATATTCTTTTGATTTTTTGAGCTTAAAAACGAGGCAAGAAGGGCTAATTTAAATGCCAACAAAAGAATATTAAGATGGTAGCCATTTTGGAACAAGGTGTATTTAAGAAATGAAAAGCCCCACAGTTGGGTTGCAAATAAACCTCGTGATCGCGTTTCACGCGTTACGAATGAACGACTTCTATTTCGTTTCACGTATTATGCTTTCGTCCCAAACATCGTCCCATCATCACACAGTAGCATGTGTAAAATATATTACGTAATTCACACGCAACTAAAATTCACGGACTCACTTTTGTTCATTCATCAAGCCGAAGATGGCTTCCATAGCACGCGGAGCTATACCGGGGGATTTCAGTTCCTTGTCTCCAATCATGGTGTAAGTGATAAAAGTCAAGGAAAATAAAATAAAAATTCTCATTTCTGTCAAGTTTCAACTTGTGGTGCCGGCACTATCGCGGGAAAATCTCAGGGACATCAAAAGTCGTTCCTGGTGGCCTAATGGTTAGTGCGCTGGACTCTGGGACAAACGGTCCGGTTTGGAACCCCGGCCGTGGCACAGCGCTGTGTTCTTGGGCAAGTCACTTCACTCTTACAGCGCCTCTCTCCACCCAGGTGCATAAATGGGTACCGGCGAAATAATGCTGAAAGAGCAACCCTGCGATGGACTAGCATCCCGTCCAGGGGGTGTAGAAATACTCCTAGTCGCTTCATGCTAAGGAAACCGGGATAAGCTCCGGCCTGATGGATAAAAATGTTGTTGCAAAGACAAACTGGTTTCCGTTAAACTAAAGGGGTAATTTCAGGGGATGCATTCAATAAAATTGTTATTATCCCCTGGAGCGAGTCGTAATGTTCATACTCAAGCAACTTGTATCATGTTCGTGTTCGCTGTTGTCGTGTTAGCTCTACTTGAATTCAGATGTAGAATGCGGGAAGAACATAAAAGAGGAATATATGAAAAAAAGAACATAACAGGGAAAGTTTCATTATCATTATTTCATTTTCCAGTTTAAAGGATATGTTTTTCCTGAACCAGTTTGCCCATAAGCAAAGATGCACACATTGTAACCATCCACAGCTGATTGGATAAGATTCTGACAAGCAGCAAAAACAAAATATGTAAATAACTATATTCCTAAATCAAATCCTCTTACAACTAAAGTACAGTCACAAAGACAGGTGAGAAAAAAGTACTGGACTACAATCTATGGTTGCAATGTGAAGGCTGATCTTTTCTGGTAATTTTCTATCTTCGCTTTACGTGTCTATTTAACAATTAGAAAACGAGGGTGAGTAGTCTAATTGATTTAAAAACTCTAAATTGAACACAGTCCAAAACCTACACTTTCATGTGCTTTTAATTTAAGTCAAAAATGAAAAAAGTCCTTTCAGATAGTAACGTGCGCGCGAAGGTGTTGTACCATGGGAGAATCAAAATGATTTGCGAATCTGAGTTTCAACTAATTCAGCTAATTGGCAATGAAATGGTATTGAATGAAGGAATTAGATAATTGATCTTTGATGGCAATTAAAGATATCAGCAATAAAGAGTCTGGTTTGAAATTTGTAATTTGAAATGAACTAATCACACCCCCTGCCCCAAACAGTCCTATAGCACGTGCACAGGTGAACAAGTGTATTGAATTCAGCTATGGCAATTTGAATGTCGATTGTAGAACTTACATTGGTGTCCTCAAATACTTTCTCTTGCCCGTGTTCAGGTGTAAAAACTTGATCGTACTGAAAGTCCTTTGGCCCACGAGCTGTTTCCACCACAACAGTGTACTCATCAGGCGACTTGATCACTGAATGATTACCCTGAATTGTGGATAAGAACAAAGCATTGTGTGATTTAAACCACCTTGTATAATAAACATTACCACATGAAAGTACTGTTCAATAGCTTTCATTTGAATGGTCACACACTAGAGTTTCATCCACAGACTAACAAGTTAAAACCAGTTTGTAGCATAATGAATAGTCCACATGAAGGTACTGCTCAATAGCTTTCATTTCAGTGTTCACACACTTGTGTTTCATTGACAGACCAAACGATAGAACTACCTTGTAAAGCATACTAAACAGTACCACATGCTCGCTGGATATATAAAAGATACCTGGCATTCCAGATCCCCTCATATCATTTAAAACACACTAACAACAATCTGCTGAATAAAAATACACAAAAAATCTCACCCTTTCTTTCTCTGATCCACTGAGAGGCCTTGCTCTGCAGTAAACTCTGATCTTTCCTTTCATATCTTCAACCATGTTGTAATACTTTTTACGCAAAATCTATCGCAAAGAAGGAGAGTTCAACATATTATCTGGTTTTCCCTAGCACTATAAAATGTCATATTCGTACAAACTAATATAAACTTCATTATTAACTTATACAAAAGACGGGCCGACGTTTTTCCAGTTTATCCAAATGCAATCCGTTTTAATCTTCTCCATTTTTTTGTTTTTCTGTGTTTAGTTTGAGTTCTTCTACAACTTTATTCCATTACTGTGATAATGCGTCAGTTACTTTCATGACTAGAGATTAAATGAGCAAAAATTACCTTGGTTATGTACACTTGTTATGTTCTGCAAAAAGTTGTTATTTAAAATAATCTCATTTTGAAGTACTTACTCTTTCACTGTTGTAGTTATCGTAAAGGCTTTTGTTCTCTTCTCTTAGAGCTTTTACTTCTTTTGTCAAATCGTCCACCTTCTCTTGAGCAGCAAGTCCTTCCTGTTTAAAAAAAAAAATAATGTCAGAATATAGGCCACTTCATAAAATTCTCATGGGACTTACAATGGCCCCAAGAAAAAAACAAAACAATGCTTATACAAAATTTTGGGGACAAACAAAGAGTATTATAGTATTTTCTGACGTGGCCTTTTGAAATGAAAGCAGTCACATCCTAAAGTCCAGGGAGCATGGATAGCA